>CM046437.1:65851749-66323259 GCA_025506505.1 Flaveria sonorensis
CAGACCGCCCCCCATAAAATTTTGCAATCGCCTCCTTTAAATCCTTGAAACTAGAGAAAGAGCAAAATTATCTTAAATACATTGTTTAGAGCGGAACTACAATGGAATCCGGTGATCATCTGACATACCGACGAACCATATTTTCTCACTAACCGAGTTTGTAATCGAATAGATTTTTGAAATTTCACACTCAAATACTCATGTAATTAGTAGGAAGAAAAAATTTTATATCAAGATAAATATATTTGATAATAATACAAGTTGAATTTAAATTAGTTTCAAAATTGATATCAAAGACGTTGAGCATATCATGGGTATAAATGTTTCAAACATCACATATTACCATTTTTATGAGTATAATTGTTTCAATACGATTCTTGTTATATATACATATACGCAAATTCACAAGTTTGGGAACCATTTTAACGATTTTTTCCCGTTAATGAGGAAATATATATTATATTGCGATAACCAAATGACCCTTAAAATTTCCGTCCCCCGTGAAAAAAATTCTGGATCCGCCACCGGGTGTGCAAGAAACCGAAATAACCAAACCTCAGCCGGAATAATCGACACAACCGAACCGAAAAAACCAAAACCAATAAGAAACCGACGGCTGGTTTGATGGTTTTTTCAGTTCGGTTTTCGATTTTGCTTGTAACAGAAACCGAAACAACCGAACTGAAACTATAAAACCGAACTACTTTTAAAAAAAACACAATCAAACTAAATTTCATAAAACCAACAAAACGCAAAATTTCATTACAACACATAAAAAAATATAATATATATAAAGTTGTTCTCTGGATTTCGAAATTTTTTCATAACGTCTAAGGTGACATTGCTAAGTAAGTATTTTTTTTTTCATAAAACAAATATAACTATCACTTTAATTTTAATCACCCATCCTATTACGCATAAGAACTTCATGTACTTCATTACCGAAAAACATTTTTCAACAATTACTGTTACAACAGCTAATACAATAGCCAGCTTTAATAAACATGAATATAAATGAAAGGTCGCGAGGAGCAGGTCACTGGAAGCCTGCAATCTGGAAAGCGTGCAATCTGGATGGGCTATCGGCTTGAGTGTTGACCTTTTAATTTTGAAAATTGAAACCCTTTATGGGCCACTGGGCCTAGGATTTGTTTGAAAATTGAAACCCTTTATGGGCTAGTGAAAATGCACGCACGTTGCGACGATATGGCTGTTGTACGATTTTTTGGGAATTCAATTTTAGTCCGTATCGCCTTGGTGTGTTATAACGTAAATTAAAAAATCAAAATATAATTATGGAAAAAATTAAATGAAAGAAAACAATTACGTATATTACAAAAGTCTTTAAGACAACTATATTATCCCAACAAAATTAGTGAAGCCATGGGTGGTATTTGTGATCGGAAATCACTTATTACCTATATCTTAGGGGGGTTTCGTTTTATGAATGTAGGTTAGAGTTTTATGATCATCAGAGACAGCTTTTGGTGGTGATTTGCACAGACCAGAGAAAGATAATGGATAAATTGTCACCATAAATTAACATTTTGATTGTAATTGAGTTATTAAAAATTATCAAGGGAAAGAGGAAGAGGGATTAGTGCTCAATCGCAATGAATGAACGACATTGAAAGTAAATGGCGGTTTTGTTTGGTTACGTGTATATGTTTTAGCATTTGTAGCATAAGCATCATATGTTATACTTTATTGTAAGGGCATAAATGGAATAAAATGATTAATTTTTTAAAATTTAAGCATGACTTTTCATATGGATGTCTTAATCTATATGTAAAATTATTATTCTATCCTTCTTTCACTTATATTATAAAAGATATAGATAAACATTAAAATTATTAAACTCATGATATGCCCTTAAAAAAATATTAGTATTATACTTATTATAAATATGAAGATATATATGGTTATATACTTTTATATTTAAATAAAATAATACTTAATTTAAATAGTATTTAATTATAAAATATAATTAGTAAATATAAATTTAAATGTCTAGATATATAAAATTTAATGAATAAATTTAGCATATTGCCCCTAAAATGTCTTAAAATCTTAATCAATTCCTTATTGTACCCCTATTAAATGTTTTGCACTCTTTTATACATGTTGCTTCAAAACTTGTATGTTTGGCAAAATTACATCTCTATCCAAATAGATGTATTATATATGAGTATAGATATAAGTATTTAAATAAAATAATACTTAATTTAAATAGTATTTAGTTATAAAAATATGATTAGTAACTATAAATTTAAATGTGAATTTATATTATTATAAATAAAATAAAATCTAATGAAGTGAATTAATCAATATCATATTATAAAATAATGTATTAATAATGTGTATTAAATAATACAATAATTAGAAGAAGTTAATAAAATGGGGGTAAAAGCGGAAGTATTGCATAAAGCATTTGTACTCTATGCTTAAAATGTTGTATAGTTCTTTTACACTTTGAATGAAATTATTCTTATACTTTTAATATGTATTATATAATAGTATAAATATTTTATATTTTAATAAATAATTAAGATGGATATTTAAACATGGGTTAGAATTTAAAAGTTTAGGCCGTAAAGATTGGGTTTAAATTATAAAGATTTAGCCTATATTAAAATATTAGGTTTCAAAAGAGGTATGATTACAAAATTTTATGGTAAGCGGTCGGGTGAATCCTAAAGGAATATAGCAACTCGCAAGGGTTATGGTGTTATATAGTATAGAAGATGTTGGAGATTGTTTCCAAACTCGTAGAAGGTGATTACCTTCGCTTTGCGGCGGGGTTATTAATGTTGTAGTAAATTCGTAATGCTTGGTTTAAAATAATTTTTTTGTCTAGAATTAGATAAAATAAAAACGTCACAACAATACATACAAAACTTTATAATATTACAAATATAAAGTGTGTTACTTTATATAAAAAACAAGAGCGTGAAGTAGCCTTAAATACTTGTACGTTTGTGTTTCAAACTTAAGGTTTGTGAATCCGTCTGACTTCAATGCAACATATACTTGTAACATACTGTTCATCATCAGGTTTTTAAAGATAGTAATAATAATAAGTGCATAAATGTATATTGTAATTTTATTAAAGTTAAGGATCTATATGCAATTTATTTAAAATTAAAAAGACCTTTGTGGTCAAATGTTAAATTACAAAACCTTTTTGGTCGATTTATAGAAAATTAAAAACTATAAAACACTAGACACAACATACACACCAGTAAAACGCGTGAACAATTAATTAATGAGTAACATACAAATTTTAAGGTTTAGTAAAAGATTTAAAATAAAATAAATATGAAATAATATAAAAAATGGTTTTCAGAATTTTGTTAAACAAGAAATTAATTTTTACATAATTAGATTTATAGAGGAATTTCTTTATTAGTTGTAACTAGAAATAAGGCCCTCACGTTTTGGCGGGCGTAAAACCATGCTAAATAATATCAATATCACATCACTACTAGCTACCACCAACACTAAAGTTGTGATGTGATAATGCGAAGAAATTTGACTGAAACATAAAAAAGTATAACTAAATCGATCTAAGATTAGTGCATTGAGACATACCTGTATAAACGAAAACTAAATAGATGTAAAAACGTTGAACCACACACGCACGTTGCGTCGTGTTAGCTCACTAAATTTAACAAAACCTAAAGCAAAACGTAAAAATATTGAATCACACATACATGTTGTATCGTGTTAACTTGCAAAACTTAGAATGAAACGTAAAATGACGAGTAATGACCATGGTTTACTCTTTGCATTAAAATATGAATTTCAAACACGTTATATAAATCCTAACCTCTTGCAATATATAAATAAATAAATAAATAAATAAATATATATATATATATATATATATATATATATATATATATATATATATATATATATATATATTATATAAGCATACGGAGTGGTTCTTCGATTCCTTAATCCTGAATTAGATTTCACTTTCCTTAATTTTATTTTATTTATTTATTTATTTATTTTTGGGGGCCCGGGGGTGTTCTCGTCTTTCATGCATGCCCCTCATTTTCGATGACTCTCCCCCGGCCATTCTCAGTCTTTGTTTTCTCGTATTGATTGACACCTCGTCATCTTACATACTTCACCTCATCATCTTCCACCTTCATGTTATCATCCGGTTAAGAATTAAGGAACAACGTCTTCAAAGGTTAGAGTATAAAATTTTCGGTTAAAAAAACATTATTGTATTTTATCAACCTAGATCTTATTGGAGTAATTGTGATCGATAGAAAGCAAGGATATTTCACCATTTTAGAAATCCAATTATAATCGTATTAAAATACATAAAAACATTAATATATGATTTTTTTAAAGTATAATGTTGAAAAGAATTCCTTAACAATCCGGTTTGTTTGTTGTTTTATAAAACCATACATGAGTTTAGTCTAAATTTCTGTCAAAAGATGTCAAACCTTACCATGAATTTCAACACAAATACTAAGTTTTCAATTCAATAATCAGTTCGAAACATATTAATATTCAAATTTAAGCTTGAAAATATTACGCAATTTAATACAAAGCCAACTTCATGACAGTTGAGACGATGAGTCCAACATAACATTATTATCTTTAACAAACAGGTTAAAATAACATCATTTTATGTATCATGCAATAAATCACTTTAGAAGTTGAAAGGGTCACACCCACACACTCATTCTCATAACATAATTCCAAATTTGAAAAAAAAATGGAGGAGAATTGTGACTAGTATTATATATGATGATTGTGCAACAACTAGTACTCTTCAATTGTGCATCTATAAGTGGTGATGATGCTGGTGGGAATTTATGATATTAGCCCGAACTGCAATCAATTGCCCATCACCTATGGCCATGCTCAATATTATTATTAAGCCAAAGTTATTAAAAAAAAATTATTTTAAGTACAATGAACTTTTTTTTATAAAAAGGAACTATTTTTATATACCTCTTGAACAACTTTCCAAGGACTATTTTGACACATTAGAATGAAAAATTATATCAAATAATTTATGACAGGTTGTTCTTTAATATACTCGTGACACCTTAGGTGAATCACACGTCATTATGTTCGGTATAGTGAAGAAACATTTAGTCACAAGCAATGTTCCCCCTTCACATAAAACCTACGCTCTTTGTGTGTTTTGGTTGTGATCAAGAAGAGAACATAACAATTAAGCATGCTTAGGTGGGGATAATCCTAACAATAGGTTAGCTTCTTGGAGGGAAATAAAAAACAAATTCGTGAGATGCAAGTTCTACATCGGTTAATGGGAGAATGAAGTCTTCCTTATAAAAAAAAGTGAAATTAAACTTTCTCTAGCGGGACACGTTTCACTTGGGCTAGCAATTGTCGAGATGAAAACGATACCATGAGCTTCTGGATGGGTAACTTCATCAAATTTAAAGTGGACTATATCATGACATGATTTACTTGGGCTGTTACAAATGTTATCAGAGTCCGAGGTCGGGCCGATGAATCAACGAGTATGTTGGGCTCCCTATAAAAAGTGGAGATGTAAGTCTTCATTGGTTGAGGGAAAAAAATAAAGCTTTCTTTATAAGGGGATTGAAACCTTATATACCAGGACACGTTTTACCCAAGTGAGCAATTCGTCGTGTTAATCCCCAAGTAAGCAATTCGTCGTGTTAATAAAAAAACAAAAATTTCTGAAAGGACAACCATTAAGACAAAACGGACAATATCCTGATACGATTTACTTGTGTTGTTATAAAGTTACTTAGTATGAGGGTTGAATATTACAAATAATATCAGATGCAGTCATGTTCTAGCATCTTCTATTTACGGGAGCAAAACATGTTGTGTACGATTAATTCTGAGAAGGGGGCTTTTTTTGACATCTTAGGCGGAATCTACATCGTTCTATTTTGTTTGTAGGAGAGATGATATGTCTTACAGTATGCTAGCTTAAAATATCATCAATGTGTTTTGAGGATGAATGCGGGGAAAACTTTTTAATTAAACGTGCTTGGGTGGAAGTAATTTAAGGATGATTGATCTTATTGAAAATCTCAATTTGGCTACATGAAACAAATCAATAAACCTCTCGTGAGTGAAATAGACAATATTAGTTAATTAATACGAGAGATCAATTTGCCAAAATTCTAGAAAAACTTTATCAAAACAAATGTAATCCAAACATCAAGTTCTTCAATTGATGATTGCTTTAGGGAGGGGTTTCTCCACTCTACCCTTACATAAAAGTTTGGAATTTGTCGAACATAATGGGCCATCAAAAGAGGGTAGACTTCTCAAGGTATCATTTGACTCTTAAGTTATATGTTCAAATAAAGTATGATGAAAGGGGAATGGATTAATGGATTGGGAGTTTGACAATTGGGATGAAGCATAGTGTCACCTTCAATTCATGACCCCCACAACACTTAGAAAGATATTTGAGCATGTGAGTAGAGCCCTTATTATTGTGCATCCATGCAAAAGTTACTTCTTCACTATCATCAAGTGTTTGTGCTCACTAGATTGGCATGACAAGGCTATTTGTCATTAGTGTGAGTTAGCCGTTGTAATAAAAATAATTGTAATCAGTGTTTAGATAACTAGATCTATTTTGTACATAAATATGTACGTTAACATGTTAAATACTATTTAATAAATAATAGAAAGTCATAATTTAAAGAAAAATCCAACGATCATTTATTTAAGATGTTGCTATTTGAATAAAAGTTCAAAATTAGGTCCAAAATATTGTAACCACATACTGATAAAAGATGATTGAAAAGACTGATTAACAATGGTTTGTACTTTTAAATACTACCTATTAACTTTCAAGATTTAAACTCATACTAAATTTGTTTAAACAGTCATTAATGTCACCAAGCCACAAATCATGACAATTAGACACACAATTGATAAATCGATTTCGAGTGATCAATACGGAAAGCGGCCTTTCAAGACCTCTTCATGGCTTGATGCATTGATAGTGTCCAAAACAAACTTAAAACGCATTCGTACACCTACTATTTCATTAACGCATTGGCTAACTCTCTAATTATATATTTCAGTGTTTTTGTATATGATACTATTTTATTAACGTATTGACTAACTCTCTAATTATGTATTTCAGTGTTTTTGTATATGATAATGTCTTTCATGACCAACTTAATTTTTAACTATATCTAATCATATTGATACAATATGTTAATCTTTATTTGGTGTACAATGGATCATGATTAATAATATAACTTTTTTATAATAAAAGAAATAAAAGCACATAAAAGCACATAGTGAAATGTTGCTTACAAATGATCAATAAATCTATAACTTTGATCAAACATGTACCCCCTAGGTTCTTACATTCATATCTTGTAAAAAATATCAATTATTAAGTTAATCCGCCTTCAAGAACAAGATTATTGTACACAATTCTAATCTTAGGTTGCTTGGTTTTAAAGACTATAACAAAAATAATAATTGAAGAAAAAAATATACGATTTGAACAACCCCACATCAAGATATTAATAAGTGCGTGAAATTATTAAATAAGCATAGCAATAGGCGATTTCATGTTTGAGGGAAACCTCCATAAACCCTACGTGAGAGAGTAATAGACAGAAGTATGTATTAGTACGACACAAATAATTTAAGAAAAAAAATTATTAAATAAACTTTGAATATAACAATGATCACGTTACCTAAGATGCTGTCAATAAGATAATTAGCAGCGACTATGTTCTTTGGTAGAAAAGGTACCGTTGTTTTACGTTAATGACACTTGCCTTTGGTAATTAAGTAATTTTAACTCGTACACCCATATATATATATTTGAATATTTTTCAACTTTTTTAAACTTATGTAGCGTTTGCTATACAAAAATGAAATGCAGAATAAAATTAATGATTGAAAGTGAATAAAATATAACATGTTTAGTTGAAAAATAAATATAATGAATAATTGCACAAGTAATCACATTCTCTTTAATTACATCAAATTTATTCCATCAACGATTTTTTTTTATTCCATTTATTATTTTATCTTTAGTCACCACCCACTCACCATCATCAACCACCACCGCCTACCGCCACCACCACCACCACGCCCACCGCCACAACGCCCACCACCACGCCCACCAATCACCACCCGCCACCGTCACCAATCACCACCGGCCACCACCACCATCAACACCGACCACCACCACCATCAACACCAACCACCACCAATGCCATCATCAGCCGCCACCATTGGCTGCCAAGCACACCGGCACCAGCCACACCACCAATTACCACTGGCCACCAGCAACCACCATAGAGCACCACCTACCACACCACCAATTACCAATGGCCACCACCAACACCACAACCACTTCCATCAACTGCCACCACCACGCCACCGGGAACCACCACCGCCAACCATAACCACCATAACCACTTTTTACATTTCATTTCTTCGTCTTTTATTACCTAACAAACAACACAAAACAATGACTCATTTTGTTCCTAAATAATAACAAAACAAGACAATGAAATGTAATGTTTCATTTCATTCACTCATATATTTCATTCACTCATATATTTCATTCATTCGTCTATGGTATTATTACATACCAAACAGAGCCTTAACCTAATAATAATGGTTTACATAATTAGATTTACTAGTTAACATTTAGAGTTAGATTTACCAATTAACATTTGTCTCAATTATAGCGTTCGGATAAATAAGTAATATCCTTATAAGAACCATATCAACACATGTCATTATCCTATTAATTAAATGGTTAACTTTAATGCGTTGATAAAAATTATAAGTGTTACAAAATTATAAGTAATAGGAAGTTATAAATGGCTTGCAAGAAAAAAAAAATAGCGCTTCATTGTTGACTCTATTTAGTGTTGTTCACGAGCCGAGTCGAGCCGAACCGAGCGGACCTTTGCTCGTGCTTGGCCCGTTTCTAAACCGAATCGAGCCGATCGGCTCATTTACAATCGATCGGGAAATCGAAAGAGCATTTTTCGAGCGTTAATTTTTCGATCGAGCGTCGAGCGAGCGCAAACGAGCGGTGAACAATTTGTACAACTCAACTATTTAGTTTGTTATTTGATTCATGTTGCAATATGAGACAGTGACAATGTTGGGTCTTAGGTTTTAATGACTTAAAAAGCAGTTATATTTCAGAGTATAACATTTTCATAAATAACAATACATTACGGCTAGCGATGAGGCTAATACTGTAGCTGATGAGGCGGTGAGTATATTGCAGAGAACGATACGTGAGAGCGGGGGATGATCGACAAAGAGCAAGAGCGAGGTCAAAATTTTTATTCATAGTGATTTAGAATTTCACTTTAATGCTTAGTGTTTTTATTTTTTTTTTTATCAGATTGATTAATCTAACATGCATAAATACAATTATATATTTGCATATAATAGGTCAAATCTACTAAAGTGTTATGTATAAACTATATATATTATAAAAAATAAAAAGTAATTCGATCCGAACCGATCCGAGCGGACCTTTGCTCGTGCTTGGCTCGTTTACAAATCAATCCGAGCCGATCGGCTTGTTTACAACCGATCAAAAATTCAAACGGGCATTTTTCGAGCAAATTCCGAACGAACGTCGAGCGACGAGCGTTTTGAACGGTCCTAACTCTATTGGTTTAAATTGGACTCATGCCAATTTAGTAAAACTCAAAGAATTTTTACATATTTTTTTGTTTTTAAATTAATATTATATAATTAAGTGGTTTATTACAATTTATATTAGCACCCACCGGATTCCCAGTTTTGTAAAAGGACAAGTATCCACTTTACGTGGCTGTTTGGGATTGCTTATTGAAAACTTCTTTTAACTTTTGAAAAGAAGATAAGTTAAAAAGAGATGAAAGTGTGTTTGGATGGAGATGAAAATATGAGGAGAAAAAAAAGTTTTTAAAAAGTTAAAACCTTTTGTGAAGTTGAAATGAGATGAAAATAAGCAATCCCAAACATGGCTCACAATCGGAGAAGCTGGCAAGTCTAGTAATCGTAGGCCTTGGCGAAATCAATTACTTTCAAATCCCACAATAGATATTCGAGACTCTAAACACTCCCAACTTGATTAAAGAATAAAATCAATTTCAAACAAAAAAGAAGTTTTTTTTCTTTTCAGAATACTAAATCACACTCTAGTATATTAAAGGACCATCAAGAATCTAACGGCCTTTAATAAAAACCAATTGCTTTAACTCATCAAACAATCTATAACCCTTGCCAACTCGTTAGCCAAGATTTTTTCAATGATTTTATATCGTATCCCAATTAAGCTGATAGGACAAAAATCAGTTACAGGATCATATTTCTACTTTAGGAATTAAAGTAACAAATGAATAGTTATATCCGGAAAAAAGAACAAAGATAAGAACAAGTTCTTGATGAAGATTGCATCCAAATTAAACCCACGTTAATGACTTATGACATGACATCGCATGAGCGTCGAACTAAATGAGTGGCTATGTGGACAGTCCTCTCAAGACCAAGACGAAAACTCGATATCCAAATCGAGCCCAACATACACAAATCCCAAATGGGATGCTTATAATCTTTTGAATCTATTATTGACCTCAACTGCCACAAACAAATTTTTTTTGAACTTGCTACTCAATAAAAGAGTCAAATTACTCATCTTTTAGAGTTTTAGAAAAGTTCATCTAATAGTGTTACACTCGAGTCTTTTCTTTTAATAAATTCAGTCAACTTTTATTTTGCCTCCCAATGCTTTTTAAAAGTGTTACAATTTTTTAAATGAATTGACCTATGAAGCATATGTGAATCGTAGGTCCTGTTAGTTGTTACTCAAATTAGACTTTAAAGTTATTTTGATGGTTATATTATTAAGTTTGATGTATACGTGCGCAAAAGTTATCCTTATTCTTAGGCTTTTTGGTTTTGTCTACAGATGGCCTTCCTATATATGTCATGATTACCACTCTTGAAATTGAACACAACCCTTCGTTTATATGGCCCACTGTACACATGGTTAAATCATTTCGTCAGATCGATCTTAACATAAATACAAATACCTTGTTCACCAACGTCTACCTCTCATCATTTCATCTCATGTCATACGTACGCTATCAATACCTTGTATACTTGTATGCATACATGTAGGTATAGATATTTTTGAGTATATAATGGTAACTGATAAGTTATGTATAAAAAACGAATTAAACATTATGTTGTTATGATACTAATATGAGTAAAGGGGTTTAAAAAGTTTTAAATGTTTAAAAACTTAGGTTATTGTTAATTTGTCCAACACAGTTTACTCATCGTAATTTTAGTGAATCTTTCAATCAATCCCTTTAACTCAATTTTTTTCTTAACAGCAAAATGAACAACTTATCTCTTTTAAAATTGTACTAGTGAAAATACTCGCGCGTTACGGCGGTACGGCTGTTGCACGATTTTTGGGAGTTCGATTTTAGTCAATATCGGCTCGGTGCGTTATGACATAAATTAAAAAATCAAAATATAATTGTTGAAAAAATTAAATGAAAGAAAACAATTACATGTATTACCTAAATTTTAGGGGGTTTCGTTTTATAAATGTAGGTTAGAGTTTTATGATCATCAGATGCAGCTTTCGGTGGTGATTTGCATAGACCGGAGAAAGTTAAAGGAGAAATTGGCATCACAAATTACCATCTTGATTGTTATTGAGCTGTTAACAACCGACAAGGGAAAGAGGAAGAGGGATTAGTGCTCAATCGCAATGAATGAACGGCATTGAAAGTAAATAGCGGTTTTGTTTGGCCACGTTTATATGCTTTAGCATTTGTATTATAAACATCATATGTTATACTTATTGTAATGACCTAAATGGAATAAACTGCTTAATTTTTGAAATTTAAGCATGACTTTTCATATGAGTGTCTTAATCCATATGTTATCATTCTATCCTCCTTTCATTTTTATTATAAAACATATAAACAAATATTAAAATTATTAAACTCACAATATGCCTAAAAAAATTATAGTTATTATAAATATAAGATATATATAAGTTATATACTTAAATATTTATATATAATAATACTTAATTTAAATAGTATTTAGTTATAAAAATATAGTTAGTAAATATAAATTTAAATGTCAATTTATATTACTATAAATAAAATAAAATTTAATGAAGTGAATTAAACAATATCACATTATTAAACAAAGTTTTCACTTTGAATTAAATAATATCCTCGAAAAACTTTATTTAATAATGATAACCAATATTTAGTTTTTACTTCGATTCGATATTGACGAGATCTTTAAAATTCTCACAAATAATTAGTTAGTTCGACATGAATTTGATTTAATTGGAGCTTATGGTTCACTTTCTTTTATATGTAGTTCACTTCGGTATCATAATAGAGTAGTATGTATCCTCTACATACTATAGAATTATAATTGCTTTTATGTAACCTCGTGTAATACACGAGACTATAACTAGTATAATATACAAGCTTAATTAGTTTATGCTATTTTGGTTTTAAGTTTGAGATGGTTTTTGTTAACTTATGATAAGCAAACTTTAACTACGGATGTTTTGTGGTTCCTATTTTAATTATTTAATGATTTGAATATTTTTTTATATAATTTTAGATATTAGGATTATCCGATTCCAACTTACATTTAAATTATTAATCAAAGATAAATGGAATCCATTTGAATATGTCTAAATAAAAAAAACTCAAATTGCAATCTTTTTTATATTAAGTAATATTAACAACTTCACTTTTATAGCATGAACTACCAAAGCTTAAACTAAATAATAATAAAATAAAAAAGTCGTTGACCTATATATAGAGGAGGTAACAACTAGCAACCCACAACAGCATAATACCCCTTCATTTTAAGTTCATCACAACTTCAAAATGTGTATTTATAACTCCGAATCCATCTCGGAACCTTGGCTTCTTTCCAGAACCCAAAAACCAAAACCGAAACGCACTCGAAAACAAATACAAATTCGGATCCATCGGCTCAACAGGTTTGTATGTGATCATAAACAAAATCGCTTTTCTTTTAATTCTTTTGGTTAACTGATTGTTAGGATTAGCTGCTGATAGAGTTTCTACCGAAGACTTTCCCACTTATACAACTATGTGACAATTATTAATCTAACTAGTGCAAAAAGAATATTGATTATCGAGTTTCTTCTTCATTCTTTTTTCTATATCAGGGGAAACCGAATTATTGAAGAGAAAATTAAACGAGAGATGGAGCTCAAGAACTTGAAGTTGTACATGGAGAATATGAACATCTTGAAAGAGAATGAGAAGTTGAGGAAGAAAGCATTCCAACTTCATCAAGAAAACCTCGTTTTATTATCCGAGCTCGACAAGAAATTCTCTTCGTTACACGAAGGTATCCGAATTCGTGAAAGACAAGGAAACACAAAACCTTAAAGTATTACCGTTATATGTTTACTAGACTTGTTATGATTTGTAGCACCTTTTTTTATACATTACTACGTTCTTTTTTTCCTTCTTATATAGTAACAAATAGAATAACTGTTTGGTTTACGCCTTTTTGGGTCTATTTTATCAATCTCGAGTTGTACTCAATGTGTTTCTTGTGTTAGATCATAGATGTAGCGATTGTTATAGATATACTATGCTACAAAAGTATATTCTTGCTCCTATCTCAAAAGGGTTATAAGTGTCGCTATTCTGGTTGAACTCAAGTTCAACCAGCTTGATTGTTAGTTCGCTAGCAACATTGGGGTTTGCTAGCCAAGATCTGATGATGCTAGCAGCAAAGAGGAAATGAAGAAAGAGAATGAAAAAATGCAAGAAATCTACAGATTCTGTATAGAATAATAAAACATCCATGTATTTGGTATTTCTGTTATATGGTTTTGTTTTTTCCTTCTATGTTTATGTTTCGTGTTTGGGTGTTTGGTTCCAAGAAAACGAAGGGTTACATCAACCGGGTCTCTAAGGATGCAACTTTTATCATACAAGATAGAGGTAAGGTTTGTTTTCAATTCTTCCAGACACTACTTGCGAGTGAGATTTATGAGGATATGTTTGTTTGTTTTGTCGTGTATTCGGTATTGTTCATCAACCATTTATACGAGTTCAATGATATATAAAAATGAAAAGTAATGAAATTGGGCAAGAATAACTGCAAATTTAAATTAAAGTTTATCTACATAATATATCCGGGGAGGGTTCATGAGGACTATATAATTTATGCGAAAATATAAAAAGAAACAAAGGGTTACGCATATGTATCTACGAGTTACATATGTATAACTATGGACTACGTATACGTAACTCAAAATTCATTTCGTCGAGTTTAGATTGAAAAATATATAATTACTTAAAACAACAGGTCATAGTTTATTCAAATACACTTCAGAAAAAAATTTATTCATAAATTTTCGGGTTTATTATAACTTGGGGGTTCCTCTTGATCTCTTCACTAACATATCATTACTAAAACACGGTATCTAATAAATCAAATTAAACAACTTGAGTTAAGAGTATCTTAGTGATTATTAAACTCTCTAAATCATTCATATATTCATAAAGATGAAACGTTGTTCTAGTTATAATTTTTGTTATAGTGGAATATCTACTGAAATTTTAAATTCAATCTAGACACATAGATCAATCTGGCCCATTTTAATTTATTATAAAGGTTTACTTGTTTAATCCCTAGCTGCATCGAAAGCTACCTCTAAAATGGAAGTCAAGATACATCATGTTATTTGAACTTTGGATCACAAAGTTCTAAAAAGTCAAATATTTATTTTTATTTAAGCAAAAGGAAAGATGAACATCCGGAAGCTTTGACTTTTACACTAGAAGTTGACAATTCTTCACATAGGACTTGATGAATCCTGACACATATATATTGTTAAATACATAATTAGTTTAATAAAATACTTAATGAGAATAATATTTTATTGTTTCTATTTAAAATTAGTTATGTATGATTATAAGATGAAAATAAACCGACGGGGTCTTAAGAATTAACATCATCATTGAGGAGATGAACTGAATCAACAAATGATTTCAAAAGTGACTTTTAAGCCCAGCAAACTATAATAGATAGAATGCAAACAACCAAGAAAATTTGGGTTTTTCATCATGATTGTAGAATATATGAACCATCTCTAGCTAAAAATTCAAATTTCTAATGATTCAAAACCCTCATGATTCACATTACACACTTGATCATACAAGTGTACAAAAGGTATTTTGACAGTTTGGTTCCGGTTCCAAACTGGTTTCGGGTTTCGTAAGCGAAAGTCAACACCGGTTTTTAGTGAAACCGGTTCGGGTAACGAACCGCTTTTCGAATATGGAAGGGATTGGTTCAAGTTAATCCATTTTCTTCCCAATTTAGTTTGAGTTAAACCAATTTCAAACTTGTTTGAGCATGCTAGTTAACAAATAGATTACAAACTAGAATTTGGATTCAGCCCTAACTGGTTCGTGCCAAACTGGTTCTGGTTTTGTCGAAATTTCCAGTTTCGGTTCATTAACAGGCGTATTTATTTTCACCTCTACTTGATTGATTAAAGCATGGGACCAGATAAACAAAAGTCCAATTTTCTTTACTTGACATTTACAAATTACAAGTTCAAAGTCGAAACCAACATAATATCAACAACACGTGAAATGGGCTCAAGCCCATTGAAATCAGCCTAAGAGAATAAATGCACAACTAAAAACCTTTCGTTATGTATTTTCATACTTGGGTCTTTTACTCTAATTATGGGCTGTAATTCTTTGTGGCCCACAGTTGGAGCCTGGGCCCAGCCCCAAGAATGAACGTATAATACAAATTACAAAGTACATGATTATTATTATTATTATTTACATGTTTAGAATTTGTATAAACATACCTTTTTCAACAAATTGTTTGTTTTTTCCTTTTACAATTAATACGGAAGGAAATGGAATTTTGCTAGAAAGGATATATTTACAAAACCATTTTTATTTTGTCAATATTAAAAAAATGAACTGGAATAAGCGGAAAATTGTAGAGGAATCGGAATTTGATAATCAACAATCCAGATAATCTGAGAGTTGCAAATCATTTTCAGATTTAAACTATTTTGGTTTCACACCAAATGTTTAATCAGATAAAACTCAAATTTAAAAATAAAATATGATTTTTATGAGATTTCATGAACTAGAACCAAAAGAAGAAAATTCAAAGAGTGACCAAAGCGAAGACTCGAATACGATTTTGCAAGAGATGAGGGTGAAACTGCCGTTTGGTAGCTCGAACCCAACCAAGAGCGTTACCCCCGGACCCCCGCCAAGAGGGTGTTGCCCCCTTGAAACCCTTATTACGTAGGAGGATTTGCCCTAAGGAGGTTTGAATATTAAAAATCATAATAAACTCAAATAAATATGCACTTCGGACCTCCTGACTTGTTTGATGTATATTATAATCACATTGATCAACAAATCAATTCAATTATATTAGAACATCTAACAAAACTTGTCCAAAGAGTCTATAGCCTAATGATATCGAGGTGCTTTAAAGATGGTGTCTTTTTGAGTGGTAAGGGTTCAAGGCTCCTAAAAGACGTATTTTAAGAGTAGATTTAGTAGTTATGTGAGTTTGCCATTCAAAAACAATAAGAGGAAGACATGCCTAGCGGACTTCATGTTCTGGGTTGAAATGAGGTCAGGCCAGTTAGACATAATCAGACTCACGACCCCGCTTGTCGTTAAAAAAAACTCGTAATATTGTTACAGCGTATTGGCTGTCATTTTCTCTACTTATTTAATTTTTATCCGTTTATTTAATTTTTATCCATTTATTATTTGATATTTTATAAGATTTTTGTTGAGACTTTAGTTAGAATTTAAAATATAAATGATAATTAAATTTTATATAACTTATTTATATTTTTATATATTGTTATTGAAAAAAGAATAATTGTAATATGTAACAATACTTGCGTTAAAAACATGGTGTTCATAATGAAAATCCGATATATACGATCACTGAAAGGTTTAATTATATTATATTATATTAGTATAGTTTAAATTTTAAAACACAGCTGATTAAATAGTAAAACTTCAGATTTGGGCCGTTGGATTGTTTTCTTTAAAATCCATATGAATCAAACAACACAATGTTATTATTGAACCTAACATGACCCAAAGTTGTGGGAAGCTACATCACACTTGATAATGGAACAACCGAACGGGTCTTGTCCACCACCTGTTTGTCGTTGATGTTGTTAGCATCATTTTGGTGGTGTGGGTTCTCGTATTTATTGTTTCAATTTGATTATTTAAGTAAAATACCTAATTAGTGAGTATTAACTAAAGATTTTTATTCCTGTTTTTTAAATTCATACTATAAAAGTTAGAATTGGTTGATGAACAAAAACTCATGACGGGTTCTAACATTATACAATGCAAGAGAGATCGATCTAGGTGCTTTCATTAATCAACTGTTTTGCATTGTGCGTATCATAACAAAATTTTGCCATTAGAGGCGTATAATCATGTTTGATCGTCAAATTTAACCCATATAATGTATGTGGTATGTTTAGGTTGACCAATTCGATATATAAAATAAAAAAGGGTTTTGTTTAGATTATATTAAAATAAAACTAAAAAACATGAACATTTGTTATTTATAAGTTAAAACCATCAACCCTAAGCCAATGTGGGACTTGCCCAATTAATAAAGTAGGTTTTAGGTTTAAATCTAGGCATGATGTAATGTAGATATTTCGCATCTAACTTAAAGAGTAGGTTTTGGGTTTAAATCTAGGCATGATGTAATGTAGGAGTAAAATCAATATACATGTCCTATTCATAAAGTTTAACTCACTAGACCACTATCCTGTCAACGTGATAGCTCGTAAACCCAACATGAATGTCACCACGACTTACAGTGTCATATGAAAATTAACATATTTCGAGCATTTTAAAAGTGGGTAATGAGGTAAACAACTATTGTTGCATTATAAATTGTTGGAATTTAAGGTGGCAAAGACCTCCTAGATAAGGAGTTGAACGATTTCAGCTGCATAATATTTTGGCTAAGTTGATGGCTCGTTCTTGGTCGGATTTCAATGAAAAAGGGGTTTGGGACATGGGTTATGATGACCTGTTTACGGTTAAGGTGGTGAGAAATTATATTGATCGGGCAATTTTTCCGGATAGGAGTCAACAAACAAGATGGCATAGGTTAATCCCTAGAAAGGTTAGCATTCTGGCTTGACGACGGGTGTAATAGGATAGATCGTCTTCTCATGAAACAGAATCTTAGTGATTAAACCATAAAGGTTTCGATATCCCCTCTTTTATTATGCCTAATGTGTTCTAGTAAAGTTGAGATGGTTGTTCATATTTGGATAAATGTTTGTTTGCTAGCAAGATTTGGACACGACTACAAGATGGTTGGAAATATCTATGCACTATTCAAAAAAGCCGAGGATGATTTGCTCTTGGTTGGATTCTATTGGCATGTTCAGGAGAAAAAAATGAAGCGATCGACGTTGTTATTTATACTGTATGGTGGTCGATATGGATGTTATGGAATGACGCTATCTTTGAAAAAAAAGGGCTCAAGGAATATATAATTTTTCAGTTGTTAGTAATTCTTTTTGGTCGTGTACTAGTAGAAATCTTAAGCCTAACATAAGTAGTTGGGTCGCGTAGCTTAAAAATCCATTATTTTCGTATATTTCTTTTGCTAGGCTTCGGCTAGTTTCTCTCTAATCTCCATGATATTTATATATATTTGCTGATGTTACAACAATAAGCCTTTCACGATCATAACTATGTTTCAAAAGTTTTTTTTAACGGCAAATGTACGAATCAGCTTCGGAGGATAGGTGTTATCTTAATCGGACCCACCTATCGTCTTCCAGCAAGACCGCACCCTCAACTTTCTCAAGAGAAAACCTACAACTGAAAAAATATAATGGCTCAACCTTAAGTATTTTTACTCAAAGTGAAACTTGGACCTAAGACCTCCCTATATTTAAATGTCTTGGATATTTTGCCTTAAGTGTGTTTTAGAAGTAACATAAAGAACTTGAACTTCCATGTATTGTAGTCTGGTTTTAAGTCATATAAAATTCACTCCTTAAAACATTTTTTATAACCAATGATCCTTAGCTCAAGCGATTAACGTCATATACCCGAAAACTTTGTTAAAATAGAGGAAGGTTTTGGGTTCAAGTTACACATGTGATAAAAATAAAGTTTCAAGTTGAGCCAATTGGTTTTTCTCACATAAGATGAGTTTTCTCCTACAGATAATTTTAAGTTTTGTAATCGAGTAATTGAAATTATCGGATGGATCATTGACCCGTCATTAATCCATTAACAGCTAATAAAAACATTTCGTTATAATTTCCATTTATTTTTGTGCAAGAGCCAAGATGTAGTTCTGAGGAACATTAACTAAGATTACTCACCAACTTTGGTCTTAACGTTTATAGTGTCACAAAAGTGGTGCATACTTGGCAGTTGCTTGACAGCTATTACTCACACGTGTCACTAATTTAGCAAATTGAGTATGGGATTTCACTCTCGATGTGTCACAGAGTCACTTCCACGTTAAATATACTGGTGACGGTGAATTAACGGCAAGAATACCATAATTAGTAGCCAATCGTCATGAAATGAACAAACTATGATTGTCTTATTTTAGAAGAAATGTACGATTACGAAAATATGGTTATGGTTTTCTTATTTAAAACATTGCTTTTCGGAGGATCTTTGTTTCTAATAAAGATATTTTAAATATTAGTATATTACTACGTAAGCGATAGTGCTTGGTGATGGATTAAGAGCAAATTCTTTCTCTAAAATATTTATATGATGGTAATCAACTTTTTTACGTACTTCGGTAAACTCATTTAACGTATAAAGTTACCAAATTTTATCATGTGTTCTGATATTAAGGATCTTTTTGATATATGTTAAAACTTCTAAATTAAACGATATAAAAGAACACATGAATCTTAGTTATTGTTACGTTGTTATGTAATGATTGTTTTTTTTTCTTTCTAATTTGACTTAAATTTAAATTATGATACTCGATTATTATTTTGTAAACTTTTTCTTCACTATTACCTAAAAGTTAAGTTAATAAGTTATAAATTACATGTGTTCAGTTTATCTTATAAGCCACCCATTCTCGTACATCTGTAACAGTAACAATGATATTACTGAAACTTTCATTAATATGAATAATCTTTTTTGGCAGTTTACGTATACTCTTACTATACGTGAACCAATATGTTCACATGAACCTTTTTCGGTATAACTTTTATTATATTTTATCATCTCATGAATTCAAGTAAGAGATATGTAGATATTTTTAATTAAAATCTTAAACACTTACAAAATATCTCACAAGATTGAACATGTAATGGGAGTTAAATAATCTTCACAGGAACGAAAAAACTTTTGAACAATTTATGAAACATCTGAGAAACTTGATTAATATTGTGTGAAATTTTAACATAGTTATCATACAAAATATGAAATTTAATAAAGTTATATATTTTTAAACAAGCTCTAAGTTTTTCACTTTTTCAAATACAACAACAAAATTTTATATTTTAGCCAATCCCTACCCTTGCTTATTTTTATTCAAGTTATCAACTCTCGCGAATGCGGGAATTACCCACTATTAATTTATTTTGTTACCTCTGAAGTTTAATAAAAATATCATAACATCTTTGAATTTTAGTAAAGTCAATTTTTTAATCAATTTACACTATAATAATATTTTCTATGGGCCGGTTACTATACAAGATATAATTTTCATGCGAAGAATACTGTAACAAGCAGGAAATCGCACCGGATATTATCCGCTACTTGCTGAGAATACCCTCATCACGGGATTAAAACACGTCTGATAGGGGAAGATATCCAGCCCCTTATAAATAGACTTTTGTTCCCCTTCCCAACCGATTTGGGATGTTACATACTCCCCCACTTGGGAGGCCAGCGTCCTCGTTGGCACACCGGCCTGACCTTGTCTCTGATATTAACTGTAACAAGTAGAAAACCGCACCGTATATTGTCCGCTACTTAGGAAGAATACCCCAATCACGGGTTTAAAACGCGTCCGATAGGGGAAGGTATCCAGCCCTTATAAAAAGACTTCAGTTCCTCTTCCCAACCGATGTGGGATGTTACACATACAAAGTTATCAGAGCGTGACAAGCGTTTTTTGACGGAGGGTGGTTTCGTCGGCGCTACAATTACGCATAAATGGGACATAATTATTTAAGTTGTATTCATAATTATGCAAGTTTTATCTATTATCATGCAAGTTATATTTATTATTACGCAAAGAAAAATCACTTACGTTATAAAAAATAATCACGCAAGTTATATTTATAATTACACAAGTTATATGATAATTACACAAGTTATGTTGATAATTACGCAGTTAATAATCACCCAAATTATACGCATAACACATAGACGTTTTAAAAAAATATTGATTTTAAAAAGAAAAAGTATAGCAATACTATACTCATATTAAATGCTCGATTTTATGGTGTATTTTTTTTAAAAAATAATATCATGTAAAAAAGTTATATACATTTAAAAAACGAATGGAATTTGAAAAAAAGTTAACAGTTGTAAGTTATTTTTAAATTTACCCCTCCAAGCATAATTTTTTACGTAATTATTTATTTTAAATCTAAACCGTTTATCAATTATATCAATGGATGTTATTGTTTCGTACAAATCGCACAAATTTATCAATTTGTAACGTAAATTTTAATTCTTACTTTCCTCATTTCAAGTTAAAATTACTTTTATCGCTTTTCATAATCTCATTTGATCACTGTTCTTGGCTACCATACTCTCTCGTTCAGTTTCCATTTCTCCGATACACACATTGTCGCCTACGTTCATCCTCCGATACCATTCATCAGTCGCTCATCGTCTCTTCCGATCATAACCCCCTTCGATCTCATATTTTCATTTCACCCTCATCTTAACGATCATGCATTTTCATCTGATCCCTCAAATTTCGCCTTAATTCCAATTTCACTTTCACCGGCGATAATTTGACCCATACATTCAATCACTCTGATTCTAGAATTATTCCCTAATTCCATTTATTTCAGCCATCTGGGTATCATTTCTATAACCCATGACGACTTATACAAACGAACATTCCAAACATGATCATGAGATATTGATAGATCGAGAGGAGTTGGATGACGGCGGCAGTGGTGCCGTTCTGCCGCCGTACTCCTCGCCGGAGAATCGCAGTAGCGGCGGTGATGAAGATGGTGACGGTGGTTGTGTGTGGTGGTCACTGTGGCGGTGGGCAAAGCTTGTTTTCATATTGATTTTCATGGCGGTTTTGGGTGGGTGTTTCTTCATATGGATCGGCCCATTTCTCATGAACAAGGTACTTTTTCAACATTTACATCCAAAATTCAAATTCATTTGATTGTAATCTTGTTTTATATAATCACAATTTGTAGAATTCTAAATTGTTCTTACAATTGCACACAGGAAGTTATACCAATTTTGAACTGGGAGACGAAGACATTCAATAAACCAGTTTTAGCTGTTGTTATACTAGCATCAACAGCATTATTCCCAACCATCTTTCTACCATCAACACCTTCTATGTGGGTCGCCGGAATGACTTTCGGATACGGTTTCGGGTTTCTTTTGATCATCACCGGTGTAACCATCGGCACATCGCTTCCTTACTTCATCGGATCACTGTTTTACCACAAAGTTGAAGTGGGTGTTTGATCTTATTCACATGATTACCGTTTACAAATCTTTTTTTTGTTGGTGTTGATTGTTTATTGGGTGTTGATTTTGTAGGAATGGTTAGAAAGATTCCCGAAGAAAGCATCCATTTTGAGGTTAGCTGGTGAAGGGAATTGGTGTAATCAGTTTAAAGCTGTGATATTGTTGAGGATTTCACCTTTTCCGTATGTTGTTTACAACTACTGTGCTGTGGCTACTGGTGTTAGATTTGGTCCGTACCTGTTTGGGACTTTGGTTGGAATGGTTCCGGAGATTTTCGTCGCGATATACACGTAAGGTTTCTCTTGGTTCTGATTGTATATGTTGGAGCATGATTTGTTAGTCGTAGAACGGCGAAATGGGCTGGTGGGGATAGAGTCTTGTGTTGTCGGGTTGAAATTAGGGGTGATGATAGTGTTGGGTTGACTGGTTTCAGGTTCACGGGTTGAATTGATGAACCTGAACATGACGTTATAATTATTCATTTTAAATATGTTACAAGATGAACACGACTTGATGTGAAATCTTAAAGATGAACACGACTTGATGTGAAATCTTAAAGATGAAATTGAGTTTTTGTAGAAGCATACTTGTTTGATGTTGTGTTTTTTAAGAACCCAACGTCTTACTCTTGAACTCGAGAATAATGGATATAGGAACTGCAAAACCTTTGAATTACAAAGAAAGCAAGCAATCGAAGCTATGACAAAGGAGACGTGTGCACTTTCATATAATGTGTAACCCAGTTACGTAGACAAACCAAACGGGTTGTCGGGTTGTAAACATGTTAGGAAGTTGTATTAAAAGAGTTAGAGGGTTAACTTAAAATGTAATTTTTTTAAACCAGTTGATGGGTTGATCTGTTTAATTAAACAGTTGAATATGTCAACTTGAGATGCATGTTTAGTAAAAGGGTTATATATTACAACTTAAAACATGACTATTTTTGTGTCGTGTGAGGAATTTCCCCTTTGTTGACTTCTGTTTTTGGATTGATGGAAATTTTATAAGTGTGTATGTACTTGTTATCTAATCGAATATGTGGTGATTTCAGGGGTATAATGATAAGAACACTAGCGGACGCTTCAACTGATCACCGAATGATTTCTGCACAACAGATTGTATGCATTGCGGTTGGGTTTCTTCTAACAGTGGTGACAACCGTGGGAGTGACAGTTTATACTAAAAGACGACTGAGTAAGTTGCAGAGAGAGGAAGAACAGCCATTGTTGCAGTAAATAATAGTGTTCTGCGACAAACTTAAGAAGTAATTTTGCGAATAACCTTGAATAATGAGGTTCTTGTGGCAATCAGATTAGCTTCTGAACTGGACAGAGCATACGCAGCAGTTAACAAAACAGATCTCTTCATTTGTTATATTTGATTGAAATAAAACATAGAACATCCAGTCACTGTGTTTGGTTTGAGTCTGTAAAATAAATTGTCCATAAAGTTATAAATTTGAAACCGATTGATTTGATTAGGTAACTATTCAGTTAACGCATGCTTCTTTTTACCTGGTTGCTCCAAAATTTTGGATACTTGAACTTTTGAATCAAGTCTGTATCAAAAACCTGTGAAAATCAGTTAGACATTTTTCTTTCATTGTTCAAGGGTGCAAGTAAAACAGTTTAGAATCACAACTTGATGTTTTCGAGTCAATACTACTATACTCGGGTGTTGGGTCTCTGGTAACTGTCCACCTAAATAGAAGTCCTCTCAAGAGATATACGACTGGATTGTGGGTTTCGATGTGTTGCCTACCTATGTACTGTCTTGTCTTGGGCGATCGAAGTTCCTTTTGGTCTAGTGTCATACTTAATGCATTCGATGAACCTTGAAGTGTTGTTGTGTGATGCGTACGTAGAGAGAAGCTGCAAAGGGTCCGGTTAACACTTTTGGGTTGTTCTTGATGGACATCAATGTATTAGAGTTCCTCTTAATCAAGGCAAACTGAATTGGGCAATCTATATTAATGAAAAATGAATAAATGAGTAATTTATATTAATATTAAATGAATGTATTTAGTAAATATTTCCAGAATAACAAAATTTAGACCATGAACAGTGGTCACTTTGTGACCGACGTGGATCCCTCCTGGTGGTATTTAGATAGTGTACCAACGCAAATGCCTATGGCGACGAACGACCAAAGACAAATGACGTAGGCGGTGAGAGTTCAACCGGAAGAGAGGAAGACGTTCATGGAGTGCCGTTGTAGCTGACCTCCGTGGAGCCGTGGAGGTTGCGATTGCTTCTCTAGCAAAATACTGAAAATAAACATACAAAAACTCAATTTTGTCAAATAACATCTACCTTTTCAAACTCTAAAAATTAAACTGTTTCTTACCGGAAATACAGAGACACTATGTTTCTTTAGACAAAAAAGTCAATCGCATATGCGAAAATAAAATTCTAGATTGTAATAAGGGTCTAGCCTCTACAAGAACTTTTGGTATCAGCGGTTTTGCGCTTGTTAAACGGCTTTTCGCCAGAAGATTTTGGCCGCTTACTTTTTCGCTTAAAGAACACATGTGTCTTTCGTCTAATTTATCATGTAGTTGGCTTTCTTGAACAAAGAAACATAATGTCTTGCCGTTTCTGCTCGGAAAAATCTGTTTATTTTCAGAGTTTGAAAATGAACGTTCATTTTAATGATACTAACTTTTAATAAGTTTATGAGTTAAGTTTGATTTTGTTCTTAAAAACTTGACAAAAATAACAATTTTCTTTTAAAACATTAAAAAACATCAATTTACATCCAAAAGTTTTATAAGTTGTTTCAATTTCAGTCAAAAGTTTTATTAGTCGTTTCAACTTGAATCCAAAATAATAAAATTTTTGGATTAAAATTAAAAAAACTTATAAAACTTTTAAAAATAAATTTATATTTTTAATCTTTTGAAGAAAAATGATTAATTTTGTTAAATCTTATGGAGGAAAATTAAAAAACTATAAGTTTATTTTGGAAATTACCCTCTTATATTTTACTTTAATAGCATGAAATTTGAATGTTCATCCGGTCAAAAAGAGAATATTTTTAGTAATCAACTTTTAAAAGTGTTTCAATTATGTAACTTAAGTTTTAAAAATGTTTTAATTAGATCACTTAATTTTCATATTTTATATAAATTAAAAGTCTTAACATTTTTTTAGCATCTTATACTTTTTGTTTCAACTAAAAAATATTTTTTTCTATCTTTTGATGCTGATATGAAACGTTAACGTATATTTTAAATACCTTTTTTTTTATTTTTTTTTTATAATTAACATGTTTTATTTATTTTTTAATATAATTTTATATATTGAAAATTCTGAAAGCAGCTTCTTCTTCTCTGCATAAAATAGTTAGATAATGATGATTTTGACGCTAGGGCGGATAACCACCTGTGACGACTTTGCAAGATAGGCTAGCGACGGAGACGAAAGTTAGCGCAAAGTACATGGTTTTTAGTGGTCGAAAGGGATGTCATCGGAAAAACAGCTCCGGTAAAATCCATGGCGGTAGTGGCAGAGGATTGTTTTTACGAGAGATTAGTTGAGTTTGAGCACGGAGATGAAGCACCACATTAACTGAATACACGACGAGCGTCTCTGACGAGATCAACGGTATAAATCTATAATCCCCCTAATTCCTCGCTGTTTCGATTTGAGTCCTCATGATCTGTTTCTAGTTGATCATTGAATCATTGTCAATCTAACATATAAACTATAAGATCATTTAATCAAATCCACAGGAGGTTACACTAGAATTATATATGCATCTGATCAGATAGGGTTTGTTCAATACATTCATTCGAGAATCACAAAATATACATAGATTTAATCTCCTATAGGAATTGCTTAATTTGATATCCAATTTGCTATTACTCATTCTCCGGTGGCTGCTTATCTCCTGAACCATTCTTTCTGATTGAAACCAGTGATTGTTTTGCCCAGCGCTTGAGATTCATAGGTTTCTTTACTTTGATGTGTTTTGTGGTAGTGATCGCGATAGCTAGATCGTTAGGGAACAATGTCTGCCAAACAAACGCGTGGAGTAGGGTAGAGACAAATAGCACAAACACCATGGATGATGAGAGGAATGATAGAGTTAGTGCAATGCCCTTGCTTGGAACACCAGGATTATATTCTGCATACTTGATTGATGTGATCGAGATTGTGGTCATTGGGAAGGTGTAAGACCACCATGCTACTGAAAACCTGCATAAGTTGAATCATTAGTTGATGTGAATAAGTGAATACTATTGATTCATCAATTTAAGAAGCAAAATTTATTGGGTATTTGTAGTATTACTTGAATCCTAAGAAGAAATTGAGGCGTACGACGAGAGAGATATAGAGGAAGAGTGCAATGAAGTAGCAAGTTCTTGCAGAACCATCGAATTCACCATAGATAGCCTCCCAAGCAAGACTAGCAGCAGATGGGGCTGCAATAAACATGGAATAAACAGGGTGTAACTCCTTAGGCAACGCTACACTAGTCGGTAGTCTCTGATACAAAGTCACAAACAGCACAAGATAATGTGCAAACCCGACCGCCCAAAGGAACTTTCCCGGCTCCTTCCACCCAACTTTTGCAGCCAAAACCGCCCCAACAAAGTTTCCCACAACTGATAAGTGAGAAGAAGGGTTAGCCACTTTGCAAAGCCTCCGCTTTCCTCCAGAGAGCCACTGGCCATAAATTTTGAGTTCAAGAAGGAAATATGGAATCATGAAAGCGCACCATAAGGCTGGGTGAAGAGGCTTTTGAGCCAGCATAGGTGGAGCGCCTATGGCTAGGAACATGCATACCACCCATGGCGCGAAAAAGAAATTGATTCGCACTGGGTGGAAGTATTCCCTTCTGATGGCTTCAAAGTAGAATATGCATTTGAGTAGGTAAGTAATGGTGACACACACGAGTACAGTTAACGCTAAGATCCAAAGAACAAGGTTGATGTATGGTGGAATGTGTAAGAACTTGGTGGCTGGGCTAATTGCAAGATTGTGCCATAGTATTGCTTGGCTGCTCAACCCTAAGCACATCCCAAAACACCCGATTGGAAACCGAAGCAGAAAGGGCCATTTTTTGTCTTTAGGTAGAAGAATATCTTCAGTATCCTAAAAAATCAAAGTTAAATAGAGATTAGATAGAGAGATCATGACTAAAATTACAAACAATACCCATTATAATCTCACTCATAGCAGAGCTATTGATAAAAGTACCTTGACTTGATCAAGTTCAGGTCCTGTAAGAGCAGCAAAATATCTACCAGCAGGAACACTTTTATTAACAGATTCATCAAGAAGCCCAACACCTTCCTCACCATTGCCATTCTTCTGAAACTGATCAAACCCACTTTCTTTTCTCAATGGCAACATGAAAGAATTCTGTTTTCCAAGCGTCGATTTCGTTCTAAACAAATTAAAATCACCTTTCTTGCCGTTCGTCTCGACTCCATGAGACGAACCAAAACCGCTAAAACTCTTGCCACTTCTTGGAAGCGATTTCATCTCGATATTTTGTGCTTTGTTAAGCTTCGACACACCTGTTTCCAATGAAACCTGCCTACTGAAGTTCCCGTGTGTAGTATTTCTTTTGCCTTCTCGAAACTTCATCATCGGTGGTGGTCGGTTAGACCGCTTCTCGAGTGGTTTTTCAGCCATTTTATTATTACTGCTATGATAATTAGCTTGTTTATTCTCCTGCTCTTCATCTTCTTCCTCCTCTTCTTCAGGCACTACTTCATGGATATCAACATAATGGATATTTGTTTGGTTTTGAGAATTTCGCTCCTTAACCATTTTGCGTTGCCTCGAACTCTAATCAAAAGACGCTTACTGTTTCATTTTAGGATGTTTACTTGTTTTATAGGATGCATAAATTTCATAATTTGTAACGTAGAAATGAGGACTGCATGGTGTGCTTTTGTCACATGTAATTACGTGAATTGGTTTGATACTTTTTGGGGAGTCACGAGAAGTGATCAATCTTGTGGTCAGTCTTTGCTTTGTTTTGAATACTGGGCTTTTTGAAGAGATATCTCGTGAAAGAAGAGAACCACCATAAACCATTTGCATTTTGAACAACCATTTTCCTCCGAGAAAGACAAGCTTGAATTTTCTTTTTTTACTTTTAGTGGTCAAAGTCGATTAAAATAACGATTTGTCGTATCACGTGAACTTTTAGTTCCAGTGAAAAGAAATTGTGGTGTTGGCTCTTTCATGTTGTGTGAATATCTCCAGTTCCTAGCCCATGTACTACTTTATGTGTTAAATCGCTGATAAGTTATCATTTCTTTTGATTTAATGGTGATCTTTTTTATGTATTGGTAAGCAAGATGGTTGCACTTCTTTCTCAATGTGAAAGTAGGTTGAGGTGTGTTCATGGGGTTGTAGATTGATTATAATAATCTGAAAATCATGTCAGACACAAACGCAACTCATGTATTTATGTGTTCACAGCAAGACTTGCTTGACCTACTTTATATTTTATTTTTTTCATTTACTATTTTAAAATTACAAATTTATAACAAAAAACATAAAACATTTGTGTCTCAACTATAAAACCTTACACTCATTTCATCTTTTAAGTTTTGATATTCTTATCACTCATGACAAAAGAGTATCTTTAAAAAGCGATAAAAAATGGGTTATTGGATTTTTAATAGTTTCAATTTTCATTTATTGTTCGGGATTTATACCAACTCAGGAAATATTTACATAAACTCTCAATTTTGAGCTTATTTTCCTCCAACGATTCTTTATTAACTGAGAGTTAAACCTCGTCAATTTTTTTTAAGAAATGGGACCAACTTCGAGCTATTTTTCAACTACGCCGCCACGCGGCCTCTATCAGGTCTGTTTATTGGTGTCTAGCTCTCATCGTTACTTGAAATCTACCTCCAACGAGTCAGGTGGTTCAGATCAGACGGTGGAGATTGATGGGTTTCAAGGTGCAGAGTTTCAGATAGACGGACTGATGGTTGATTTCAACTTTCTGTTTAGTGTTTTGGTCATATAAGTAGTTCACGTTATAAAAAAAAACTAACGTTGTTAACTCTTAGTTAGTAAGGGATCGTTAGAAGAAAATAATTTTAAAGTTAAGAGTGTTAGTAGACATTTCTTGAGTTAAGATTAATTACAGCCAATAAATGAAAGTTAAAATTATTAAAAATCCAATAACCCCAAAAAAAATTAAACAATTCAACCGGTGGTTGAACCTAGAACCGATCTGGTTGACTCAAACCCGGTCTGTTTAGCTAAACATGGTGGATTCAATCCGAATATTACCGGTACGACTAAACTCAAATGCATGTATTTCGTGTTAGCTTTGTACCGTATTAGAAATTCACACCAATAACTATAAATGAATATATTTATTTCTCTCTTTATACACTCTTCATACATCTTGGGCCACCTTTTTAAACCAAGTTTGGAATGCTATTAATATTCCTTTTTTTGGAGATTTTTTGTTTTAAGGTGTTTTTTAGGGATTTTTTAGGTTCATACAAAAGAAAAGAAAACACCCTAAAGATCAACCTAAAACCCACTTAACAAATCAAAATTAACCTATTTCAAACTAATCTCCCTTTTTGGAATTACATTTTAAATGTGCCTTTAGTAGTCATTACATGATACCATTGGATTAATTTTGGTACATACTTTCCTCTATTGAGAAATAGGTGAAGATTGTTTGGTCCATGAGTTATCAAATCAAAGAAAGAAAGAAAAAATAATGTTCACTTTGAAGTATCAACAAACAACTAAAGTTAAAAAAACCATCTCCAATGGTAGCAGTTGTGACCATATGTTACAAGTACGATAGTCAATTGTGACATTCTGCTCAGTTGGCATGATGCAAGTAAACATGTTTGTTTGTGAATTTTTGTCGCATATGTGTGACCATTTACACCACACACCACAATTTGTTGGTCCATCACTTGCATACACCATAATAGAAACAAGTTACACATGTTACTATGGATGTTACTATTTGGGTGCCAGCACAGAGAGTTAATGTAACCAGCCAAACATAGTGAACAAACTAACTGGAAACCTAATAAAAGAAAAGACTAACTTAAAGTTTTAAAATTGTTTCATTAGGTCACACATTTATGTTTTCATAAGGATTTTACTAATAACTTAACTAAAATGACCTGCTACTGGTGCTTGTTGTATCCTATGGCTGTATATTAAAGGTTGAGGGTTAACCTTTCCCCAACTGTCACGTATCATTTCCATAAAAAGGTGACATAGTTAGTTAGTTACCTATAATCCAACTACACGTCTTCTTTGGTTTCTATCAAGCAAATTATTCATAAACTCATTGTCCAAAAACCTACAAGATCACTCGATTTTCTTATTATAAACAGTAAAAAGGTTCCTTGTGTTGTTAGGTCCAACTTTACAAAACCGTAATTCTTTATCCACCCCCCACCCAGAAAAATATGATAAAATAACTATATCAGCAAAGGTAATACAGGGCCCTCCCACTAATGTCCAAGATGATTGAATTGGAAGACACTCAATACTCAAACATTTATAAGTCTTAATGTGTGTAAAAGTGTAAATTTTAGAGTAAAAAAGTACTATTCAAAGCGTGTGTGCGTGCTTAATGATTCTAAAAAAAAAAATACTCTTTTTACAAAGTATTAATTTGAGTAAAAATATAAATTTAAGAGTAAAAAAGTAGTATTAAGCGTGTGTGTGCCCTTAATAATTCTGAAAAAACTACTGTTTCTACAAATAATAAGATCGTATATTGATTTGATGTCGCTAATTAGTGACAAGGTACAACAAACATGGAACGTGAAGAAGTAGAATCTCCTGTACAATCTATTCGTGTGAGGTTCAAACCAAAATGAAATAAATCAACACCAAATGAATAACAAAAAGAAGATATCACCAGCGAATCATCTTTCCATCCGTCAATGAAGCGTAACTTTACACCTTTTCCTCGCCTCACCGTAAAGCACCACCCCCATTATCGTCACCGCAAACCCCGAAATCCCCATCACCGTCACCGGATTCCTAAAGATCAACACCGACACCACCGCTGCAACCGCAGCCTTCAAGTTCCCCAACACCTGCAACGTCAACGCACTCGTATGTTTCGTCACTAAAAAGTTGGTCAAGTTCACCAAATACGCCACCGTCGCGTTTCCGACCAACAAAAACACCATAAACCCATCGCCCTTAGCTTTCTCGACGGTTTTCCCCAACACATTCCCTTCGATGTATAGACTAAAAGGCAACAAAATCAAAGCTGCCATTGGCGCCATATACAGCAACAGATTCATCGAATGAAGCTTCTCCGATTCCGACGTCAACAACAACCCCTGCACCACCGATTTCAACGCTCTTCCGGCGGTGGATCCGACGCACATGAAGAACCCGAACAGATGAAACAACGGCTCACTGTTACTCGCCAACACGATTCCGAACACCACAGGCATCAGAGCGAAGTACACCTCACCGGATTCCTTCTTACACGTGATCAAAAACGCGAAAATCGCGGTGAAAAACGGCGTCGTTGCTCCGATCGCCTGATTGAACGACACCGGGAGGTATCTAAGAGACGTATTACCACACACGACGGAGAAACAGAAGATCGCAGACAACGCGAGTATCTTCAGAAACTGCTTTCGCGACGAGATCTGCTGAAACGGAACGATGTGGAACGAGCGGATGGCGATGAAGCTGTAGAAGGTGCAGGAGATCATGTGGAGCATAGTGAGGAAGATGGGGTACCTGAAGCCGTAGAAGCTGAGGAGGTACTTGTTGAGGAGGAGGACGCCGATGTTGGAGAAGTACCATGAGGCGATGATTATTGCAGTTAAGATCGTCGGAGAGACGATTGATGTGAGGGATAATGTGGTGAAGATGTTGCTGGTGGTGCCGTAGCGGACTTCGCCGGTGGGGGTGGTGGGGATGTCGACGGTGGTCTCGAGCCGGGGGTTGCTGCTCCGGCGAGTGGTCCATGACTGAGCTTCCACCATTGGCCGGAGGTTAGCCGTGTGGGTTAAGATTTGGATTGGATCTGGGAGTTTAGATTTCGGACCCTTATCATAAGATGTGAAGTTTTGAAATGTATCCTAAGGTTTTGAGAGTTGATAGTTTACGCCTTGAAGTTCTTTTTTTTATGTCTAGAGAACATTTAGGATGTGGAGTTATGGTTAAGGGATATTATGAAATTGAAAGTTTGACCAACCATTTTATTGAAATAAATATTTGACTTATGTTTTAATTTTATTTGTTTTTAATTAATAGTAAGGCGTTAAATATCCTCTGTAGGTTCAGTCGGCTACTTTTTAGTCAATGTAATCGTTGACTTCGTTCAACGTGAAATTGGACGGGAAGTAGATGCGTGTACCGGCTAAACATAACTACTCTCTAGCTGCTCCAATCATTGAGTTGGTTTCACATGAAATTAATGGGGAGCTAAGAGTTTGAGGCGTGTCCTAATTAAATCTAACTAAATTGTAGCTGAGTAAGACTTTTGGTTGTTCAGATGAAAATCTGTTAAATTTTAGATTTTTTTTTTCAAACGACAACTTTTATTAGCAAAATAATGCTAGCCAGCAACTAGAGAAACAACAAACACCAAAAGAAAAAACAAATTACAATTCAAATTTTTTCCATTTTATCCAATCTATTTGTTTCATTTGAGCCCTGTTTTTGATCCATAAGAAGCTTAGAGACTTAATTTCCGCCATAATTCTCTTGATCCTGACTTGACCTCCTGAAAAAACTTTGTGATTTCAAGCTCTCCATGTACTCTAGCATGTTGTAAGAATAATCGCCCGCATAAATTTTCTTTTGTAGCCTTCATCCGTCACATATCCATGTAAATCCATAATATCTTTAGCTATAAACGCAAACATCGGGTTGATCCTGCACCAAACTAAAATATTCTACCATATAATTGAAGCAACATAGCAAACGGAAAAAATATGATACATTGATTCTTCTCCACCACCACATAAGTGACATACTAAAGATGGAACATTTATCTTATGATCCATTGATTCTTCTCCACCACCTCATAAGGGACATACTAAAGATGGAACATTTATCCTTCTCCTTTTAATTGCATTCAAAGTTGGGAGTCCATCTGTGATATATACTCAAATATTCAATTTTATTAGTGATTTTCCTAATAGTTAATGCAACCACTTCTTATTTCCGTCTGGCTTCTTATATTCATATCACCAAATTCTTAAAATGTTCTTGGGTAAATATTTCGTAGTTTCTTATTAATTTTTGAAGTAAAAGATAGTGATTCTTAGTTAAAAACACGTTCATTTTACTATCAATCTTCTTCAAAAGTATTAAAATAAAAAATAAATAAATATATCATGATAAAATATTAGGCCCTTTGATTGATATTTGATTTGAGTGAACATTTTGGTATTGTCTTTTAGTAGGGCCCGGTTATCTTCTTCGAGGTTGTCATCTTCTCATGGCGTGAGAGTTCTTATATATGCTATTAAGCTTAATTATTTTTTGCTTGTTGAAATAAGACTCTTACATATACTTATTCAAGATAGGTGTTAATGTGTTATGAATTAAGAGCTTGAGCACTATCATATAGGCTGGTTATAAATTTATAGTGTTATGAATTTATGGTCTTTTACATATTTGGTGTATGAGTAAAGACTAAAAAAGTGTGAGACTTTAATTGCAAAAGATCTCATTTATATAGGATTATTCTTCTAAATAGAGATTGGGTCCCATTGGACGGAGTTGAATCGCATAAAAACTGCGAGCTTTCAGATCAAGATTTAATAATATCACTTCCCTCAATGATGGTAAGAAAATGTCGGTGCCACACACATGCATGATCCATGGCATACATGCTGACTTGGGTTGACTGTGTTTAAAAAACATAATTAACTTTTTATTGGACAATTAAGTAACGTGTATGGTATTCTTGTAATCTTGTTACACAAGGCTCGATGTTAATCTCACCCAAAACTCATTTTATATATAAATATTTTAGTGTAATTGTAACAATTTCATATTGTTAGTAGGTATTGGTAAAGATTTTTAACTAACTTGATCATACTCGGCTCCAATGTGGTCGGATATGTATAGGATTTTAGCGACTAGGAGTTTACAGGAATTTGACAACAAAAGATCTGTGGTCTAGCGGAATTATGATTTGTAATCTATATGTTCTGCTTTAATGGCTAGTTTTAGTCTCGTGAAGTTATGGTGAAATATAATGTAACTATGTAAGTTTGTTGTTTTAAAAAATAAAAAAGAAATTTGACCAAGAGTAGGAACCTCCATCTTTGTTCTTTGTTGTTTTTATTATTTACAGTTTTTCCTACAAATGGGATTTTTTCTATGTTGCACTTTTCTGATTAGTCAAAAAAGTGTTTAAGATATCATAATGGTAATTAGGTTGTTTTCATTGCACTCTATTAGGTTTCTATAACCTTTTTACTTTGTTAATAAAAAATTATTAACCAGTTCAAGAAATAATACAGTAACAAAACTATGTTTGTACTCGAATTACTTTCATATTTTTTTAAAAAGTTTCCATTTTACCTTTTTAAGATAATGACATAAAACCTAGCAAAATGTTCTTATTTGAATGAGAAGATGTGCGATAGAAATCTACAATGTATCGTTTTTGTGACATCAAGTTTTATGTAATGTGGTTCAAATCATTCCTTTGATTTCTTTAACAATGGCTATAGAATTTAAAAAATATACATTGTAGACATTGGCGGAGCATCATAGGGGCTGGGGCCGCCGCCCCCCCCCCCCCCCCCCTATTTTTTTCGTTTTAATCTGATACTGTAAATTTTTGGCCTGTTAGTTTAAATTTTTATATAAATATCCAGTTCGCCCCCTAAAAAAATTTAATTTCACCTCCGCTCCCCTACGGAAGAGTTCAAGCTCCGTCACTGATTGTAGACTTTATAAAAAAATATTATTGTTACATTTCGAACATAACGAGGTACAAATGGTGATTAAAACCCAGTATCTATTCACACTCTTCACTTCAATTTAATGAGTTAGGTAATACACAACTATGTGAACATTATTTACACAGCCATGTGACTTCCTGCCATGAAATCTATTTTTTGTATATTCATGGAACATGCATATCAGAATATGCTTCCAAACAATATATTTACTTAACAAATCTTTAAAAAATGGATCTTTATTTAATCCCGTATGGCCGTATATACTAAACTATATAAACTTGAGAATTAATTTATATACATATTATCAACATCATAACTACCAACCCTATTTGCATATAAAAACAATCAATTTTAGTTTTCAAGTATAAGATTCTTGATGTCGATCATTTCCTTGTGAGAACTTAAGTGAACCAAATTACATAACTTGGAGACTAAACCAAAGTGCAAGTATTTTATGATTAGACTACTAAATACTATACAAACTTCATAAAACAACACACCTACTTGATTCAAGCATATTTACATAGGAGACAACTAATTTCCAATAAGCCTGGAATGTGTAGGATTTATTAGTTTGAAGTTTGCCGGATGACCTTTTGAAGCGTGATATCACTTTCATATTAAAGTAATTCTGGTGATACTTTAAAATCTATAATTGGATAAAACGAATGGTTCAAAAAAGAACATATAATTTTTTTTTTTAGAATTCTTACATGATTTCAGAAATTCGATCCTTCAAATGACCATATCAATTCTTTAAATACAAGTCGAAACATTGTATTTATCAACTAAGTAGTTGTAACTGTCTGTTTACGATTCAACAGTTGACAATTAAAACCACTTATAACTATCTCGATAGAAGCCACCTTCGGTGGAAACCGCCCTCGTAGAAACTAAGTTAGTACCGAACTATTTCCAATCATGAAGTTTCTATAGAATTCCAAGTTTCATCCAAACTCAAGTTTCAATTTGACAACATTAGATTTCAAAGCAGTTTTCAATGTGGTATTTACAAGTAAAAAAATATTTTTTTTCAACTCTAGTCAAAAGCTTTACCCTTTGGACCCTGCTTCTACGGACTCTGTCCCAACCCCCATGATCTTATGGTTCCCTATACATTAAATAAAAAAAATAAAATAAATATACACTTCACACTTCCTATTTGTTTGATGATTGATTATGATTTTTTATTTGATCATCAAACAAATCCAATTAAGTGAAATAGTTTGATAGCATAAAGTCTATCTAACATAATATATACTGACATTTTCGTTACTGAGAATTTAATCACAAAATCATCCCATATATGGAACCTATACTCTCACTCGAGAAACTCGTCCCCTTTAATAACCAATTTCCACAATGAATCGCATAAACAAACTTCAATCCAAAATGACCTTAAGGCCCGAAACATAGTTGTGAATCTACATCACCTCAAAGCTTACTTTTTATTTAGCACATGATGACCAGTGTGCAATTGTGCAAATAGTGAGACTTAACGGTTAAATTTTAACAAGTAATTCTTAACCAAGTCAATAGTTGTGTTAAGGCAACTTACATTACAATTGGGACTAGATGTCATATGCATATCAACATACTACTTTTATATTGTATAGATAAATGGTGAAGTGATCAAAAGAAAGCCGTCAACTTATTAGAAAATCACAAAATTATCTCTACCCAATCACATGCTTGCCTAAACTTTATTTTACTAAGCATTCACCAATTATTTTACTTGAGCAACCGTTTAAAATATATTCATGATAGAACGAAGATGATAACAATACGAGTTACATGTATGTGACTTTTATGACTTAGATATAAGTTACATGTACACAACCCATAACTCTACATATGATACTTGTAATTAGTTTTCACAGTTTTTTTAGGCCTTGTCTTTTCTCTTGAACCCCGAATAACTAATATACTTTAATATCAATATGTCTTTTAGACTAGTAGCATTGGTGATTTTCCTCATAGCTTTATTATTTTCTTATAACTAGAAAATAACACCTAATCTACTTCCATTAACCATTTACATTCATCTCTTACATGATCCGAAAACTCGATCTTTTGAATAAAAAATAAGTGCCTTATAATCAGGATGTTTGTTTACACATACATATATTACCTAACTTCTTACACATATAAAATTAGGTATAAAACAAGTATTAATTTACTCCTTTTAAAATTAAACCCCATTGGTATAAAAAGTTGTTGTTCAGTAAATAGAGTGATGTTATAGTAAAAACTTTATTTTAAAAAATAAAAAAGACACAATAACAAACGGTAAAGACACAATTATAAAAAGAAAAGACACAAAAACGAATAAAAAATATACAATAAGCTGAAAACACTAAAATTCTAAAGCTACAAACTAAAAACTCAAAAACTAAATTCTTAAAGTCGATTCAAATGCCGCTGGAATAAGTTGAATCTAACTTCATTTGATTTTTTTATGAGTGGTTAAGAAATATTTTTAAGGATTTTTAAAATAATAAGTTTTTTATTTACCGTAAAATATATACACACTTCAATATTATGACTTTAGGGCTCATCGTTTTCCCAGTTACCACTTACCCGAGTGAGAACCGAAGTAGCGAACCAGAGGGAACACAGACAACGGCCATGGATTATGGTCGTCGGAGCAAACAATTGGCTTTTGGGTATTCATAGTTTTTACTAATTAAACAAGTTAATTAGCAAAATTTGAAGCAAAATTGGCTGAATCAGTGAGGCACTGCTAATCTTTAAAGATTTGGTATGTAAAAATTCTACGATTTTGATTTTGATTTCGTTCAATTGACAATTGGGATTCCAATCTGTTGGTTTTTCTTATGGTTATGAGTGTTTATTGGTTGGAGATTGAATTTATCCGGTGGATTAAGCATTAGGGTGTGCACTGTTTGTAAATGTTAAAAGTTTTCACCTTTATCATGTGTTTTACACTGGGTATTCATTTCACAACGCTACTGTGTGGTGAATAGAGTATTGGTATCAGATGATACAATACCCCCCTTAGATTCTGTATGAGTTCATTATGTATTTGAACTCTTATGATTGAAGGATGATGGTCTCAGTTAGGAATCAAATAACTGATGTGTTTGTTAAATACCATATGCAGAACCTAGATGCACTTTTAAGCTTTTTTGCTCTTCTTGTTGGACTAATTGATTCCTTCATTGGTACTATAACTCCTAGTAGAAGTAAGAGGTTGTTTGTGAATTGTGATTGCTTACTTATTGAGTTTTCGTAAATAGGATGTTTATATGCTTATTCGGGTGATATAAGTTATCTGCAATAGCCGATAAGCACCTTGGGATTGCTTATTTCAGCTTGATTATTGTTGGTGGCTTCGAATAATAAGTTCACCTCAAGAGGGAAATAAGTTGGTTTCAATAAATCATCAGCTTCTGTTTATTAGCATAAATAATCTCCACCTTTTTAAATAAGCAATCCCAAATACCCTCTAAAGAAGTCTAGTTGTATGGCTTGGTTTTCTTAATTAAAAACTAATGCATATCTTTAATCTTCTTGCTTGTGTATTTAATACCAAAAGGAAAATGATGTGTGTTATCATAATATCATGATCCTGCATAAGCTATCTTTAGGGACGAATAATCAGCAGCGCCTTAATTGAATCAGGCAATACTATAACTTGTCAAACTGACATTTGTAGTTATGAGATGTAGGTCAAATGGCAAAACAAGGTCAAACATTCTTTCTTGAAGAGTGGCTTAAAACAAATAGCGGTGCCATCAACAATTCTAACGTTACACAATCTACACCTCAATCAGCTCGAGCCATCATCCAAGCATGGGCTGATCTTAGGGAATCACTCAACCAAAAATCATTCTCTCAACAACACTACCATTCCTTACAAGCTCTGATAAATTCTGGAACCTCTCTTTATGTTGCAGATCCACAAGTCAAACTTGTAATTTCTATTCTATCAGCATCATACCTTTCTTTACCTTCTGAATCATATCCACTCTTTCTCAGGCTTTTATACATATGGGTTAGAAAATCAACTAAACCTTCTCTTGTACTTATTAAATCTTCTGTAAACGTCCTTGTTCAACTATTTTCATCTCAATCTGTCACCAATAAGAGCGCATTGTTCTTCACTGAAGGGATTCTTCTTCTTGGTGCTTTTACTTTTGTGCCCTCTGCATCTGAAGAGACAAGAACACAATGTTTGGATTTGTTTTGTAAACTACTTGAAGAAGATTACAAGCTGGTTTCTTTGTTTGATGATCTCGTCCCTAGTGTACTTGCTGGAATGGGTTATGCTTTTTCTTCATGTGGGAGTATTCATTTTGTTCGAATTCTTGATTCGCTTTTTGGAATTTGGAATAAAGAAGGTGGGCCCTCTAGTAGTGTATTACATGGTTTAATGGTATTGCATCTTGTTGAATGGGTTCTTTATAACTGTATCCAATCACAGTCATTCGAGAAAATTACCACTTTCTCACGAGAGATTCTGGAAGCTTCCAATGCACGATTTGCCCCGTTTTCGGTTGTCATGGGTGCAGCAGGAGCCTTGCGGGCCTCCAATAGGTCCATATCTTCAGGTCTAATGGAATTAAGAAGTTCTGCTGAAAAACGAATTGAAATTGTTGCTCATGATTTAATTTCTAAAAATGAAAATGAAGTTAAAGACAGTGTACTGCTAAAATGTATATCATTAGCTTTAGCTCGAAGCGGTGATGTTGTCTCTAGGGATCCTTTTCTTCTATGTATTGCTTCAGCATTACTGACCGAAATCTTTCCTTTGAAGCGGTTTTATTCAAAGATTCTTGAGGTTCATGTCAATTTTAGTAACATTGGAGTTCATGAAGTTAACGAACATTTGCAAAGTGTTGTTTTTAAGGAAGCAGGGGTCATCACTGGTGTTTTCTGCAAACAATATGCTCAAGCCACTGAAGGTACTAAAATAAAGGTGGAGAATCTTATATGGGACTTCTGTCAAGATGTTTACATGTCACATCGTCAGGTGGCCTTGATGCTTCAAGGGAAAAATGAGGAGTTGATTCAAGATTTGGAAAAAATAACCGAGCCTGCATTTCTTATGGTCGTGTTCTTTGCTTTGGCTGTCACTAAACAGAAGTTAGTCCCTAATATTCCTAGAGAAATACAACTGGATATATCAGTGAAGATATTAATTTCATTTTCTTGTTTGGAGTATTTTCGACGGATGAGATTGTCTGAATACATGGATACAATTAGGTCCGTTGCTGGAAGTGTTCAAGAAGACCATGGTGCCTGTGTTTCTTTTGTTGAATCCATACCTTCGTATGGTGATTTGACCAAAGTTCATGGTATTACATCTTTACAACAAAGTATCATATATCTATTTGTTTCCTAACTATTTATTTAACCCTGTTTTTTTTTTGCTTTATAGTGTCTTCAAACAAAATGGAGTTTACATGGTCTAAAGACGAAATGCAGACTTCTCGAATCTTGTTTTATTTGCGTGTGATTCCGACTTGCGCAGAACGCATACCAACTTCAGTGTTCAGAAAGACTGTGGCTCCCATCCTTTTTTTGTATCCCAATATCTAATTTAATCCATATCACAAATAAATGTTATTTATTAGTTCATATTCGATAAAAAGTGATAGTTACTCATAGATATATTACTTAACACATGCAATACTAGATACATGGGACACCCAAATGGGAAAGTGACCCGAGCCTCACATTCAACATTTGTGGCTTTTATTTCTTCGGGCAATGATGATGATAGTGAACGAGTCTTATTGAAGGAACAACTTGTTTACTATTACATGCAGAGATCATTAGAGGTATTTAAACTAATATTTCTTATAACCACTTATCATCTTCTTTAATTTCTTTTTAAAATCTTTTAAAATGCAGGGATATCCTGGTGTAACCCCGTTTGAAGGTATGGCATCTGGTCTTGCTGCTTTGGTTCGGTATCTTCCAGCTGGAAGTCCTTCAATTTTTTACTGTGTTCACTGTCTGGTGGAGAAAGCTAGCAGCTTATGCACTGAATGGACAGAATTGAATAATGAACTAGAGCCTTGTAAGAAGCTTCTAGATTTACTACTTAGACTTCTTTCGTTGGTCGACATACAGGTAAAAGCCTACATAAATTACTCTTTTTTCGACTTTGACTTTTTGTTGTCAAAATTACTTTGGTTTGGACTTCTTATGTCGAAATGATTTCAGGTGCTGCCAAGTTTAATGAAGCTGTTGGCACAGTTGGTGGTGCAACTGCCGGAAGATGGTCAAAACATGGTACTGAACGACTTATATGCACAAGTGTCTGATTCAGATGATGTTACACGCAAACCAGCACTTGTTTCTTGGGTGCAGTCGTTATCTTACCTCTCGTCTCAAGCTACAATCAATAGTGCGCCCAAACAGGACTCAAAACTTGAAAAATCTGGTGCAAAATCTTGGAATAAGGGCAGATTGCTCGGCTTGAATAGGATTTTTGCACGAATGTAAGACAAATCAGGGTTTTTTGTCTTTTAACAGTTCAATTCACAATCCTGTGACAACTTGTGAAGTTACTGTGATCTGAAGTCTCATTTCTTCAGGTAGGTACTTATGTTGTGGCATCTGAATTAGTTTCTGCATAGTTGGTGTCATGATCATTTAGTACTCATGTGGAGTAGATCATATCCCTATAGTTATTTTAAATTTGTTGCATATGAAGTGTAAATAATGTTGTAGGCTTAAATTTATACTTTCTATATAACACAAGTCAATCTTGGTTAGTTTACTTGTAATGTGTCGATACGTGGTGTGTGCTATCTTATATAAATGTTACAATGAAAATGAATCTTGATCAGTTTACTTTCGTGCTATGATTGCTTCTTGTCTTTTCTTTGGTTCTTTATATGTCACATCTTTACTCTTATATCATTATGTTGAGGTGAACCGGGGTAATTAGTCAAAAATAAGTTCAGGTTGAAGCATGTCGTTTTTAGTATGGGACGGACTCATTTGTTGAAACATGTAGTGTTATGGAATGATATTAATTATTGAAACATGTCGTTTTTAGTATGGGATAATATCAATTGTTGAAACATGTCGTTTTTAGTATGGGACGATACTAATTGTTGAAACATCTCGTTTTTAGTGTGGTACGATATCGATTGTTTCAAACCCGCAAACTCTTAGTCACCACTTATAATATGTATAAAACATTTTAAGAATCTTTTACTAGAATTTTTTTTTATGAGACCTCGGTCAATATCCTGCTAATTAATAGGGTTGGATAAAGTGTAGCTTGCAACCTTGCACTGGGCAATATGTTAGAATCAAACTGGTACGAACACACAATGGAGAACAATAAACAATAACAGAGACATGAGAGATTTATAGAGGTTTGGTCGCGGTGTGCAACCTATGTCCTCTGAAGGCAACTAGGGTTTTCTTTTATTGAGTGATAAAGATTACAAGTACAATGAGATGTATATATAGACTACAATTAGGGTTAACCCTTTTAGTTAATAATCTAACTAAACTGGGTCTAATTAGAACTTGGGCCGGCTGAGCCCAACTGCTCCAAATTAATTCACCCGAAGCCTACACCCAACAATTCTCCCACTTGGAGGCTTCGAAACACGTTCAGCTGCACTCCGCTTCTTTGTACTTCTGTAAAATCCCTTTGATTTTTGCACCCCCTAGCTACCCCACCTTCTTAACATTATTCCTGAAGGCCAGCTGAAGCTATGCAAAGCTTCGGCTTATCCAGCACCACAAATTTAGTAAACATATCAGCTGGATTCTTCGCACCTGAGATGTTCTTCAAACTGATTGCTCCATCATGATCAATCCTCTGACAAAATGATACCTCATCCCAATATGCTTTGTTTTACCATATGATAGACTGGATTTTTGGCAAGTTTCACTGCATTCTCATTGTCACAATACAATGAGTAATCAGACTGCTGTTTACCCAATTCTTCAAGAAAAGTATTTAACCATATTAACTCTTTACTAGTTTCAGCAATAGCCATGTATTCAGCATTTGTTGTTGATAGAGCTACACTTTTCTGAAGTCTGGACATCCAGCTAACTGTTGTTCCTCCCATTGTAAAGACATACCCTGTAGTGCTTTTGAATGTCTCTTTACAACCACCCAAATCAGCATCAGTATACTTGCATTGAAACATATCCCCATTTTAGATGTACCCTTTAAGTATCTGAGTATCCACTTAACTGCTTCCCAGTGTTCTTTCCCTGGATCTGACATAAACCGACTAACTACCCCAACTGCGCGAGCAATATTTGGTCGAGTGCAGACCATGGCATATATGAGACCGCCAACTGCAGATGCATATGGAATTTTAGCCATCTTTTTTCTTTCTTTTTCATATTTAGGAGACTGATCTTTGGTAAGCTTGAAGTGACTTACCGATGGTGTGTTTCTATACCTGGTATATTCATTATTCATCTTGAATCTTTCCAACACTTTCCCTATGTATTTTTCTTGGGATAGTGTTAAAGATCCATCCTTTTTATTTCTGATAATGCTCATCCCGAGTATCTGTTTGGCTGGACCCAAGTCTTTCATCTCAAATTCTTTAGACATTTCTTTCTTTAACTTGCTGATCTCTTTCATATCTGACCCTGCAATCAACATATCATCTACATAGAGTAGTAGAATGATATATGAGCTGTTGAACCTCTTCAAATAGCAGCAATGATCAATTTGACATTTCTTGTACCCCGACCTTTCCATGAAGTTATTAAACTTCACTGCATGGGTGCCTGTTTTAGACCATATAAGCTCTTTTCCAGTTTGCAGACCTAATTATCTTTTCCGACAACCTGAAACCCTTCAGGGTGTGTCATATAAATTTCTTCGTCAAGGTCACCGTGTAGAAATGATGTCTTAACATCTAATTGCTCTAGATGTAAGCCCTTTGTAGCTACTAGACTCAGAACCAATCTGATGGTTGTCATTTTCACAACTAGCAAGAAGATCTCATCGTAATCAACCCCCTTCTTTTGCTGAAAACCCTTGACTACTAAGCGAGCTTTGTATCGTTTAGACCTATCATGTTCTTCCTTGACCCTGAAGACCCATTTATTTTGCAGAGCTCTTTTATCTTGCGAAAGCTTGGTTAGTACCCATGTTTTATTTTTCATCAAAGAAATCATCTCATCTTTCATAGCATGCTCCCACTGAGGCGAATCTTTCATCTTAACAGCTTCAGAAAAACTTCCTAGTTCACCATTTTCAGTTAAGAGAAGATAGTTGACTGAAGGACTATACCTCTCTGGTTGTTTGGAGACTCTGGTGGATATCCTGACCTAATTTTAAGACTGGTCGGGATCCTGCGAGGACTGTTCATCATCAGACTCTGAACTCCCACTATGAGAAGCTCCCACTGCTTCTTCATCTCCACCCATATCGTCATCTTCAAACTCAGGAACTTCAGTTTCAGTGTTTGATTCAGTGACTGGGTGTGTTGTTTGTTTATTTGCATCAGTTTGAAATTCAACCTGCTCTTTCTAAACTTGTGAGTTTGCAGTAATTCTGACTTTATACAACTCAGCCTCATTGAATGTAGCATGCTTGCTTCTGACTACCTTTCTGCTTTCAAAATCCCAAAGCCTGTAGCCCATAGTATCCGACCCATATCCAATGAAGGTGTACTTCTTAGCTTTAGCATCAAGTTTGTCATCGTCTTTCATTAGATCATAGGCACTGCACCCAAAGACTTTAAAATACCCGTATTTGACTGCTTCCCCTCTCCATTCTTCTTCTGGTATCTTGAATCCCAATGGTACTGACAATCCCTGATTGATTAAATAAGCAGCAGTATTGACTGCATCATCCCAGAACATCTTTGGAAGCCCACAATTAAGTCTCATACTTTTGGCTTTCTCATTTAACGTTCTGTTCATTCTTTTCGCCACTCCATTTTGTTAAGGAGTGCCTGGGACTGCCTTTATCATCCGAATACCGTGTTTAGAGCAATAATCAAGAAATTCGTGCTGATGTATTCTCCTCTATTGTCTGACTTCAAGCATTCTACCTTCAAATCAGTTTCCAATTCAACAACAGTTTTCCATTTCTTAAATGTATAAAAGACGTGTGCAGACTGGAGTAAACGTTCCCATCCAGAAGATTCGGTTTGGATCACTTTTCTTTAGTACCCTTGTCGCTAGCACATAAGACTAATCTTTGACAAAAATTTGAAGATGATGATGATTTGTATGCTCTTCACTTGCAATTTGGTTATAAAGAATGTAAACATACAGCAACAGCTTCAAATCAATTTACCTTAAAATCGGAAGAACAGACACCAGTAAACCACCACTGAGGGGTGTAGACATCCCCGTCTCATAGTTTTTTTATTTCCAATCGTCAGAGGCCACTGTTTGTTGTGGAAGATGAGGCGTTCGAAGGAGATGTCGATTGCTGGTGAATCGAAGAGATTGAAGAAGGAGTTCAATAGAGCGTCCATGCTGATTGATCGGCCGGAGGTTTGAGGCGTTTGAGGATGGCAAGAAAGAAAAAGGAATCCATCAACGAAGAGAGGGGCATGGATGAGATAATGGGGTGAATATGTGGAAGAAGAAGGGTCAAGGGCATCACAAAGTAAATAAGAAGTACATCTCGGGAAATGATGGGAGAGCAACAGCTTGTATCCTATGCCTACGCATGATGAATGGTAAATCACTGTTAACAAACTTGTAAATGTTATATTATAAATAACCATTTCCATAATTAACAAACACAAAAAGTTTTATTTCCATGTTCGATTATTTGTTAAATTAAGAAACAAACGAATGAATAAGAATAAAGATGATATACAAAGGCTTAGTAACTCGAATGTTGGGAAGGTTTTCACACGCAATAGTAATCGATGGATAACCCAAGATACAGAAGCACCACGCGATCAAATCGCTAGGCACTCTGAAACTTGAATCGCGATACGGACAAACACCACGCATCCCAAATTAAGGCTCCAAAGATCGCCTCCTAGCACAACCACGAATTAGGATAGCAATTGATTAGTAAATATCTCATAAATAGAGACAATACATACCAACACAAATCCACTCTAACTTTTATTCATGTCCTTTGCAACTTACATAGAGTGGAAACCACATACAAACCCATGACGCTTAATTCTAGGAAAATAGTGTTATACCAATTGAGTACAAGAACGCGCAATTCAACAATAAAGAAGACGAACTTCAAGAAATGCAAGAAAGAATTTTATTCAAATGATTACAAGTGATTATGATTGCTCACCTCACCGATTACAAAGGATCCCTAATTATAATACTAAAATGACCAACGAACTATAACGGTCAAATTATACACTCAACAACTAATTGAGAATTTACATTTAGGACCCTAGAATAAAACTTCCGAAGCAGGAAGTACCCTTAGGAAAACTTCCGAAGCAAAACTCTAACACTTCCAATACTTACCAAAACTTCCTAAGCAAAATAACCTTCGGAAGATTCTGACTAAGCTTTGGAAGAAATCAGATTAAGCTTCAGAACACTTCCGAAGCAAACATAACCTTTGGAAGATTTCACCCAAGCTTTGGAAGATATATGTCAAGCTTCGGAAGATAATTAACTTCGAAAGAAACACTTGTTTTGACTTTAATATCTCACAATCTCCACCTTAAAATCAAAAAAAATATTTTAACCAACTCCCAATGCATCCAAGCAAAAGTTGAACTTAACACCAGGTAGAGATTTAAGAAACACATCCGCTGGATTCTCCAAAGTAGACACACTCTCCACTTTCACCTTCCCAGCATTCACCACATCCCTTATGAAGTGCAACTTCACATTGATGTGCTTTGTCCTCTCATGAAAAATGCTATTCTTTGACAACTGGACTGCACCCTGGTTATCACAATACACCACTGAGCCTGCAACATTAATTCCCAATTCAGAAACAAAACCATGCAGCCAAATAGCTTCCTTGACTGCCTTAGTCAAAGCTATATACTCAGCTTCTGTGGTAGACAATGCCACTACATGCTGTAACTGGGCTTTCCAACTAACCAAGTTACCCAGCACTTGAAATGCATACCCTGTAATAGATCTACCTCTATCAAGGTCCTTGGCAAAATCTGAATCAACATAACCAACAATCCGTTTACTCCCCACATGTTCATGACACCCAAACAATAAGCCATAGTGTTTAGTACCTCTGAGATATCTCAAGATCCATTTCACAACATCCCAATGAGCTCTAGCCGGATTAGACAAGTAACTGCTGACTAAACTCACAGCATAACCAATATCCGACCTTGTACACCCATCAAGTACATCAAGCTCCCAACCACATTGGCATAAGGTATCTTTTTCATATACTCAACCTGAGCATCTGACTTAGGACAATCAGAGCTTGACAGTTTAAAATGAGCACCAATAGGAACAGTTACTGGCTTCCCTTCATTCATTCTATAGTTAATTAGTACCTTTTCCAAATAAGAGCTTTAACACAGTTTCAACACCTTGTGTTCCCTATCTCTCTTGATCTCCATGTCCAATATCTTCTTTGCTTCACCTAGATCTTTCATCTCAAACTTAGACATTAACATCCTCTTAGTAGCTTCAACTTCCTCCAAGTCTTGACAAGCCACAAACATGTCATCAACATATAGCAACAAATATACAAACTTGTTCAAGCTGTATTCCTTGAAATAGACACAACTATTATAGTTGCTCCTCTTAAACCCATTAGTCACCATATGTTCATCAAACCTCTTGTACCACTGTCTAGGAGATTGCTTCAGTCCATACAAGAACTTCTTAAGGAGACACACCTTATCTTCCTGCCCCTTAACCTCAAACCCCTACGGCTGCTTCATATAGATTGTTTCATCTAACTTCCCATGTAAAACACAGTTTTCACATCCAACTGATGTAACTCCATATCCATAGAAGCAGTCAATGACAACATAACCCTTATAGATGAATGTTTCACCACAGGTGAGAATATTTTATTATAATCCACCCCTGGCTTATGTGTAAACCCCTTAGCTACTAATCTAGCCTTGTACCTAGGAGGTTCACCTTCAGAAATTCCATCTTTCAGTTAGCCACTTACATGACATAGGCTTGTGACCCTCAGGTTTATCAACCAGCTCCCATGTGCCATTCTTATAAAGAGATTCCATCTCTTCCTCCATGGCCTTACACCATTTTGAGCTTTCTTTCACAGAAATTGTCTCAGAGTATGACAACGGTTCATAGATACTTTCTTCTTCAACAGTAACAAAGGCTAATGCTGACAAGTCAATCCCCTCTCTATACCTGAGTGGAGGTACCACTTGTCTCCTCTGTCTGTCCCTAGCCAATTGATAATCATCCAAACCATCCCCTTGGCTATCAGAAGTGCCATGATCAACACCTTTATCACTCACACCCTGCTGCTCCACCTCAATCTGAACCCCACTCTGCTCTCCAACTTCTGAACCCCTTTTCCCTTCAATGTCTTTATACAAAACATCTTCTTGGAAAATCAAATCTCTGCTCACTATCACCCTGGGTCTGCCCCCATCTAGCCTCCACAATCTATACCCTTTCACTCCATTAGGGTATTCTAGAAATACACATTTGTAGGCCCTGGGTTCTAGTTTTCCTTGGCTAACATGATCATAAGCCAATGACCCAAATACGCTAAGATCACCATAGTCATGTTTTCTACCTGATCATGCCTCCATAGGAGTCTTTATGTCTAATACAGCTGATGGAGACCTATTGACTAGATAAGCTATAGTGGTCACAGCTTCAGGCCAGAACTGCTGGGGCAAACCAGAACTAGCCAACATACACCTTACCTTTTCAAGTAAGGTCCTGTTCATCCTTTCAGCCAAACCATTCTGCTGTGGATGACCAGGCACAGTTTTGTGTCTTGCAAGACCTTGAGCTTTACAATACTGATTAAACTTATGGTTGCAGAACTCCAACCCATTATCAGTTCTTAGCTTCTTGACTTTTCTTTTAGTTTGGGTTTCCACAACGACTTTCCATTCCTTGAACTTACTAAAGGCATCACTCTTATTCTTTAAGATGATTACCCAGACCCTTCTTGAAAAATCATCTATCAAAGTCATAAAATATCTAGCACCACCCAAAGAATCAACCTTAGCAGGACCCCATAAATCACAGTGAATGTAGTCTAATACCCCACTTGTGATACGCCTAGCCCTTGTGAATTTAACCCTTTTATGTTTCCCAAGAATACAAGTTTTCCAAAAACCAAAATCACAATTCTTCAGCTCAGTCACAACCTGTTGCTTCTGCAACTCTACCAGTCCTTGCTGACTGATATGACTAAGCCTCTGGTGCCACAACATGGCCTTAGAACTATTATCACTTGAGGCAGTTGCCACATGGGACTCTACTACACCAGCACTATCTAGTACATAGATATTATTATCCCTTCTATTACCAGATAATACCACTATTGATCCTTTAATCACCTTAGCCTTACCATCCCTAAGACTAACATGGTAACCAGATCTCTCCAACAACCCTAAAGACAACAAACTTCTTTTAAAATTAGGGATATACCTTACATCATAAAGATCTACTTCCATTCCATTCTTCATCTTTAAAGTCACTGTACCATGACCTACAATCTTGCAAGGTCTATCATCCCCTAACCTTACAGAACCAAGATCTTCAAACTTCAAATATTTGAAGAACTCCTTCACATGTGTCATATGATATGAACAACCTGAATCCATCACCCACTCATTCTCATTACTGCTGCTTGTGACAGCCAACACATCTGCACTCTTATATCCATCAGATACATCATCTCGTGCATTATGACTAGAATGAGATTTTGACCCACTTGATTCACCCTTCTTTCTTTTCCAGTCAGGACAATCTTTCTTGAAGTGCTTTTCTAATCCACACACATAACACCTTCTCTTGGACTTGGATCTTGACTTTGTGACATTTCTTGGCTTGAAGCTTCTTTGTTCAGGTCTTCCCCTGACCACCAAACCCTCTCTACCATCTTCCCTATAATCAGTTCTCTTCTTCAATTCCTTTGAATTGAGAGCTGCCAGCACATCCTCCATGGTAAGAGTATCCCTACCATACATCAAAGTATCCACAAAGTGCTCATAAGATGATGGGATAGAGGTCAAGAATATGATCGCTTGGTCTTCATCATCCAATTCAACTTCAATGTTTTCAAGATCTAACACCAACTTATTGAATTCGTCAGTATGATCTTCAATTGACTTCCTAGGCGCCATTTGGAAAGTGTACAAACGCTTCTTGAGATACAACCTGTTCGCAAGAGACTTCGTCATGTACAGGCTTTCCAATTTTGACCAGACCCCTGCCGCCGTTGTCTCCTTCGATACTTCTCTAGTACCCGATCACCCAAGTTCAAGATGATTGAACTGTGTGCCTGTTCAAGCATCTCCTTCTTCTCCTTGTCTGACATTGTGTTCGACAACTTAGATTCTCCAGCCAAGGCATGCACCACTCGTTGATGAACGAGCAATGCCTTCATCTTCAGTCGCCATAACCCAAAGTCGTTTTTTCCGTCAAATTTCTCAATCTCAAACTTTGTTGACACCATCGTTACCGCCGAACGATCCTTGATTGAACCTTGTTCCTCAATTGAGCCTCTAAGCAGGCTCTGATACCAATTGTTATACCAAATGAGTACAAGAATGCGCAATTCAACAATGAAGAAGACGAACTTCAAGAAATGCAAGAAAGAATTTTATTCAAATGATTACAAGTGATTGTGATTGCTCACCTCACCGATTACAAATGATCCCTATTTATAATACTAATATTACCAACGAACTATAACGGTCAAATTATACACTCAACAACTAATTGAATATTTACATTTAGGACCCTAGAATAAAACTTCCGAAGCAGGAAGTACCCTTAGGAAAGCTTCTGAAACAAAACTCTAACACTTCCAATACTTATCAAAACTTCCAAAGCAAAATAACCTTCGGAAGATTCTGACTAAGCTTCGGAAGATTCTGACTAAGCTTCGAAAGAAATCAGATTAAGCTTCAGAACACTTCCGAAGCAAACATAACCTTCGGAAGATTTCACCCAAGCTTCGAAAGATATATGTTAAACTTCGAAAGATAATTAACTTCGGAAGAAACACTTGTTTTGATTTTAATATCTCACAAATAGAAACTAACTTTTACGGTGCAAATAACATTAGATAATATTAAAAATTTACTGGAGTAAAATTGAGGCAATTGCAATGCAACTTCGGATAAGGAAAATCTTCATGCATGTAGCTCATAAATTGGATGCTTTGATTTCATTAAGCTAACCCAAGTTTGATCCATCTTGTTCAAGCCATGCTTGTAGGATATTGGTTCGACTCCCTTAACGGCTAGATAATTTAAATCATCGAGGGATCGGCTGTTAGTTTCATCCGATTAATCGATTAAACAATGAGAATGAAAATGATTTACACGTCAATATTGGTGAGCCTGAAAGGCCAAGTCAAAGTGGCAAGAGATCGGTCGCATCATCGACCTCCCAAGAATAACTTCTTAATAAGATTTAGAAGTTCAACTCCTTTGGCCAAGCCAAAGCCGAGCAAAAAAAACCCGACTCCAAGACGAGAAGTTCTGTCTTTTGCAGAGGAACACAACGTCTGGGTTGAACTGATGTAAAAAAAAAAAGAAACGTTAGAGAAATAACAACGAGCGTTGGACGAACAACATACACACTCGGACTTGGAATTCATACTTAAAGACCATTCCGATTATACTGGTCCGACGATGGAAGTGGTGCTACAACGGAAATGAAAGAAAGATAAATATTAAGGTATAAGAGAATGTAAGAAGAGAAAGATAAAATGAAATGGTCGAAAACATAAATTTCCTTATATCGGTTGAGATGTGTTTAAGTGTATCCCTAAAGCTACAAGCAATTAGTAACAACATATATGTTCATGTAAATATATAGTTATAATACTTCTAGGGGTGCAAATTAGAATGTATATAAAGTTGTTTATTTTGGTATCGAGCTTGTAGAATCTTTGATGATTGATTTTGTCCCTTTTTACTCGACGATTTCTTTTTCATCCCATACTCTCTGTTTTCTTCTCATCTTTTTTAATATATTTCTCTCTATTTTACCTGTTGTTCTTAATTCTTAGCTTCAAACACTATGACACATTCCATTTACACACCGTTCTTACATGCTTTTATTGTATTTGGGTTTTTAAAAAAAGTCATTGGTTTTATACTTTATGTTTCATTTTGATCATTAGGTAAAAGGACAGTTGCATATATCTTTTTCTAAATCTTTTTAATTATATGCATTTTTAAGTTTGAGTCAGATAAATACACAATTAAATGGGTTAAGAAGGGAATATATCTAATTCTACATTAGATAAATAGCATGATGAACTAGGTTGCACTGGAACGGGTACGGGGAGTTGGGTACGGGGACGGTATGGGTACGAGGAACGGCAAATATCAAAAATTCTAGATACGGGTACGGCTAAGCTACGGAAAAAATATTAAAAAAATATAAATATATCAAACAATTTTCAAAATAGACATTAAAGTATTTAATAAATTCCAAAAATAAATTCGTTAGATAATTAATTATCATAATATAGTAAAGTTTCATTTAACTAATGCAAAACTTAACCATATTATATAATTATATATATAATATAACAATCCAAAAATTTATAAACTAGTAAACCACTACCACACTTAATCTTCTGCTTTAATTTTGCTATTCGGTGCAGACCCACTCAGTACTCACACACAGTCAAACACTCGCACAAAGAATCGATTAGCAGGGTGTTGATTCTCACACACAAAAGTCGATTGAAGGTTGAAGGATGTTGTTGAAGAGTCGATTGAAGGATTTGAAGGTCGAAGGAGGTTGTTGAAGAGTCGATTGAAGGATTTGAAGGTCAAAGGAGGTTGCTGAAGCCTGAAGGTCGAAAGAAGTTGTTGAATCCACGAAGGATTTGAAGGTCGATTGAAGAAGGCCATTAGGCAGTGGCGGTTGAAGGTAATACTAAAGGTTTCAAACTGAAACCATAAATTTAATTCGAAACTCCTCGGAAACGTACTCGAAACGTCCCCGAATGTTACCCCCGATACCGATACGCCATCGAAACGCTTCGGACGCGTTTCGGGAGCGTTTCCGCTTCCAGAAAGTACCCGAAACGGGTACTCCCCTGTTTTCGCCGCTTCGGTGCTTAAGAGATGATGAACCAATCACAGGCAGGGTAGTTACGTAACAATGTGACACCTATTGATAGATTTTGTGTGTTGATGTGACACTTTTAATTAGTTTTTTTTTATATCCTTGATGTTGCACATCGTTATCTTCCTTGCTATTAATTCCTACTTTATTAATATTATTAGGTTTTACCTCAACGCGCTTTGCGCATGAATTCTCGCCATGATCTCAACATCAAAGCATTGCCACTGAGGCGTGTAACCTTGAAAGATTGTAGTTGGAACATTTTTAAAATAAAAAAAAAATTTAAGGAACACGAACCTAACTTTAAAAACTCAGGATTGGTCAATCTGGTGTAATTGAAGTCAACTAACTCATATGGGGATTTTGACCGAGCTTGTCGTTTGAGTCTATAGGCAACCTCTTTTCTCTGCATGATTTGAATGAGCTAGTGAGTCTTACATTTTGTTAAACCAATGTTTACAGCTTCAGCTAGAACAAACAAAAGCACACTTTGATTTTCGTTTTTTTCATATCATTATTACAAATTGGATATCAAAATTACTCTACTTCTTACTAATCTGGCCAGCATTAGGAGACTTATTTTAGAGCATGGATGTGTGTATTACATCGAATAATCAAAACAAATATTACATAATCAGATTTGTAATCATCATCTTGATCAAATATCATATGGTATTTAAGCAATTTCAAGTGTTGATCAATAGACTTGAAAGAAGTTGAAGTGTAAAGTGGAGATAAATACATAGATTTTTTTTTGAACGGCTAATTGTATCACTGACGGGCACTGGCCCACCCGATCATCTTCATTACTCAAATACGAAACTTGAGAGCACTCTCAGGAGGAAACTCACGTTACGTGAGAAAACCTCCTGGCCCACCTGTAAACCCCCCCCCCCCCCCTCGGGGTACCTCACATTAAGCACTTGAGTTAAGGATCATTTATTAGATATATACATAGATACTTGTGATGTTTATTGCAAAAAAGTAAGATATTTGACACCAAAACACTTCCAAATACATCATGGTAGTTAATTTTATAGAGAAAATGAACAAAGTGGTAGTGGAGTTAATCTAATGCTTGCGTTCATATGCAGTTTTTCAAGTTCATTTTGGTTAAGGCTTTGAATAGCTCGATAAGTTTTATTACTCTAAAATTTTCTTTGTTATATTGACGTTCCTTAGGTTTAGTGTCAGATGTTTCTTGCTATTTCTTACAACTTTAGGATGCAACGATTTCTTGAGCATCCCAAAGTTGAATTATTAATTCTTATTTGAAGTTTAATCATATATAAAATCCTGAAATTTATAAATAGTAAACAAAAATTTTGATACCAAACAATCAATAGCAATACCAATAAGTATGATCATAATGAACTTCTAATTTGTTATATCGTAATCATCTCATCTTAGTTATTCTAATCAGCAACAATATTATTTATGCTATTTATCATATTTTGTTGGCCCAGAATCGATAATATCAACACAAGAACACCGGAAATTTAGAGATTATTTGTTTCGACTATAAAAATATTGTTATGAACGGCCATTGTAAGTACAATGATCATAATTTCATGTTTATGCTACACTTATAATAATTTCAACTCATCTCAAACACTACTAAATAATCAAATAAATAAACAAACTCAATCCTAATCAATTACATACTCTACCAAAATATTAATAAACTAATACTAACAATTACTCGTACCTTTTTGACTCGATTAATAACATCTAACTTCTGTACTAACCCTTTTTATAATCAAATGACCATCTTCACATTTAACATCTATCTTATGTTAAATTTCATAACCATTAATGATAACAGCCCCCCCCTCCCAAAAAAAAAAAAAAAACAATTAAAACAACAATAGACGTATGCAATGTAGTCGTTGAGTAGATGGTTGTTGTAACTGTAATCAATTGGTTTGAGAGGACGCGTCTCACGGCTTTCTAATATGGAGATCATGTGTTCGAGTCTTTCTTGAGGCAATACGTTCCACAGTGGACCTTTGGTGATGAGTTTCTTTTAAAATAATGTACGGGCCTGGTCACCAGCGGCCAGCGCTGTTTGTGTTCGCAGAGCGTGAGTGACCCTTCGCCAATAAATTTACCTGGGTGGCTGGCTCTTAAGCACCGAAGCGGCGAAAACAGGGGAGTACCCGTTTCGGGTACTTTCTGGAAGCGGAAACGCTCCCGAAACGCGTCCGAAGCGTTTCGATGGCTTATCGGTATCGGGGGTAACATTCGGGGACGTTTAGAGTACGTTTCCGAGGAGTTTCGAATTAAATTTATGGTTTCAGTTTGAAACCTTTAGTATTACCTTCAACCGCCACTGCCTAATGGCCTTCTTCAATCGACCTTCAAATCCTTCGTGGATTCAACAACTTCTTTCGACCTTCAGGCTTCAACAACCTCCTTTGATCTTCAAATCCTTCAATCGACTCTTCAACAGCCTCCTTCGACCTTCAAATCCTTCAATCGACTCTTCAACATCATCCTTCAACCTTCAATCGACTTTTGTGTGTGAGAATCAACACCCTGCTAATCGATTCTTTGTGCGAGTGTTTGACTGTGTGTGAGTACTGAGTGGGTCTGCACCGAATAGCAAAATTAAAGCAGAAGATTAAGTGTGGTAGTGGTTTACTAGTTTATAAATTTTTGGATTGTTAGATTATATATATAATTATATAATATGGTTAAGTTTTTGCATTAGTTAAATGAAACTTTACTATATTATGATAATTAATTATCTAACGAATTTATTTTTGGAATTTATTAAATACTTTAATGTCTATTTTGAAAATTGTTTTGATATATTTATATTTTTTTAATATTTTTTCCGTAGCTTAGCCGTACCCGTATCTAGAATTTTTGATATTTGCCGTTCCTCGTACCCGTACCGTCCCCGTACCCAACTCCCGTACCCGTTCCAGTGCAACCTAGGTGGCTGGATGTTTAGTATTTGTTGGCCGTGCTTGACATAAAATTTCCAGAAATTAAGACATTAAGTTACTAAAATAGATCAATTTACCTGAGGAAGATACAGGGCCGGCCCTAGGTTATGGGCTATGATCATAGTCCGGCCCATTTGTTCTCTATATAAACTTCAACGTCAAATTCGTGTGTACGTTCTATCTGCTGTTTGATCGGAATCGGAGCAAAAATCATCACCAGCGTTTGATCGGAAATTTCTCAATCTCCGACCATAAATTTGTTAACTCATATGCACGTGTATCATCTTCTACACACACCAGAATCATCATCCAATGGATCCTTCTATAGTGAAGTTACTCGAGGAAGACGAGGTCATATTCTCTGCTTGTGTGTGAATTGAGTTGTTTTTAATCGCCTAATTGGTGTTAAATCTTTGATCTGTTAGTGTTTTAATACGTGAATTTGGTTTTTACAGGATGAAACGATGCATTCTGGGGCAGATGTTGAGGCATTCACTGCTGCCCTAAATAGGGATATCGAAGGGGACAATACTTCATCGTCTCAGCCTCCCACTACTACAGAAGCTGGCGGAGGTACTTCACAATTTTCAACTGTTATTTAGTTTTCGTGTGGAGTTTGAAAATGTTTGGTGTAGATTGAGATGCAATTTCAGTTGGATGTTGAATTGAGGTACTTTTAGAGTTCAAATTGGGTATGTAAAAGGGCATAATCTATGACTATCTGTTTCGTGATACAATTTAAGTGATTTGTAACCTTAAAAGATATGGGCAAGACAATCTTGTTTAGTAGCAAAACACAGTGATGTAGTTTGACCTATGTAGAAGTATAGAAGTAGGTTTATATGAAGATGAATTTGAAAGTCATCGACTTGTACACATGATCAATGTAGTTGTAACTCTTATTGTGAAGTGTATAATGCCTTGGTTTGTTTTGTATAGTCACTCTCATTTACATCTCAGTTTTATTCCTACCAACTTTAAGCATTTTGTATGATACAAATAGTTTATGAATATTGTAGCTTTATCTCAAGGAACCAATCATACTCCGAGCCAGGCATTTCAACAGTGGCAATCTTCTAAACGTGAAGAGGAGATTAAGCCACAGACGCAAGAGCAGCAATCATCTGCAATGGAGATAACTCGATACGTATCTGGTTTAGAAAGCCAACTTTCACCAAATGACACGTCGCGTGATATAAGTCAACCGAGCAGACCCCAAAATGATCCGTCACTACAGCAAGCTGACCAGCATAATGTTCATATGTCTCAAGCTACGAGTATGCAAAATGCTGATAAAAATTCTGCTCAAAATATAGGACACACCCCAGATGATGAATCTCAGATGCAAAGGATGCAAAGAATGGGTAATCAGCAAGCAATGCCAACAGGGCAGTCAGCTAATGCAGTTAATCGTTCAGCTGGCAAGCAGGTCCCTTTTGCACTGCTGCTCCCTGTTATAGAACCACAACTTGATAAAGACAAGGCTATGCAACTCCAGGGCCTATATGTTCGATTAAGGGTATGTTTTAGGGGGTGACCCTGTAACAATCTTTATCAGCAAGTTGCTTTTTTGTTGTTGATAGTTTGCAGTGTAGTATCAGTCTGTTATATCAACCCATGGGTCATGCTAAATGTCTTTTTTATTCCCAGAGCAATAACATTAATAAAGAAGAGTTTGTCCGGCACATGCGAAGTCTTGTAGGAGATCATATGCTTAAGATGGCAGTCTATAAATTACAACAAGGGCAGGTAAAGAAAAAAAATGCCTTTTTCATTTTTTTGCCTGTTTCGCATGTCTGTTATGCACTTATGCAACATTTCTTGTTTTAGGTGTTTAATTCCTTATGTAGCGAATAGTAGAATACAGCTCTCATTACAACTTGATGCCTATTTTCTTGTTTTTCAGATTTCATAGTACAACTGAATTATATGCACATTAACCTACTCCTATGCTTTGTAATAATTTTTATTGAGACTTACATATGAACATATGTAGTATAATTATTTACTTCTAATAGATAGACGTGACATGTTTTTGCTTATTTATAGATGATAGAGAATGCATCTAACCAATTTTATTGACCTGCTCAGCTTGGTGCTAAACCAAGTGGTCTACCAATGGATAATAATGCTCAAAAACAACGATTATTGGAACACCAATCAGATTCACATGGAGTCCATAAGTCTTCTAATGTTAATGCTATTAAGCAAGAGAGGGATCAGCCATTTCCAATGCAGGGAATTGGCAAGCAACATCAACAACAACATATGCCCTTTCCACATTCGTCTTTTACAAATTATGGAAATACCACTGGTAATTATTCTGGTCCAAATATGAATATGTCCTCACAGTCTTTTAAACAGCAGACCCATGATTTACAAATGAGGCAAGGCCCAGTTCAAAGTTCATTTAGTGACATGAAAAGACTGCATGGGGGAGTTCTTGCTCATTACAGTAGCAGTTCAGGGTTGCAACAAAGTTCGGGCCACTGGCAACCGTCCATGCATAAAGATCAGAGTCTTATGCCATCAATGGCTTATGCCAAACAAGAACCCTTGGATCAGATGAATGATCAACAGCATAAATCCCAGCTGTCAGCACCACAGGGTCCGTCTTCAATCTCTCCAGGTCAGTTTGAATCATCAAAGGAAGAAACTTACGAGATGATGTCATCAAGACCTGGTTTCCCATCATCTATGAATAAGCAAGAGCCTATGTCCATCACTGCACAACTTGAACGCCAGAACACGGTAATATATTATTTCATCAATGTTTTTGTTTCATCTCTTTTTCAAATATTTGATCAGTTTGTTAAAATGGTTAAGTTTTGAATACAGTTGGCTGGGAACTCCTCATTGGCTTCTGGAAGTAATGCAAAGACTCCACCAAAAAAGCCAACTGTTGGCCAGAAGAAACCACTAGAAGCAGCTGCTTCTTCTCTGAGGTAGATTTTTCTTTTACAATCTTTTAACATTTTGTTCAAATTATATTTGACTTTGCTCATGTATGCTTCTGTTTTCCAAATTTTGTCTGGTACATGTCAGTAAGAAGCAAAAAGTATCTGGAGCATATTCGGATCAAAGTATTGAGCAGCTTAATGATGTCACTGCTGTTAGTGGAGTGAATCTCAGGGTATGTGTTCTTCTCTTATCAAGACATGTGTTTCACAAAAACCAATAAATTGATGCAGTGTGAGTGATGATTCGGTTCTCTAGGAAGAGGAAGAACAATTATTTTCTGGGTCCAAAGAGGATAGTCGAGTTTCAGAAGCTTCTAGAAAGGTTGTTCAAGAAGAAGAAGAAAGGCTGATTTTGCAGAAAACTCCACTCCAGAAGAAGTTGGCTGAAATTAGTTAAGATCTTCATTGTGATCAGTGTCTAATAATACTATAATAAACAAAACGTGGCTTACAAAGTTAAGTGTTGTCATAAATGTTTAACAGTGGCAAAATGTGGTGTAAAGAACCGAAGCAATGACGTTGAACGATGCTTGTCACTTGTGAGCTTCTAGTTATCTTGTTTTATAAATTATTAGGCAATTGGATTTTAATAATCCAAACTATTACTCATTGACTGATAATAATCCATACTATTGATTTGGCCGGTAACACTTCCAACTTTCATTTTTATTACTACCAACAATCCCAGTAACATAATTATTAAAAAATTTACGCTTGACTTCGACTTGATTTCGTTCACAATAATGAATATGAACGAAATGAAAAAACATGCAAGCTAAATCGAGCCTAAAATAAGTACAAATCGAGTGAATGTATGATAATTATACTACTAGGACTGTTGTTGGTAATAAAAATGAATGTTGGGATTATTACCGGCCAAATCAATAGTATGGATTATTATCGGCTAATGAGTAATAATTTAGATTATTAAAATCCAATTTGCCAAATTATTATTATGAAATTTTACTTTTTAATGCAATTTGGTATGCAGTGTGTAGAAGAAAGAATGCGTGGATTGATTAGCAACTTGATCCGAATTTCAAAACAGGTAACTAGTTTGTTTTTGATAACTTTACTTTTTATTCCTATCCTTCAGAAAACACGAGCCCACGCTGATTTTAGAGTTCGAAACCTATTAGTTGTTTAAATCAGCTTTTAATATACAAAATATGATAGTCTAATTCATTGTATTGATTTGAGGGGTGCTTAGATATGCTTTTTGAGGGTGAATAATTATACATTCAGTTATCATAAACTAGACTGTAGTAGATAGAGACAGATGTTCTTTTGCTGATTATGTTGTAACCAACAGATAAAACATTTGCGTGATTGTTCAGAAATTTCAAATATTTAAGAAACTAATACATCAAATGACCAAAAAAGGATATTCTTGTGAAAAAAGGAGACATGTTGGATATCTTTCGGTTGGGGGTATAATCTCTCAAATTACATCATTTCTAGTCCCAGGGGTGGTACGGAATAAATAATTCAAAACATAATGTAAATAATTTGATGGGCAAATGCATTTATCAATATTATCTACACAAATAAATCAGCATGAAAGTAATGTCCATCTCATGAATGATTACAAACTTTTTTTTTCTAGCGGGTTGACATAGAGAAGCCAAGACACCAGACAGTTGTCACGTCCGATGTTCGAAAACAAATCATGTCAATGAATCAAAAAGCCCGGGAAGAATGGGAGAAAAAGCAGGCTGATGCAGAAAAACTCCAAAGAGCAGACGAGGCAAGTTCTACATTATTTTCCTCTTTGGATCTTAATGTTATATACCGATGAGGTTTTTAAGGTTGACCTTTTGTAATTGCAGCCTGAAGGTAGTGGTGATGGTGAAGATGGTCGTGGGAAATCATTTAAGGTGCGGCAACATCTGTATAGTTATGTGGAACCATTTTGTATTCTTTTTTGGTAAAATTTTAAAAATGTTTTACATATGTGCGAAGGTAAACAAAGAGGAAGACGATAAGATGAGAACCACAGCTGCCAATGTTGCTGCACGGGCGGCTGTAGGAGGAGATGACATGCTCTCAAAATGGCAACTAATGGCTGAGCAAGCCCGCCAGAAACGTGAAGGTGGGCCTGATGCAGGGTCTGCTTCTCAGCCCAGTATAGATGTTGGTCCTAAGCCAATATCAAGTATTGAGAGAAATTCTAAGGATAATCCAGATACCGAGAGGACGACTTCTGCTGCTGTCACTGCTAATCCTGGTTAGTATCTGAAATCTCTGTATAATCTCAGGTCTTGGTCGTTTTCTTCTACATAAGTACAATGCTTAAGCTAGGTAATCAAAGTCTTTTGGATATTGTACAGGATCCCAAAATAGTAAACTGACTAACTCACTCATCTTAAAAGCCATGTGAAATTATTTGCAGCATGAAACTTAAGGCTTGTAAGGTGTTCAAACTCTTATCCCCCCCACACCCCCACCCCACCCACAAAAAAAGAAAAAAAGAAAAAAAAAGAGCAACGTTGTCACCCCTAATCCACGTGAAAATTGCATTAGATACTATGGTAAAAATACAAATTTTCTCCAATTGTGGTAAACATAATTGCACAATTGCTCTCATGTGTCCCTCCCATATATGTAATTTTTAATTGATCAGTCTAAAATTATACATTTTTGGATGTCTGGATTAAACACATAGTTCAGATGGGTTGATATTTCTAATTTGCTTTTATCTAAAAGATATTGTCTAACTAACATTTTAAGTTATACTTATTAAGGTAGAAGTATCCGCATGATTCAGGTCAAGTCAAATCTATCTGATCTACTATAATCATGGCATCTAATTCGGGTAATCCAGGTCCAGCTGTTCTTAAATTATTACTTGGGTAATTGGTACAACTTAAGGTTATAATGTTTTTGGTGACCCATTTGAAGCTGGAATCAGGCGTCATTGAAAATTTGGAACAAACAATCGTGTCAACATGTACTCAACTAACCTATATATATAAAGAGAGAGGGCCGTTCAATACAAAACCATTTTAAGTAGATAACTGTTGAGGTGGCCATGACATCTGTATAGTAAAATATGAAACTACCATGTCCTGTGCACACAATGGGGGAAGGTTTTTTTTTAAGGTGAACGGTGTTACATGTTTGAACAACAAAAATCCTAGCACGCACGTCTTATTTGGGCATGATTATTATTATTTTGGTTGTTTCTTCCGTTGTTGCTTTTAGTTTATTAATTATGAAGGGATTTTATATACTCGTGAGGCTTAAGATTCTTACTAATGTGTAACAAACAGGCCCCATAAGGAAACCCATGAGGAATCAAGATTTGCCAATGAGTGGTAGCGTTCCACGTACCATCTCAGTGAAGGATGTCATCTCGGTACTGGGAAGGGAGATTCAAATGTCAAGATCCACACTAATATACCGTCTCTACGAGAAAGTGCGTTCTGAATCTGTGTCTGAGTAGGAGTGGTAGTAATAATATACGTTAGGTATCTATTTCTTGCACATTAGGTTTTGTGCAGGAAGTTACAAGTTGCTTATTTGTACATTTTGTCCACACGTACGTGCTGTGTTTTGAGACTGATTATGTGGGTGCAAGTGTGCGTTGACGTGTAACTTGTTAGAATCTGTAACATTATTGATCTTACGTAAATCTTTAAGTTATATTTATCAGGTGTCTATTTCTAGTTGTAATGAAAAATATCGTAGGGTTTTAGTCTTGAACTTGTGATTCGGTAGTTATATATTGTATTATTGGACTAATTTGATAACTGGTGACTCGGTCAAAAAAACAAATGCAACATTTACTTGGCAAAAGTTTCGTTAAATTACATTTAATTTTTGAAAAGAAGGTATGAAACCATATCTTTAACCACAACATCAATCGCATGACCATTTTCGACATCAGAAATCATCCGATCACTTAAGAGGTATAGACGTCGCAACAAGTGGTGTTGCCTTCTGCAGTAAGAGACCAAAAACTTCATTCATATCCATTTCATCTTTAGCATGTGGAAGCTTCCAATCAAAGTGATACACAAATGATGCAACTATCAAACTCGCCATCCTATGAGCTAACGGCATCCCCAGACACCTCCTTTTACCCGACCCACACGGTATAAACTCAAAATGTTGTCCTTTATAATCAATCTCGTTTCTCAAAAACCTTTCTGGCATAAACGACAACGACCTTTCCCATAAACTTGGGTCCCTAGCAATGGTCCATACATTCACAATAATTTGTGTTTCGGCTGGTACGATGTAGTTCCGGAGTTTGACCTCTGTCTCAGTTTTGTGAGGCGCCATTAGAGGAGCGAGCGGGTATGTGAAGTCGCATTGTTTCCTTGATGACAGCATGCAAGTATGGCAAACCGAGGATTTCTTCTTCTTTGATTTTCCCATATTTTCCCACTATTTGATAGACTTCTTGACAGACTCTTTGTAAGATATGGGGGTTAAGTAACAGTTCAGTCATTGTCCATGTTACTGTGGTTGATACTGTGTCACTCCCTGCTATAACAAATCCTGTTATTCAAAGCAATTAGCTTGTTAGCAACTTCTCTTAGGGTCATCATATATCGATATATACACTATTATAAAACTTGCTAATGGCCGGAGAGTACCATCAATCACCATTATGTGTCACAACCACCTACTAATCGTCGCCTTCTCCACCGCACTATTGCCACCACCCGCCGTTGCCGCCTATCCCCACTAGCCACCGTCCGCAGCTGCGACATTTGCCACCCGTCCCCGGCAGCCGCCCCTCACCGGCCTTCGACCGCCGTGATTGTCACCGTCCGTGTGGTGGAGGGGCGGTAGCAGATACGATGGTGATGACAATGGAGGGTGACATTGGGCGCTGACGGGTGGTGGTGGTGGTATCAGTGATGATGAGTGATTAGAGATTCTAATTTCTTTTGTTGAATTTGGAAGGAATTTGAAATCCTTTGCTTGAAAGCAATAATTGGAATTTTAATTCTAGTTTTTTCTAAACTGAACACATTGAAAATAAAATCTAAATTTTAATTCTAACAAATTTTACTAATCAAACACAATACGAAATGAAATTCAAATTCCATTAAATTCTACGAACTAAACATACCTTTAATGCTTAATGTATTAGATCAAGATTGAAAGGGTGATAAATCTTTTTTGTGTTTGTCCATCATCTATAAATACTAGTAGTTGCCTCTTTTGGATTAAGAGATACTATTGTGATAATGATATTAAGAAGACAAAATTAGAAACAAATTAAGATATCATTTACCACATGTAAAGCCTTGAGAAATACTAGGTTGAACTTTGTTTCGTTCTCTCGACTATACTCCACCGGTGAGTCCAACATATCACCAAACCTTAGAAGCTTCGACTCGCGATGTTTTAACCTCTCCCTTACAAAACCTTCAATCACTTCATCCAACCAGCCGAACGCTTGCTCAGGGTGTCGAGTTTCTGTTGGTTCGTGAGATGCATGCTAATGGCTTTCCTCATGGCCCATCATGTATCGTTTGGTGGCATCCAAAGGATCTCGGCTTCGGGGTGTTTCAAACCGGTAGCCATGTCTGGGATGACGCGGCCCGAGCAAGCGTGGTCTTTGCGTTGAAGGATTCTCGGGCAGCATTGGGTGTGGTTGCCACCATACTCGTGATGTTGCCCAATTCGATGGTCATAAGTGGACCGTGTTTCTGTGCGAGCTTGGCTAGGGACTCGTGGGGTTTTGGCCCGAGTTCAAGGAGGTTTCCGATGACCGAGAAGCCTATGGGGCCGGAATGAAGTCTAGCTTTCCTGTGAACGTGGATGCAATGCATGATGAAGAAGATAATTGTAGGGAGAAATAGATATAGAAGCTCCAATTTTCAATTCTTTTTCTTTCCAGCTTGTTATGTTAATTAAATAGTTTGGGACAATCAGGTGTGTATACATAAGGATTCTGATTATATATTTTTTAATAATTTATATATTTTTTAATAATATACAGTCAATGATCTTAGTTTTTAATTTGTGTTCTTGTATTATTAAAATTACTATTGGTTTTGGTATTTATTTACGAAAGAGGTTCAAATACGAAATGTATTTTTGCTACAAAGTGTAAGAAGACATAATGAGTAAAAACAAAATCACAAAAAAAATTATATCTCACAATCTAAATCGAATTTCAAAAAAGTAATTTCGAGCTCTTGTTCCCTTAGCCGTCCTCACTAAGAAAAAAAATAAACGAAAAATAAAAAAAATTAACGTTTTTTTATTGTGTCATTTATGAAAGACACAATGACATCATTGTGTCATTATGAAAGACACAATGACGTCATTGTATCATAAAAGACGCAATAAATTTTTTTTTATTTGTTTTTTTTTTTTTTCTGAAAGAGGACGACGAGAGGAACAGAGACTCCGAAATATTTTTTAGAAATTCGATTTAGATTCTGAGATAATAAATTTTTTTATGACTTTTTTAGCCTCATTGCTTCTTCACACTTTGTAGCAAAAATACACTTTGTAAAAATTTACCCTTTATTTATTTCAACCGATCGATCGAGCATATTCCCGTGTTAGATCGCAAAGTTTGTTAACACTCTTTCACAGTGTGTTTGCGTGAATTTCCTCGAATCTCAAGCTAAATATATAAAACTAAATTTGGTAATTAGACATGAGAGAAAAGGAAACAATAAGAAAAACAACAATTTTATTCGGGTGGTTGTTTAAATTGTTACAAATCTACTAGGTAAATTACTCGTATTCACAAAAGAACATTAAACATGTGGACCTAAAACACAATCCTAATTTTAAGTATGCCCAACACGACAAAGATAAATATATGGGTCGTTTTCGGGTTGAACAACACAGCCTGCAAACCTAAAACCCTTTAACATGTCATCCCGACACGATTCATCCCTAATTTTGGTTTCCTACAGCAACTCTTGTTGCTAGTTCTGTGGTCAACTCACATTTGCAACCCAACTCTGTAGCTTTAACTTAGTTTTATTAAGCTTTTAAAAAAATCAACTGTTAAATAATATAATTATAAAGAAAATTAACATGCCAACTTCAACCTACCTGCTTCGATGTGGCCTCGTTTGAACTGGTTCAGTAACGACCCATGGAAAACGAACAAGTCAACTTGACCCGGACCAGTTCAACCAATTTGAGAAATAATTTGTTCCAATCTGATTGTGTTTTGACATCATTACTTAAACCGATTCATTTTGACTCGGTTCAAATCGTACATGTTTCGATCCATATCTATTTGAACTGCTATTCAGATCAGCTTGGACTCAAACTTATTTGATCAGGTTCAAATTGACCTATTTGACTCTCAACCAGCTTTGACTAGTTATCCATCTTGACCCATCCACTGTCACATCTACACAAACTTATCAATTTACAATGAAGGTATACTTAATATTAAATAAATATAACATATCAAACATATGTTACTGTAGTGAAGAATCTTGCAACATTTTCTAGATTATAATTTTTCAGTAGTCCATTTTTTGTCTGATTACGAAATAAGTATTAGTGCAGTTCAATAAGTGTTTATTTTGAGGAATCATTATATATTCTAAGATTACGGTTGTTATAACTAACTTCATTTCTTTACCTAACTATTTTATACAAAAATATGTAGTTATGGCGTGTTTAAACCATCATTTACAAATTTAGGAGCTTAAAGAGATTATTACAAACTTATAGACAAGTACACCCCTTCATGTATCGGTATATTAATGGTAAGATCCAGGTGTCGAGTTCAAGGGCAGCTCTAAAGAGATACAAACGAATTTCTAAAATGGGGTCTTTACGCAAAAAGTTATAAAATCATCATATCCCACAAATGAGAAGCTATTAACTGTCTAACCGACCTTTGATAGGTGGGAATGGGGTGATGAATATTGAAATGAGCACTACATACATAAATCAGACATCCCTGTGCCTGGTGGTTAATGGGTGCGCCCCACAACCAAAACGTTGTGGGTTCAAATCCTGCAGGTTGCAGATTGTAGTGTATTTATCCTAGAATATCTACGAATTGCTGTTCACAAAAACAAACATAAATCAGAAGCATTAAACTTCTGACACATTAAAGATTGAACTTTGGGTTTTTATGAAAACCTGATGTTGAGATGAATGTATGCACAATAGTTTGAGATATTACCTAGATTTTTGAAGCAAGCCTTCATTGCTAATTTGAATTCTAGATCTCTTGTGAAGCTGTTGGAGAAGGTCAATCACTCAATTAGATCATGAACCATAATCGACGGTATAGGAAAGTTAATGACATGTTGTAACTAACATGAAGAAACCATAATCAAAGGAAATAATGAATCATTAAAGATCTTAATAACCTGTATAGAATTACAACATCAGTACTTAGATTTTGTTTCTTTCTTAGTTAGGCATTTGATCAAACAATTGTGTGCATCATAAACACACTTAAACAATTTAAAAGTATACACAATCAGCAACCATTATAAGTTAAAGATTCCGTCTAGAATAGTTCTACATTTCACAAAAAGGAAAGAACAACTAATGTGAACACATCAACACAAAGCAAAGTCCAGAGATTTACCCACGGTTTACGATTTCAACAATTTTGTATTGTTGAACTTCTAAATTGTTGTGGATCAAGAGAATAAGAATATTAGAAGACATACGACAATGAACAGGGAGCATGAGGAATCTTATTCATATGACTTTGTTGCACTGCTTGTCAATAACACTAATAGGTATTACATTTGGGGTTCAACTCGATAATAATCCCCTAAACAAGTTAAGATTTCCCATATAAAGAGATCCAAGAGTAGAAGTCAATACTTATTTTTATGTTAGCTTTGCAAGATAAATGTTATGTTTGAGAGTATCATACAAATGAAAATACTAATAACTTGTAAGTAAGAATTATTCCTAGTTCATAATTTATTACACATGTGATGAGTATTTCCACAGGTCATGTTGACGAATTACATATTATATGATATGCATTTTGTGTAGATTATTGGTGTTACTTCAACTAGAGGTATGCCTCATTAACTTTCATATTATTGCACACCTACGTTTAACTAGATACTTAGTGTTGAAAGGTTAAATTACTCATTACACTTATTGTCATAATATAATGAAGTATTAATGACATTCTAAAACCTGCTCACCTTTAACCACAAGTCTAAAGACTGTTACCTGTTAAAATTTGAAATCCACATCAACCAAATCCAGGTGGCGCATCAAGGTCTTCATCACTACCATCACTTAGCCCTTGATTAGTATCCTGAGTATTATCAGTCTTCAAAACTTCTTGTGATGCGTGAATTGTTTCATTTTCTTGTTTTTCCACTGACAAATTATGAACAGGTATTGAATTCACCATGTTAATTTGATGTGATACAGTCTGGGAAAAACCCAATGGTTCATTCGGTTCACTATCATTAGTTTCATCTGTTGATGCAATATTGGATTTATGATGATCAAATGTATTACAGCTTCGTTTTGGATCACTACCCGAGGACTCAGTGTTCTCGGCCCGTTTAGGTCTTGAGAGTTTATCATATACTGATTTCACAGTTTCTGTGATCTCACTTTTCATGCCATCAGCTGACCGGATTATTTCCCACAGCCCATCAGAAATTTGTTCATTTAGTTTTACCCTAAATTCAGAATTGATACCAGATTAGAATTTAGTGTTTAAAAACACCATGACAAATATGATATATGAAACAGTAAATAACCTACCCAACTTCTTGATGGATAGCATCAGACAGTTGGCGAGGCTTCATCTTCTCAGCTCCAGGACGGTTGATTGCCACTGATTGCTTCACAATGGACACGATGCTGTTACGTAATTCTTCCTGCAACAAATAAAATAGATTTAAGACAAGACACAATAGTGTGTATGCGTCATCCTCCATATCTGACTCAAAGAACGATATAAAGAAAATTCACTGAGATTTAACAGTGGCATGCAATAAATTATCACAGGAACAAACTAACAAACAAACATGAAGCTAGAGACAAGAAACACAATAAAAAAAAAGCAAGAAAACAATAATGGCGAGAATTATCAGGGCCCTTTAGCTATACCAACATAAATAATTTAGATGGCCAAACAGAACACATTTCAAAACAGGAAGTCAACTTGAAACTTAACCAAAAAAAATCCAATTTTATACAAGCTCTATAACGAAATATAGATGGGTTGCACGTAAAAAAAATTCGATATATTATAAATGGAAATGATAGATATTGGAATGTCCATAAGAAACTTTAGTAAAGTTAAATCTACAATAGGGCTTTCATCGCATCTCTAATGAAGTTCTGAATCTTCTCATTCTCAAAATGCTTTGGTTAAATGATAGAACCTCCGACTCCCATAAACTTTGGTAGTTGGTTCAAATGGAAACATCATCCAACAAAATCAACAATACTATCAATAATCACCTTGCTCCAATCTCATAGTTTGCTTTGCCATTTGTTCATTACAACTCTTTTTTAACTTCGAATTGAACAAGTGTGCATTTATGAGTCCAATAAGTTATAATTGCAGAAATAGAATCTGGTAAGCTGAAAATAGCATTTACAGCTTAACAACCCTAGTGATATCAAGGTGTAGGAAATAATCAAACAACAGGGGTATGTACTATGTTCACTCACTTGATGCAAAGATCTAAAATCACACCTTGTAATCAAACTCTATGAGCCAAATGCACATACACACAAAGTCACAAACTGAGTGAAGTGACATAAACAGCAAAATCAATCCATCAAATACATCTTCTTTTCCTCACTAACAAGCTCATATTACCACAACCACCTCCAAACACCATCATAGGGTAACAATTTCTTAACTACGATATAAGAAAACCACTAACATTCAAACAACATAACCAAGATGTTGAAGAAAAACTGCCAATATAAGAACAAACATAACAAAAAATTTACTGAGAGTATATGTAAAGTAAGCCCTAAAAATGTAATATAGGTCAATGTATCGTGAGGGAGAAGGTGAATCTAACATGAACTCACGTTTTCCTTAAGCTTGCGAATAATCATGAGACGGAGCCTATCGAAATCGCCATCATCCTTTAGCTTCGAAATTACATCGTCGGAGATGATCTTCCGATTTACACTTCCGATGCTGTTGCCGTTTTCCATTGAAATAGAGAATGTAAATTGCATAAATATTATCGATGTTTTTGGGTTTTGAAACTGAAAACTGAAAACTGAAAACTGGTAAGTGAATTTGAGAAAACGTTGCTTATGTAGACAGTAGATTCCATTTGTTCTGTTTCCTATGCTCATAATTTACTTCGTGTTTCATGTTTTTTTTAAGGGCTTGTGTTTGGTTTAGTATGTTTACATAGCTCAAGTTAAGGACTTAAGGGCGTAAAGAGTCGCAACGAATTGTTGAAATCTGGAGCCGAAGCCGATTGAAGGGGCGGTGTTTTTGGACGGTTAAACGACCACATCAGTGGTCAGCCCCGACCTCACCCTTCACACACTCACATACACACAAGATTATATATGGTTACAACTTTGGTTAAATATAAATTGAACATGTAGGTTTATTTCTAAAGAGTGTGGAGAAAACTCATAATAGGCTAGGCAAATAGAAGTACTCTTTGTTTAGTTCCACAATCCTCTAACTTCATCTTTTCTTTCCTATGAATTAATAGTGTATTTTACCCGGTGCTGTCTTTGGTGCGTGCAATACATTCAACTTCGGTTGTTACATCCTATGAGTCAGACAGGTTTTCTTAAATGAGACTTGAAATTTGTTTTAAGATAAACGTATTGAATACGTGTCTCGACCACAACCGCCATTTATTCATTGTTGCAGCTAACGACAAATGTGAAGATACTCAACAGATAGAAGGCTAGAGTCGAAAAGGTTTCTTGAAGTTTTCATTTAATGCAACGGTTTGAATCAAGTTTATTATATTTAGTTTTCAATTCGGCTTTGTATACGGAATTGTACTAGCAATAACTGTGTGTTCACTAGAAGGATGTATAGTAGAAATATAAGAGTGAGATGAAGTAAAATATTTTATAGATATGCGAATTAAAAGAACAGCTGAACTCAAACAAGTTGGATAATGATCCAATTTGGAGTGTTATGGTCACATAATCAATTGAATCATGAACTATTGTATCAAGATTCATTTTATCTTAACAACCAGAAAACTTAAAGTTCTAGGTTTAATTGACTTTCAATTTTCATTTTGAATCTAGTTTTCGAATTTTCTAATCGTATTAGCAACTTACTAATGTTAAAATTCCAATGGTGCTTTCACTAAAAGTGACAAGGGCTTCTTCTTTGTTCACAACTTGACCAGATCCGATTTCAAAATCACCAAAACTGACAAAGGCTTCTCCTTTGATACACTCACTGATATCAACCGGTATAGAACTGATAAAATCAGTATGATATTTGATTATACTTTTACTTGCTTTGTGGTTCCTATATTTTTCAACATGATTCCGTTTGGTGGTATATATTATACTCCACAGAAGATATTCAAGAATAGGAGTATTCAAAGTCGGAAATCCATATCAGATATCCGAAATTTTAGGATATAAGAAATCATTATCCGTTACTAGTACCTGAAATTTTAGATATTTGAAATTCTGATATTCAAAACTTCGGATACGAATCATTCGAATATCCGGGATTTATTTTTTACTTTTTTTTCTTTTTTTACAATAATTAGATATAAAATAAATTACAAATTTTGTCCTTTAAGTATACCTAAAATTATGGATCTTGTCTTTAAACTTTGATAAGTACAATGAGCGTCCTTTATTTAAAAAACTTTTCACATTTTCTGTCATTTCGACTAACAAAAGTTAACTTTTCAGTTAGTTTTATGTAAAAGACCATTTTGCCCTTACCCATTAAAGGACAAAATCTGCTCACTAATGTTTTATTTCTTTCCTTTTTGTTTTTGTTTTATTTACTATACTTTTCTTTATTTTTTTCTCTTTTCTAATTACTTTTATTTTTATAAATTTTTTTTTAAATGATAACTTTTCCCTTAACCCTTAAAATAATGAAATGTGTTATTATTTATCTTTTATATTCTTTCTTTATTTTTTAATTTATTTTCTATACTTTTATTTATTTTTAGCCACTTTCATTTAAAAAAATATTATAAATATTAGTAATAATTTAGCTTTAATTTTTTTTATAAAATGTAATTTTATTTATAGATTTTATATTTTTACAAATTTATTTTTATTTATAGATTTTTATTTTTTTACGAAATCTACTAAGGGTTTTGCTTTGGTTTGGTTTTACGATTAAATTTATTGAACCTTTTAAAAAACACTTAAATGGCCATGTATTAATCAAAACTTAATTATACATATAGTTCAGTTTAGAATTATTATAACCCAGTAAAATATAAAAAGTTACATCTCAAAATCATACATTCTCTAATATAAACTCTAAGCGAAATTATGTAACATAGTTGAAAATTCTTATACAAAAAAGGTAATAACAAAGCGATGGTGAAATAAAAACGATTACTACACTACAAGAAAGTGGGTCTATAGCAACGAAAATATGGCACCTTATAGCAACGACATGTGGTCGCTATAGCTAATTTTGACCTATAGCGACGACATGTCGTCGCTATAGAGTTCGTTCGTAAAAGTTAGTTGTAATAGGCTGATATGTCGTCGGGATAGAGGTCGTCGGCATAAGTTTTTCTATAGGAACGACAAATCGTTCCTATAAGTGTCGTTGTTTCTGATTTTATCGAATAAAAAAAAATTAAAAAAAATAAAAAATGAGATCAATAGCGACGACATGTCGTCGCTATAGGTGTTTTTTAATTTTTTTTAAAAAAAAGGAAGAAACCTATAGCGACGACATGTCGTCGCTATAGGTATTTTTTAATTTTTTTAAAAAAAGGAAAATACTCTATAGCGACGACATGTCGTCGCTATTGATCTTATTTTTTTATTTTTTTTATTTTATGCAGAACCTTAATTTTTTTAAAAATTTAACAAACATATAATCAAGAAAAATCCAATGCAAGTTTAACAAACTAATAATTCATACAACTTCAAATATAAGTTTAACAAACAGATAATTCATACAATTAGTTTAAAATTCAACAAAATCTAACAAAAATACAAACGCTAATATGACCACCAGGTGGTCGTTGCTGCTGCCAGTAGCGCATCATTTCCATCTGCTCTTGAAGTAATCGTTGCATTTCTTGTATTTGTTGTTGTTGTTGTTGGATTTGTTGTTGTTGTTGTATAGTTTCTTGATTTTGTTGTTGTTGTTGTCTAAGTTCTGCAGCTTCATCATGCAAATGTTGTGTTGGAGGAGGTTGCGAGCTACAAAAATCAGCGGTGGGATGTCTCACCATGCGACCAACACCCCGTATATGTCCTCGCCTTTGACCTAAGGCACGCTCAATGCATTGAATCTCATCAACAGCAGATGAGTCTCCACCGGTCTCGCTAGAGGATCTCACATACTCCTCTTGAATTCTTTCCTGCATTAAACATATTGAATATTTGTCAAACGGGTCATTTTGACCAAAACACACTTAAACATACTAGAATCACACAAGAGTTAGTTCAAACAGGTCATTTTCACCCAAACACATTTAAGCATACTAGAATCGATCAAAAGCTAGTTCAAACGGGTCATTTTGACCCAAACACACTTAAACATACTAGAATCACACAAGAGTTAGTTCAAACGGGTTATTTTCACCCAAACACATTTAAGCATACTAGAATCAATCAAAAGTTAGTTCAAACGGGTCATTTTGACCCAAACACACTTAAACATACTAGAATCACACAAAAGTTAGTTCAAATGGGTCATTTTGACCCAAACACACTTAAACATATTAGAACCAATCAAAAGTTAGTTCAAATGAGTGATTTTCTTGGAGCAAAAAGGTCTTTTATTTCTGAAGCACGTGGATGTTTCTCACCATGATAAGTCCACGTCTTATATGATTGTAGAAACCCATTGTCATGTATGTGGGCATAAATGATATCCAGATCCTGCCGACACCCATTGCAGCATCGTTTACACGGACAAAAAGCTTTTCCTAAACTATCGACATGGTTCTTGGCAATTTCTAGAAAACTACGAAGACCTTTTATAAATTCCGGAGAACTCCGATTTCGCAATTTAATCCAACTCTTATCAATTGTCATATCTATGGTATTATAAAACATGGAAATACAACTTTATCAATTAACATATACACAAAGATGTACTAACACTAAATTCATATACACTTACATATACATACATACAAGCATAATCACAACACATTATCACTTACAAGTATACAAACATACAAATATACAACATACCTACATACACAATTACAAAAATACAAACATACTTACATACAAGTATACAACATACTTACATACACACTTACAAGTATACAAAAAACATACAAGTATACAACATACTTACATACACAATTACAAAAAACAAACATATAATATACTAATGAACAAACATATAAACATAAATACATACAAACATTCACATACAAAATTTACATAATTTCATACATATAAACATATACATAAACAACTAAATACATCAAACCATATACATATAAATTAACACATATAAAAATACATACAAACTTAAAACCATGAAAATATATATAGTGGCATTTCATCAAACACTTGGTGTGCATAACCTAATCTACCATCAAACTTACATACACTAACATATATATACACTTTTACAATCATACAAACCTAATCACAAACATATTCACTAAACAACACTTAAATCATAAGCTTTAAACGAATTTCATACCTTCAAATCTTTAAATCCTTTAATTTCAAGCTTTAAACTTTAATCCCACCTAAAACATAAAAATTTAGATAAAACTTATAAAAACAAGATTATATAACTTTATTATAGTAAAATAACATCATCCTTACCTTCAAACACTTTAATTTGATATCAAATACGCATATAAACCGAGACGAAAATCGTGAGAAAAATTGGGTTTTTTTTTGTGAAAAAAGGGCAGAAGGTCTGAAATACGATTTAAGGGGTCTGCACTCTATAGCGACGACATGTCGTCCCTATAGAGTAAAAAAAGTCGTCCCTATAGAGTCAAAATTAAAAAAATTAAAAAAATCCTGTCCAGACGACATGTCGTCGGCACAGAGAAATTATTTTTTTATATTTTTCATCTATCCCGACGACATGTCGTCGGGAAAAGTGGATTTAAATTTTTTTTTTTTTAAATCTGTAAGTTGAGATAGAAAAAAATAAAAAATTAAATAACCTCACCTGTGGCGACGACATGTCGTCGGCATAGGTATTTTCATAAATCCCGCGTATTATTTTGAAACCCGCCAACTCTATACCGATGACAAGTCGTCGGTATAGAGTTTGACCAGTCAAAAAATCCCTATTACTATATAGCGACGACATGTCGTCGCTATAGACCAAACTATACCAGCGACGTATGTCGTCGCTATAGATGTCGTCAGGACAAAGCTAAATTGTTGTAGTGCTAGTTTAAATTTTATAACATAAAAATATATTTTGGACTCTCTAATTTGTTCTCGTATGATTAGAAAGATAGATAACTAATTTTTAGAAACAAAAAATATAATAAATTAAAAACAATAAATAAAAGTATATTTTATAAAAAATTAAAAATAATTAAGTAATTATATTTCGAATAAGTTTATAAAATAAAAAATAATTAAGAAGACAAAGTAAATAAAAAAAATGAAAAAAATTAAAGATTAGTGACAGTTGCAAATTTCGTCCTTTAAGAGGTAATGACAAAATGATCCATTTACATAAAACTAACTGAAAAATTTAACTTTTGTTAATAGAAGGACATAAAGCGTGATATGTTTTTAAATAAAGGATACTCAGTGTACTTATCAAAGTTTAAGGACATGATTCATAATTTTAAACATAATTAAATGATAAAATTTGTAATTTACTCTTAGATATATATTACTATGAAAATAATATTATAACCAACACACATTGAAAAAGTCTCAGCGTAGATTAACAAGTCCCAACATAAAATAAAAAAAACATTTCATATTTATAAATTATAACAAAAAGTATTTTAAAGTTTTCAGATAATTATGTTCAAAATAATATTTGAATCCAATTTTTAAATATTCAAATTTTCAGATATTTTTGAAATACCTGTTATTTAAGATTTAATTTTCTTTTAAAAACGACAGATGAGTTTTCAAGTGTTTAGAACATTCACACTACCTTTTCCATTCACATCTCTATGTTTACACTAAAAATATTATTATTTTTATTTTCTTTTTCAAATAAATAATATTTTTTTATATTTTTATTATCATCTTTTCTCTATCATTAACTTACAACCATTTGTAAAAATATTAACAATTTATAAGGGTTGTATCATGTTCTTTAAATATGAAGAATCACATTACAATTTTCATAATTTTTTTTTTTACTTTACTTAAAACCATTTACGACCATTGTTATAACATAAAACACACACCTAAATCAAAATAAAAAACATAAATGCTATTGTACCTGTGTTGTATTTCAGTAAAATTAGCACACATCCCTCCAAATGTCGGACCCTATATATGTAAAGTCTTCACTTTCTCACAACCCCCAAAACCACACACACTACTGACTACACTCTCACTTCAATGGCCGACGCCCACCACCCTGAGTCAACCATGGCCGGCGATAACAACCTCCCCGTTGCAATCATCCACCGACTCCCTCATTTCAAACTACCCTTCCCCTTGGGTAAACACATCTTCACCACAATCGAATCTTCGGATCCCTCATACCCGATCCACCGGCAATCGGCTCGGGTCGTCATCATCATCGGCCCTAGCCCCCTCAAATCGGAGCAATTGAACCAGTATCCGTCCGTCGAGTGCGTCGTCGGAACCTCCGCCGGCGTTGACCATATTGACTTGGCGGAGTGCCGGCGGCGTAACATTCGCGTAACATCCGCCGGATCGGCGTTCTCTGAAGATGGGGCGGATTATGCGATTGGGCTTTTGATGGATGTGCTCCGGCGGCTTAGTGCTGCTGATAGGTTTGTTCGGGTCGGGTTGTGGCCCGTTAAAGGGGATTATCCTCTTGGGAGTAAGGTATATGTTCTTATCTGATTTTTGATGATTGAATATGTGGAGGTGATTTGTATATCGTTTGTTTCTGTTTGATTAATCTACTCGATTTGCTCCGATGATCCCGATGAAAAAACCTGCAACTGAAATTGTTGAAGATAAACTTGCAGTAAAAGTGTAAAACAGTAGTCGATCAAAGCAATGATTGTTAAACTACTTTGGGATTGTTTTTTTCTTTTTTTCTTTTTTTCCTTCTTTCTCTCTCTTTTAATTTATATACTACTGTTTACTATTTGTTTCATCTTAAAATATGCACGTTACATGATTTGGAACCTCGTCGTTTAGGATTGCTAGTTATTGTACACTACACCACTGGCTGTGATCTAATGGTAAATATATATGTCTTTTTCGTTTAAGTAGCGTTAGGTTTGAGTTAAGTTGAAGTATTAATTAGATTTAGTTCGGAGTATAATTTTCATTAAAAGTTATTTCAATATTTAAATAGCTTCGTGAATTGGGATGCCTAGATGCTATATGTTTCAAAGCACTAATTCTTTGCTGAATTCTTTATTATTCAGTGGTAGATAATATGGTGAAGAGAAACCATTAATATAATTAGTCTAAATCACTAATTTTATACAAGGACAACGATTAAGAAAGTTACATAAAACATGAAAAGGAAAACGTGTTGGACAAGGCTCCTATAGGCACATGGTCTATAAGGTGTAGAGAGTTTTCTGATGTATTTATTTTATCTTGTATTTCTGCAGAAGGTTGTTTTCATGATTTGAACTACGTAACACTAATTGATAACCAACTTTTTATTGTTTAGTTAGGGGGAAAACGAGTTGGGATTGTGGGGCTTGGAAACATTGGCTCCTTGGTGGCTAAACGGCTCGAACCATTTGGCTGCACCATTGCCTACACCTCTAGAAACAAGAAGCCCCAAGTTCCTTATGCATTCTACCCCACTGTTCTTGATCTAGCAACCAACAGTGATTCTCTAATTGTTTGCTGCGCGTTGTCTGACAAAACTCGCCACATCATAAACCGCGATGTCTTGTCTGCCATTGGGAAGAAGGGCGTTATCGTCAACATTGGGCGTGGGGCTCTTGTGGATGAAAAGGAGCTAGTGAAGTTCTTGGTTGAAGGGGAGCTTGGAGGCGCGGGTCTTGATGTGTTTGAGAATGAACCCGAAGTACCGAAAGAGTTGTTTACGCTTGATAACGTTGTTTTGTCTCCACACAAAGCTATTCTAACACCCGAGTCGTTTGATAGTGTTAGAGAGCTTGTGACGGGGAACGTAGCGGCTTTTTTCTCAAATAAGCCGTTGTTGTCTGAGATTAATCTGTCTGATTACTGATTAGTGTTGATATTGATCAATTTCATACTTGTAATGCTGTAACAATTTGGTCATACTGTTGCTGTGTATGTTACTAAAATGAACATCAATAAGCAAAAACAGCACTTTGATTGGATCAATCAAATATATGTCTTCAGGTTTAAGATCGTTGTTTATGAAAGTAAATATCTTTAGTGGGTCTTCTTTTCTTTTTTATTTCTAAAAACGAATCCCTATTCAAATTTCACAAATAAGAAAAATTGCCAAATATTCTTGAACATATGTATTACTTAGAAGTATAACCTTAGCCTGTTTTGGATGAACTTTTAATAAATGTTGTTATAACCAGAGCGTTTGGATGGGGGTATGGAAGAGGTAAACAAAATTCACCAGGTTGAGCACAGGAACAGGTTTTCAACCTGAACCGAAACCGTTTTCACAACCGATTTGGGCCCGAACCAAACTGTAGGGTTGAAATCGGTTTGTAACCACCTCATTGAAAATGGTTAAGACGGATGAAACTATATAAAACCCGGTTTCAAACAAAACAAATCATTTTTTTTCTAAAAAACGGTTTCAAACAGAACAAATCATTTTCTCCTCAAAAAACGGTTTCAAACCAAACTAGTTTGTGCTGAAACCCAATGATGAACAGGTTTGAACCCAAAAACCAATTTATGCACCGGCACTATTTGACTAGGTTAGTCCACCCACCGAAACTCGTTGGACCAATCGTGACGGTTGAAACAACAAATCGGTATGGTGGTTTGGATCGTTTTTGAGCAAATGGTTTTTTACCACAATCTAATTATAACTTATAATTTTTTCTGTAAATTATAACCTTTGAACTTGGATCTCTCTTCTACACATAGGAACGTGTTTGTTAACTAATCTACAAAGATCTGTGTTGTATTTATAAGTAGCTAAATTAAACTCCATCTTCCCTAAACAATCTAGTTCTTTTACTCTTTTACATATAAACAACATAACAATATACTATCTACAACTTATAAAATTTAAATAAAATATTAATATTCATTTGAAGATAGTTATGACATCATATGGTTTAAGATTAGTACAATTGATCCGGCTAGTAAACCAATAGTATGATCGATTCAATATCGGTCTAATTTTTTAAACGTTACTCTTTATGGATATTGTCACCCTCAAACCCATGGTTTGTCACTATAACAACAATGAAACCTGCTAGCACGTTGTTACTACATTTATGTTAGTATAAACCATTATTGCCTACATGTACAAGTCTTTTTCTTTTTATTTATCTGGTCAAAGTTGACTTACAAGTCACACCTCTTCGTGAGGGTCACAACCCCACTATTTTCTAGCATTATTTTGGGTCCTATAAATGTCTCTAACGTTTTTTTTAACTCAACAGGCAATAACATAAACACAAAACAATGGCTTCATTCCATAGTTCATTGGTATATTACCTCTTCATTATGACCACGATATTCGCCTCGTTTCGTTCAAATTTGGTTGAAGCTGCGTACGCCATCCCTCAGGCTCGGGCACCGACTGTGTATCGCCCGAGTGCATGGACTCTTGCTCATGCCACATTTTATGGAGACGAGTCCGCATCTTCAACCATGGGTACTACATCTCTTTATTACACATGAAAAAACATTTTAATTATTTATTATAGTTCTTTAACGATCTTTGGGTGTTATCAGGAGGCGCTTGTGGTTACGGAAACTTGATGACTAACGGATACGGCACGAATACGGCCGCGTTGAGCTCAACGGTCTTTAGCAACGGGTATGCTTGTGGGCAATGTTACCAAATAAAGTGTGTCCAATCTCCATGGTGCTCAACAGGGGTCGCCACTGTCACGGCCACGAACCTTTGCCCCCCAAACTGGTCACAGGATTCTAACAATGGTGGATGGTGCAACCCGCCTAGGACCCATTTCGACATGGCCAAACCCGCATTCATGCAAATAGCCCAATGGAAGGCCGGCATTGTACCCATCATGTACCGCAGGTATATTTCCTCATCGGGTGCAACTAGTAATGCACAAATTACAACCAAAACATGTGTGACCTATCTTTTTTTAAAAAACAGCTTCTGTTATTAGAAAAATAATAATCAAACCTACACATTATAAGATTTGAACCCATAACATTTGGTTAGAGAGTACACCATTTACCAGCAAGCTATCCATTTGAGGACGTGTGAATTATCTAAAATTATATTCTTTGTACTTTTCTAGGGTACCTTGTGTGAGGAAAGGTAGCATTAGATTTTCTTTCGAGGGCAATGGCTATTGGCTACTGGTCTACGTGATGAACGTTGGTGGTGCGGGTGACATCAAGAGCATGTGGGTCAAAGGAACCAAGACGGCTTGGATAAGCATGAGCCATAATTGGGGTGCATCGTATCAAGCTTTTGCCACCCTTCATGGTCAAGCCCTATCATTTAGGCTAACGTCTTACACAACCAAACAAACGATTACGGCTTACAATGTCGCTCCGGCTAACTGGAACCTAGGGCTGACATACGAAGCCAATGTTAACTTTCATTAACTAATTGAATCTTTTGAAGAAAAAAACATATAACTTGTGACATGATCTTTTTGTACTTAAGTTTGGCTTATGAATTATGTTATTGGCTGTGATACGTAAGAATTTGTTCAAGAATGAGAAAACTTTGTATTGATTTATGTTCATTGTGACCATATGTCCATATATAAGCAGACAATCATATGGTGCTTTAGTCGGCAAAAACAATACATAAGAATTGACACACTTTGTAGTGGTTACTAATTTCAATCATCGTTTATTATAAATATATGAAGAGAATAAAAAAAATTAAACCGATTAGAGATTAATTAAGTGATTTATGTATATAAAGAAATGGTTACAATGTTAAAAATTATATAATTTATTAAATCCTCTGAAACTTAACGTGTTATAATTTTTCTTTGACCTTTAACGTGTACGTTTGTTTCTTTTCTTTGTGTTTCCTACTTTCTTGTTCCTAATACGCATTTACCCAATGATATTCAAGTATGCAGTAGATGTTTCTTTCTAAGAACGGCTTGACTATATAAAGATATATGCCTTGATTTAGGACCTCATATTTTAAGGCCACAATTTTCTTGAATATATATTAAAGAGTACATCATTTTTCGAATATATGAATATTGTTCTAAAACTTTTTATTAATATATGAGAAAATGTTTAAATAGGAAATTTTCTCATTGACATTCCTTTAACGTTCCACAAATTATATCTCAATAGGTTATCAAAATTATTGTTTAATTTTTAGTTTTAACAAGTACAACAAATAATTAGAAATGTTCTTCACTCGTTGATCGTTCCTAAACTTCTGAGGTTGTGGTTGGTTTTTTTATCCGTCTATTCACAACTTTTATTCAGGCAAAGAATGTAACCCATCTTCCCTTTCGATAAACAAGAGGTGTGGGAAACAATACAAAAAGTTTCTATCTAGTTAAAAGGTGAAATCACTAGTACAAAATGGTGTTTTTGGGCCGGTACCCTTTCATTTTTGGGGCGGTTCACAACTAAAACTGTCTATCATTTTCAGGGGCGGTTCTTCCCAAACCTGCTCAATTAACTTTTTCAAAGAGGACTCTTTAAAAATCACCTCATAAAACAAACAAATTAGCATATACTTCACATCTACAAAGATCAACGTTCACTTTTTAAATTTTTTGAATTTTTATTCCTACGTCTTCAACATCTCAAAATCAAAACCTTCTCTTCAACAACTCTATATTAGTTATCTCTTCTCTTCTCTTCACATATGAGTAAAAGGTTAGTGTTTTAAATTTCTTTTTACCTTTTCATTATAAAGATTTGTGTTTATTTATGATAAAATACATATAATGTTTTGTTTAGTGATGTGATTGGATTTATACGCATCATCTACGTATTCATTATTTGCTAAACCAAATTTTTTGTCATAGAACCTGAATTAAATATGCAACGAATATAGATCATAATTAATGTGTATACTAATTGTTTTCTTAATGCACACATTTATAGATATTTAATATTTTGGTGTTATAATATGAAGTTCTTATGAAAAACGGGTGTTATTTTTTCATCTAGAATGTAGGTGTCATGATTTAGAAGTATAGCATGTATGTGTTCACCGGTAAAAATTGGTTACCTTAAGAACTACGAGAACTCCAATCAACGCACAACTCTTTTTTTATGTTTCATGTAAAAAATGATTGAAATATAATATTTAATAATCTATCTACAAGCTAAAAAAGAAAAAAAAATAAACAAATTTGTAATCTACATATGTGTAACTCATATATAGATTATACTATCTATACATATATAGCTAAACATATAAAAAATATTAAAAACACATGTAAACATTAGTTTGATAGATTTTTATGTTATTTTGATGATTTTAATATATATAAACACACACAAGTACACAACTATGTGTTAAAGTATAAATTTAAAAATATAAACTATTGGTCTTGGTTCACGTGGTTTTTAAAATATTTAGAGTTCTCAAATGATTCTAACTTTATTAACAAACAATTATCAAGTTAAATTGATTGACTAAAAATATAATTACAAATAGTTAAGGGTGTTTTGAGCAAACTAAATTGTTCGAGGACGTAATCTTTAACTTTTATATAACACCATAACTATATTGTCCACCCCATAGAATTCTATGATATGATATCTAATAACTACTCAAAAATTCATATAACTAGGTTTGCACCCTTTTGCGCGTTGCGGCGTGGTTTCAGTCGAGGTTTCAGTCTGTTAACATAACAGCCGTCTTTTGGTACTTTATCGAACTTTTGATTCCTGTAATCAATTTTTCTCTATGTAGGGCGCTGGAAACAAAAGATTTTATATACAAAGAGCAGGGCCTCGGAGTAATATTGTGTGTATGACATGTATGTTTTGAATGACTTAATAGTCACACACTCACACCTGATGTTACAAAAAGTGCTACAAAAGTGGTATACTTGTCCTAAGCTGGTTAATAACTATGTTAGTTGTCAATAAACACTTGAATTTTACGGAAGTAATTAATCTGTTTGCAACAACCCTGCCTGAGTAGTGATCTTGTTTTTTAATTTTGTTGTCAAGCTGGGTATCTTGCTCTTTTCGTGTCACCGGTCTTTTTGCCTGCATGTAGCATACACTAATGATAGGCAGATTAAAGTATGCATAACAAAAGCAATTTTAAAGTAGGCACATTATCTACTTTGAAAAAAAGATCAATAGACAGACTTTTTATGGTTTCACCATGACTTCTCATTCTCTTTCAAATTAAAATTGCAGTGTTGGTCTTGATTAAGATGTTATAATGTCATTCATATACCATATATGAACACTACTCTTAAAGCCTGGCACACTAGTCATTGCTTTCCCACATCAGCGTTAATCATCAAACAAACAACAAATGGTAAAAAGGTTTTGTTATATACTTATGAAAATTCAGGTTTTAAGTTTTAAACATCATAATATTGTCATGGTTTTGAAGTAGTTGATTTGAAGAAACTATAAAACATAACATTTTACTAAAATAAACCAAAAAATATCCCCTTTCCTTTTATGTTGGCATACTATTAGTTTCTTATTCCTAAATATATCACAAATAAAACTTAATTTCATGCAATCAATCGACAAAATATACGATTAACATGCTTAACCATAATTATAAGAACAAAATCAAAAGACTCCAAGTCCCTACTACCTTCAAGAACAAAGTGTGTTATGAGAAAATATTTTATATCTTATAAAACAAAATGACAAAAAAAAAAGAGTTAAAGCAGTACATAGTGACCCAAATACAAAAAAAATATATTCACACCTCGCAGATACACATAATTCATCACACCCACCCAAAGACACAAATTTTAAGCATATCCTGTAGTATTATGACACAAATGCTAGCTTATCCTTAAATTCTCAACACTTTATCCTTACAAAAACCAAACACCAAACACTTTAACATTACAAAAACCAAACAAAACTAACAGTAAAAGCAAAATAATAATAATAATAATAATAATAATAATACAACTACTTGGGATGCATGTATCCACACCACCTCAAACAACACCTAAAAGAAAATTTATTCATCAACTGAATTTAAGAAAAGGCAAACAGTTGTTGGTCTACATCATTGAAATCGTAAACTACAGCAACAATGAAAAAACATAAATTCTACCCAAGTAGTCCACCACAGTGGCAACAATCAAAACACTATTATATCAACAATGTTAGAATGTAGTGCTTAAACAAAAAAAATAAGGGTGGAACACGTAATAAGGGATAAATAAAATTAGAAAACCCCTTGTAAGTAATACCTTTAAGGTTGATTGGCGGTGACGGTGGAGGTGGCGGGGGAGGCGAAGATGGTGGAGCCGCCCGATGTACCGGCGGATATTGAGATCCCTCCGGTGGTGCCGGCGGAGCATATGAATCTTCTTTAGGAGGAGGATCCACCACCGTATCAAAATGGCTTATTGCCGATTAATAACATATTTTTATATTTGTGGTGATGGTGGTGTTATGTGAAGGAGTGGAGGGTTTCTGTTAATTTAGTATTTTTTTTTTTGTACTTGAATGGAATGTTTTTACCTTGAAAGAAATCGAGAGAGTTCCGTTTAGTTTCGGTTTCATGACTTCATCAATTTTCCAACCAAACATGTTATGGTTTGAATAAAATTACGAGTTTAACAATTTCTAAGAATCCAACATGTTAAGTGTAGATTGAATTACATTTCTACTGAATCTCATCAAATCGAAAGTTGAATTAGTTGTGTTAGTTCAACTACGAAATATAGCAAAAACTAGTCACTTCTTCAATAAAGAAAAAAACAAAAATAAAATAAATACTAACACTATCGATGTTTCTTCTTACAACTATTTATGTTCCGAGTATAACTGATTATGTATATGTTTGTCTGCTACATGTAATCTTCTTAGTTATCACCCAACGCCTTGTTTTCTATTAAATTGTAAATAGTCTAGAATATATCATTCTAACATTAATTAACTAAGTATAAAAGTAATCATTAATTCTCTTCTACGTGGTCCCGTTCTTATTGAATTTATAACATGCATCGATCATTTTGCAAGAATTAGTTCTAGCTTTTACTAGAAAAATGTAATTATGTTGCTCTTCTTCTCCCTTCTTTATCATTTATTGTCCTTCAATTTTTTATCATCTTCATCATCGTATCTTTCTTTGGTGCTTTATTGCCAATTCTTTTACAATTGAAGATTAACTCATAAATTTTTAAAACCTACTCATATATGTATTCATTTGTCTATTACGTGCTTAAACCCTCAAATTTTTATCTTTTTAAGTAAGGATAACAATCCAACACACCTGATACTATTAAGCCAAAAGCCCTTTTGGTCTTTATTGGTAACCGTCCTCGAATTCTTTAAGATTGTAAAATTCTTGTTTAGATTTGTGATTTATGAATTCTTTGATTATAAAATTTTGATTGTGATTCGTCAACTCTTTAATAATGTTCATAAATGATAAATCTCTCATTCTCGATTAGGTTAATCAATATTCTATGATTTGTGAATTATTTATTCATTCTCATAGTAAAATACGACTTTAGAAACACAATTGGTTCAACTTGACTGATAACCGTATGGAAATCGAATTTTGTTGGAAAAACTTCTTCCACTTAAAGTCAATATTCGTCATGGAGGATTGTTAATATAGGACTTCCACATTGAGTGCAAAAACAATATTTCATCTCTTCTTTGAGTGTGGTATTCTCAAAAATTCATGGAGACATCTTTAGATAGTGAAACATGACAAACATGCTATAAATGATGTAAAGGTATTCTCAAAAAATTTTGGAGACATCGTTAAATAGGGAAACATGGTATAATTGATGTAAAGGTTAGAAACATTTACAATAAGCATGCAAATATAATTATTTTTTGCTACACCGTAGGTTCTAAATGTTTAAGTTTTATAAATATATACAAATAATTATAAAACATACATAAAAATGTAATTGTTTTCTTCTCACTAGCTAGTGATCGAATTGTTATTACATTTTTTATATGAAAGTGGCTAAACGTACCCCTACGTGTTTAACATGCCTCCTTTTGTGAGAAAGATGTGACTAATTTAATAAAAAAGGGTCAGTTAATTATGTAAGAAGATGGAGTATGTCTAGCATCTATTCAAAAATATTTTAACACTCAAATATTACATATAAAAATTGATCCATCTATACATATATATTATCTATGCAAAAGAAGCCTTTAGGTAAGTATCATCATCCCCACACCCTTCATCAAAGCAACCTTCTTTTGACATAAGCAATCATCACCCACCACCCTACAAAGAGCCCCCCACCCCAACCCACCACCACCACCACACACCCAACTTTCTCTATAACTCTATCTTCAAATCCACAAACTCCATCCCATGAAACCCCTTTAATCATCCAACATTTCAATTCATAAACATAAAGTTTCCCCAAACAAACCTTACACAACCCAAGAACAAATTTCAAGATTTCTTTTCTTGATCCAACCTCATATGTGTTCATCGCCCATCACCACAAGAAACCACATAAAAGTTAAAGAAAGACTTGATCAAGGACCATATTTGATCAAAGTGAAACCCTTTAGATATTCCACAAGAACCCTAAGATTAATGGGATCTAATCATCATTCTCTCAATCAAATCATCCTTCTTCTCGCATCTTTACTATCGATATTAGTACTTTCTGAAGGTCAAGAGATCAAATCCACACGACTACTCGATCTAGTGATTCGAGACTACACATTCAAGTCATTCAACAAGCACTTCAAAACAGGCACACCCTACAATATCAATCTACCATCAAATCTCACTGGCATTACAGTTTACACATCAAGGTACCGCTGCGGGAGCCTCAAGAGGTATGGTGCAACCATCAATGAATTTAACTTAAAAGTTGGTGTAGATGCCCACCCTTGTATAGAAAGAATCCTCATTGTAACACAAAACCTAGGAAACAATTGGTCAAACATCTACTATGACAACTATGATGCACTCCTAGGTTATCAACTTGTGTCACCTGTCCTAGGTTTACTAGCTTATAACTCCGGTGACAACATAAACTTCAACACGCAATTCGAGGTTAAGATCCGATCATCCGATAAGACGGGAATCCGAATAAATTTTACTAATTACACGACGAATGGGAGCGCGACATTAGACGGTAGGATAAAGATGTGTGCAACATTTGAAGGTGACGGGAAGGTGAAGCTAGAAAAAGAGGTTGCACCAAACATTTGTGGTGCCATGAGCCATGGGCATTTCGGGCTCGTTGTGCAGTCGCCATTGTTGCCGGTTAGGAAGAAGATGAGGCGGTGGACGTTGGCGTTCGGGTGCTCGGTGGGTGCTGCAATTGCTGTTTTTCTTGTGGGATTGCTGTTAATTGCAATGTTTGTGAAGGTGAAGAAGAAAGCAAGATTAGAAGAGATGGAGAGAAGAGCTTATGAAGAAGAAGCACTTCAAGTTTCAATGGTGGGACATGTGATTAGGGTTCATACTGCTTCTGCAACAAGAACTTCACCAAGAATTGAGCAAAATCTTAGACCTCCACGGTGAGTTTGATCATTAATTTGGTGTTATGGTTAATTGTTTATACTACATTGTGTATCCTTAATTCTTTGTTGTAATACGTACTATTAGTTACTAATTGAAAAGGGCAATATTCTTCAATACATATGTTTTCTTTTTAAGTAATTAATATATTGCGTTATTCCATCATATATTCTGCATCTTAAGTCTTTAAAATCACATTTATAGATTAATTTAATACTACAAAGTTTATAACTTAAGTCTTTAAACTTGTATATCTATATCTTAACATAAGTAGTTATTTCATATTTTATTACATTATATTAATAGTTCATAGATTTTACATTTTATATTTTTTCTACATATATTTGTGTATGTTTATATATTAAAAACTATTAAAATAACAAAAAAAAACCATCTAACTAACGTTTGCATATGTTTTTAGATTTTTTTCGGTTAGGTACACATGTGTACATGGTAAAACCTACATACGACTTATACACGTGTAGATCGTAAATTCGTTCATTATTTTATTTTTAAACTTCAAGAGGGACGATTTAACAATATATATTAATCAATTTTATATAAAATATAAAGAAAAGTATGTGTTGACAATAGTTCTTGTAGTTCTAAATATATTTTTTAAGTATTTTAAATGATCCAACACTATCTAATATTTATAATGTGATACTAAACTGTCCGGATGAATGGATCAATCGAAAGACTTCCAATCTAAAAAACATTAGCTAGTAAGGTGGAGGGTTTTTATGGGATGATGCTAATTAATTATTTTCATCATCCATAATTAAGTTTTTAAACAACATACAGTTACTAATTTATTCATAACTTTTTGACTATGCTACATATTAAAATTGTAGACAAGTTAACCAATGGAACTCAGAGGCATCATGATCGAATCGCATGATGATGTCTTTGTCAACACTCAAAAGCTTAAGACAACCAAAAGCAACATGTTCTCTAATCTTTATAATTTTTTCTTCACATAATCAATGGAAGCATGAAGTTTTTGCAGCCTTGTTTCATCATATGCCAAATATTATAAACAAACATGTAACTTTAACAGAAGTTTTCTAAACATAATTATCACCTCAATCCTTTAAGATATAAATATATTAAACTCATATTATATTACAATTATTAAAAAATATTAAAATATTAAAAAATACTAATGATGTGCAAATTTTCTACATCATCAAAATCTTAAACTTTTTATAAAGCGTTTATGATTACTATTTAGAATTAACTACAACATAAGTTTCTCTTTTCTCTATCTTTTGTATGTCTAATTTAATGTTTTGTTGCAAAATTTATTACTAATTTCCTAAATTACAAAATTTATTATTATTTATTTATGATTAATTAAGATATCTCATAAACAATACATTTTTTAATATAAGATATCTTAGAGACAATAAAAAAAATTATTAAATTTTTTTTTATATTTCATACTTTGGTGGTGCCTTTATAAAGTTTTCCATGCATGGGTTTAATGGTAGATTATATCATCAGTAGGAGTGGTTCTTGTTTTTATCTTTTTTTTTTTCACATGTCATATTATCGTTACATCACTACTCTTTATATTTTCCTCAATTTTTTCATTTAGAAGCGAATAGTTTACTAATTTCCCCAAACTACTTATCTTAATGTTGATTGGCTAAAAGTAGGAAAAAAGAACAAGAAAAAAAGAAAATGAGTACTGAGAGATTGGTAATGAAATAATGAATTGATAAGAATTTTAACCTCTGAAAATCAAGGGGTGGAGTTACCGATCGGTAACAAATCTTACTGACTCGGGGAGCGGTTTTACCGGCTTTCACACCGTATCCCCTTATGGTTCACTATGGTTTAAAATGACTTTTATCTTTGGTTTTCGATTAAATTTGTTTGAGTTCGATCGTGAAATCGTGAACCATCAATAAAATAAATTGTGAAAATAAAAACAACTTATCAGTTATCACGAGTCCATTATTAGACATTGTTTGTCATTATTTTGTAGCTAATTTGTGCCTCTCTAGAACTATATCTCTGGAATAATCATGAACATTATTTCGTTGCTAATCCATCATCATTCCATTCCTTTGGTAATTTTAATTTTTTGTGAACTTTTCATACGGTAGAAAGGGTATTCACGATGGATAATCCAAATTACACCCAAAATGTCTTTTCTGATATTTTGAAAAGATATATATTTTTCTAGGGGTGTCAACCATATTGGATTGACGAATTGCCTAGTTAACCATTTGCGGATTGGCAGATTGACGGGTTGAATTCTTCAATACTAACACGACCCATATTTTTATTGGTGTTAAAAATTATCAACACTAAAATATATGCATCTAAAATTGTATAACTCCAACACGAACTGTTTAACCCGTTTATCTAATCTATCAAACGGGTGTGGTGGGATGGCCGGTAGGTAATAATCAAACTGTAAGCGTGTTATGTTAGATATTTTAATGTAATTTGATTGACTAACAACTAATTCGATCATAATATCCATCAAACAAACATGAGGTATGGAGTGCACACTTGTATGAGTTTATTGTGATTTTCGAAACTAAAAACCTTTTTAGGGGACCCTAAGTAATGGGGGTTCTAAGGGGGCAACGCCCTCTTGGCGGGGGTCTGGGGGCAGCGCCCCTGGAAATGGGGTCCAAGGGGGCTCTACCCCTGAAAGTGTATTATTTGAATATGAAAACTGCCATTACCTACAAATGTTGATTTCGAAACATTTTGATCATTCTGTTTTTTCTTTTGGTTCTCGAAACACACACAAAACACATACTACGTTCTTGATTCTAAGTTGTATCCGATTGAAATAATCGGGTAAACCACCGAAAAATTTCGATCTGAAAGTGATCTTCACGACTCTCAGATTATCCGGTTTGTTTATTTGAAATTTCTTACATGTTAGTCAGGTAGGTGGTTGTTAAAAAAATGGGTTAAACACCGGGCCATGAACGGGTCGGTGGGTCTCCCCGTTTCATTAAACAAGTTTGGCCGGCTAATCTGTTTAACTAAACATGTTAAACTAGTCAACCCGAACGTAATGCGATTTTAACCGATAGATATGCCAACCAAACGCCTGCTCTTTTTTATTTCAAATTCGTGTCGTGTTTCAGGGTGTCTGAAATCAACACCCGTACTTATTTTCAAAATATTGACTTGTTAATAAGTATAGTATTCGTTTTTCTTAAGCAGGTAAGATCTCTATTTTAACGTTTATAGAAACAAAAGTCCAACTTTGACTTTGAATAGTTGTAGGCTGAAATAATGCTAAAAATTCAAAATCATACTTAAAAGAGACTAGATATTTAAGTTTCCGTTCATTCTTACGCCTTCACAACCGATCGTTGGTTAGATCATAATGATCTAAGGGTCGGAGAGCCTAACTATACAAATTTTTCGTAGTGGTCCTAGTGGAGATGATAATAATTTTTATATATTTATATAAATGTTGGTAGGTTTAAATTATATACTTTTAATGATTAAACGAGTAGAATTGGGATAACTTTTAAACACTTAAATGAAATAAACAAAAAGTTAATACAAAATAACTTTAATATACTAGTGTTTTTGAATTTTAACAACTTAAGTCATTTTCAGAAAACATGTTTGATACTTATATAATAACACTAGTAGAATAACGAGTATCAACAACAAAACACTAAAAAAAAGATCAATTACTCAATTAGTAATTGTCGGTGGCTCAATGATGAAATCCATCAAAAGGAATTAAAATTATAAATTAAACTACACATCGTCAATTAAGGTCTTAAGTACAAGACTTCATATAGATATATTGTTTGTCTGACAGGTTTGTGATGGAATAATTGTCGGCTAACACGCCACAAAATGTTTCTATATATAGTTTATCTTAAGTAGCAAACTCTTTAAGAGCATTTACAGCCGGTTTGGTATATTTATATGAGTGTAATCCTTAAATTATATAAAATGATTATAAGTGCTTATGAGTGGATGTAAAATAAATATTACTGTTCAATCTGTAAATTTAAGGAATTACTGTTTAACCCTTATAATTTTTTTTAATATTTTTAAAAGTTGTTGTGAGTGTAGAAAAGAGAAAAGGTAATGATAAATGTATAAAGAAATATTATTTCATTAAAAAGATGAAAGAAAAAATAATATTTTTAATGTAATTATATGAATAAAGATAAAGAATGAACTGTGAATACTCTAAAACTTGTATATAATTGTTAACAATAAATTGGTGGGTAAATAGTCTCTCCGAGCCTCCCTCTGTTTCACACGTGTTATACCTTTTTCTTGCATTTGGTGGTAAATATTATTGTATTGAAATTAGTGGTTTTAGAATTAAGTGTATCCGAAATGAGCATTTGTATCATGTGTGTCCCGCTGTCAACACACTCGAGCCTCGATGTTGGCCAAAGGCGGAGCTTGAACCAAAGCTTAATGAGAGCGGGGGCGAAAGTAAACTATTTTATGGGGGGCGGACTCTATATTTATTAAAAAATTTCCACTACCGGACAAAAAATTTACACTATCGAGTAGAAAATTTACACTACTGACGAAAAAAAAGCTTCGCCCCTGATGTTGGCAATAGGTATGGCCAAGTAGTGTTCTCAAACGGTGAACCTGATGGTCTTAGAATAAAAACCCCATCAAAGATGGTTTTGGAATCCTCGTGTGTGGTCGCCTAGACTACTAAATAGTTAAGTAGATGTCCTCCTCATTCGCATCAATTTCTTTCTAGTTTCAAAACTTCAAATGAAATCAAGTTGAAAAATACACATAATAATATATAGGTCTCTCGATGCATGAGTTAGAAAATACACGGTAGTTAGTTGGAATGTTGGCCGCGCCTTCATAAATACGTTGTAGTGTAAATATAATGTAGGATCTGAATATTGTTCTTTAGCTAATTGAATTTATTTATAACTCAAGAGGTTAATCAGATTATCATCGTGAAGTACAACATTAACAAGAGATTCTACATAATGTGCTTCGCTCTATCTTGTAAACAACTCATCACAAAACCGTATTGCACAATATTAATTAGATGGTGTCGAAGAATTGTTTTAATAACTATATATTATATCTAAACCATTATTTTACAACCTTTAAACAAACATGTTAAACCCACAAGACAAATAGTAGATATTGTTGACAAATCTAGACATGGAAAACCTAAATAAATTATGGGGCTAGGTTTCATCCAATGCATAATTTTCCATCTTTCATGTAAACAGTTTGCATCTAGTATCAATAAACATCCTATATACAAAACTACATGCTTTTCATCTTTCATAATTATATCTATACACAAAGTAATCCCACCAAAGAATCTTGATCAAGCTTTTTGTTGCAACCCTTGATGGGTAACACCACCATCACCATCATCTTGATTCTTCACAAGATCATGAGACCAAGGGATTGAACTCATTGGTGGGAAACAACATGAACAATCTTCTAAACATGGCTTTGGCAACTCCCACTTGCTTGATTCCTCTTCACCAACGGTCGATCCAGATGTTGGTAACAACGTCAACAAGGGTCCCACCGCGTCCTTAAGTGGGCCCCAACATTCCACCCTATTGAATTCTTGAATGTTTGAGTGAAAGTACACCCAAACAGAAGCTTCTTGCAACTCTGGGTAGTTGTTTAACAAATTCCCATCTCCATGAGCAAATGCCTTCAAGACCTAATGAATGGAAGTGTTTGCTTTCAAGAGTTTTTCCTTAATGCATTAATGATTGTAAAAGATTACAAATTAATGAATTACAATTACCAGAGGGAGTTCTTTGGTGAAAATGAAGAACCTGAGGCGCGCACACAAGTCAAGAAGAAAATGGCCACCACTTATGTGACAATGAACATGAAGAGACATATTCCCTTTCACTTTCCTCCATTCTGCTACTACTTCATCTCTATATAATTTATTATACCAACCCTGCAACTGTAACACAAATATATTATCAGTGCCAAAAATATATATCTAGCTAACGTATCTCATCCTCCTCGCTTGTTACACCAGTATAACTTGTCAAATCAACGATACAGCCTATTTTCATTCTAAAATAAAAATATATATATATATATATATCTGATTTGATGTTTTCAAGGGTACATTAAATTTTTAAGTGGTACGTTTAGCTCGCTACTTTAACTTTTATAATTACATCCACATCCAATACTGTATTTTTATAAAGGAATAGTAATAGTACCCATGAGATCAAAACAAAATATAATTAGATAGAATAACTACATATTTATAAGAGTTTGAACTTAATAGCATAGTGATTAAATTGAGTTTGAGGGTTTTCTCAGTAATAAGTTTTCTCCTGAATGGGTTAGGGGTGCGGTCCCGACTGGGAAATGGATAGGTGAACCCGATTAAGATAACACATATCCTCCGAAACATGATCGCACATCATCCGTTAAAAAAATAGCGTAGTGATTGATTTGACATTGTTTTAATCAGCACCACATATATTTACAAAATTAATTTGTCATTCCTATTCCACTTATTTGCTGTGAAGAAAGTGTGAATCTTGAGATAAGTCTGAGATGTCGTTGCACGTAGGGGTGTTCAAAAATATCCGAATCAGAAACCGTATCCGAAATATCCGAAAATCCGAAATTCGGATATCCGAAATTTCGGATTCGGATTCGGATAGTGATTTTGAGAATTTTCGGATATTTCGGATATCCGAAATATCCAAAATATTTTTATAAAATTTTAAAAATATTAAATATTAATTAAATATTTTGAATGTTTTTAGATATTTAGGATATTTTAATAAAAAACTTCGAATATCAGAAAAAAATTTCTATAAAAACTATTATATTTTTATAAAATTTATTAACTAATACAAATTTTTTTTGAATTCGGATATCCGAATCCGAAATCCAAAATTTCGGATATCCGAAATTCAGATATCCGAAATTTTGGATTTCGGATTCGGATAGTGAAATTCACTATCCGAAATTTTCGGATATCCGAAATTAAACACCCCTAGTTGCACTTGTACTTTTTACACTATTGAAATTAACTAACAATAAATAATTAGTATACCACGATCATAGTATTCACAATTCATTCCTAATCCTAATTTTTATAATTACATTAAAAATCTATATTTTTTTCTTTTTTAATTAAATAATTTATGTTTATACTTTTATCATTATTTTTTCTCACTCATCCTCGTAAATTCTCTTTCTTCTTTACTCACAGACATTCATAACCATCTCCTATAATATAAGGATTCACTCACATACAAATAAAAAACGGGTCGTGAATGCTCTCAAAGAGGATCACAATAATCCTTTGTTTTTTATGTACTTATTTAATAGTAAACATGAAACAATTACTATACACAGCAAAAGGGTGGTATGTATCAAACAAGTTTAAGGAAACAGAGGAATGAAGCAAGAGATTAGAACAATTAGAGAGATTTATGGATTTCAAGTCATTTCAATTCATACCATTCATGAGGATACATGACTGTTTATATAGTCTTGCAATACACAAAAAAAACCGACCCACTACTTTACTAACCGATTCACAAGTAAATGACCCACTAAGTAACTAACCACTAATGACTCAAAAAAAATACCCTTTAAACAAATAAGAATACTTCATCAACAACAGAAGAAACTTATTAGGCATACGTACCAAACCATCAAAGGGATTCAATAATTCATCTGGGATCTTAAAGTTACAACAAAAGCAACGAAATTACCTGAGAATTATTGATGGTTTGAGAGATCGCCAGTGTCAATTTAGAAGTTATATCACTATGCGTAAGTGTATATGTTCTTGGAAGCTTCCCAGGGTGCTTCTTCTCATCAACCCCAAGAAACAGAACCTTCAACTTCGAAGCTTCAAAGATCGAAGGCCCAAACAATCTCGCAACCTAATTCAACAAAAACCCACGAAAATTACCCCAAAACAAACACAAAAAAACAACACCCACAAACAAACAGCCCAAAGATCGAACAAAAAGAAGTTAAAAAATAATCACAGGAAACAGAGCATGATTCTTCTTGATCTTTCGTCTTTTGTTGGAGAAAAACAGAGGCTTTTGATGATTTTGTTGCAGAAATGAAGTTGTAGGGCTTTGATTTGGAAGGATCAAAGAAGCCATGTGATTCAGAATCTGTGATCAATTTAGGAAAAGAGTGAGTGCACACACAACACCAAGAACACACAGTACAGGTGTGAAGAAAGAATGTTGGAAGATTAACATAACTATGAAGATGGCGTGTACCCAACTGAATCGTGGCGTTTAAAACAAGGTAGCCTGATGTTCGGTGAAGTGACATCTTTCATGGCCCAGGAATAACCACGTTGAAGGGGTTGTATTGAAGTTTATGAAAGACGAGGGACGAGTATGTTACATGTGGAATAGTTGAGGGGCCTGTTGGCGATTATTGTTAAGTTGTTTTCATTAAGCCGTAGACGCAACCTCTAGTGTGTTGGTCGGTTGTTTGACGTTTGTACAATCCGACAATTTACACCAATTAATATGTGCGACTAATAAGATCGTATTGTTCCGTCGAAAATTAAAAAAAAAAGTATTTATACGGGTTAGGTCTTGCGGTGCACATTCACGCCCTCGGCGTTAATGGCTGAGTTGGTTCTTTACGACCGATGCAACACTCGTCTTCTTGGCTAGAAGGGGGTGGGCGTGAGTGGGTTAACGTGTGTAAAGAAATTATGATTCGTCTCTCTATGCTACACAATCAATTTATATTTAATTTTATATTAAAAAGGAAGTGATAACATTTTTTTTGGTGTTGAGGTGGAGAGGAAGGTGATGAAATGGTTGACGTAATACCTACTAGAAGTGAATGGGCGGGAGAGTATACACAATGACTTTAGAGTTATTTTTTAGTTTTTAACTAACATTCTCCTACTGTCATGTGATAAAGAGTTTATGTATTTAGGTAGGTAGTTTGATTGCAAAACAGGTTGTGATGTTATCTGTGCCTCAGAATGTTTATTACAGAAAAGAATGGATGTCATATTATACATTTATCATATGGTGTACTAAACATAAGGTTAACTATGTATTTTTACTACGTGTTTTCGCAAGCAGATTAATACTATTGGCTTTCTACATCATTTCGAGTAACTGTTTAGGCTTAAAGAGACAATAAATTTGATGTCAGTAACATAATCAAGTCTCAAACCAGGGCAGCCTACTTATCATCGATTGAAGAAATCAAAAACCCCAAATTACATCGAGCATCAAATCCAACAACTGTAGTCCCGACACTACTAAGGCACAACCTTTACCGCGTTCGCTAGAAACGGCGTGATGGTCGACGACCGACAGTCTCAGGCTAGTCATCATCGACAGATGCCAAAGAACACCCAATAGAGCGACGAATGGAGATAATCGAAGAGACGGTGATAGGGAGCCACCGAACGTCACGAGCTAAGGTTGTATGATCGTTCATTGGCCAAAAACACCGCCCGAAACGGTGGTTCCTCTGCCCCTCTCTACTTTCTCTCTCTAGATAACCTTCTGTGTCTAATAATGGAGATCATCGCAGAAATGACGACGGGGAGGCATTGGATGTCACGATCAAAGGACCGGATGACCGGCCGTCGCGACAAAGGCCACCGGAGACGACTACTCATCTGCCGCACTTTCTCTCTCTCTGGTTTACACTCTCTATTTAAGAAGTTAGACATTGTATGAATAAACAAGGAAGAAATGAATTGAAGATCACAAGACTATTGTGGGAAAAATAGGAAGATCAAAAACTTAACTGGTCCCACAGACCAAAAAGTTTAATATAGTATATAGATGAGATTATTTGTACTTTTGCTATAAAATATAAGAATACATAATAAGTCTTAAAAAGTCATAAAAAAAAAATTATATCTCACAATTTAAATCGAATTTCAAAAAAGTATTTCGGATTCTGTGTTCTTTTCGTCGTACTATTTCAGAAAAAAATAAAATGACACAATAACGTCATTGTGTCTTTCATAATGATACAATGACGTTATTATGTCTTTCATAAATAACACAATAAAAAAACGTTAATTTTTTTTTATTTTTTTATTTTTCGTTTATTTTTTTTCTTAGTGAGGACGGCTAGGAGAACAAAAACTCGGAATTACTTTTTTGAAATTCGATTTAAATTGTGAGATATAATTTTTTTGTGACTTTTTTGAATTATTGTGTCTTCTCACACTTTGTAGCAAAAATAAACTTTGTATTTGAACCTCTTTCTATAGTATATAATACGGTGACAAATACAACCATTAATTTTATAATAAAAGCAAGTTACAAATATAACTACCAAAATTATTTCGATGTCAACTACGCACTGTTTGAATAAAGAAAATTATTTTGTTTTCATCTTACGATCTTTAGAGCATTCACACTAGGATCTCTATCTCCGTCTCTATAATTTTATTAAAAACCACATTTATCTTTAAATTTTATAAATTTTCTAAAAGTCTCTCACATCCCATTCTTTATCTTTATCTCTATATTATTTTTTTATCATTTATTTCTCTTTTTTTCATTTACAATCTTAACTACTAACTGTTTTGTCTTATTATCCTTTTTTCCAATTGATAAACTATCATACAATTTTGACTATCAAACTTTAATATAAACCACAGAATTTAAGTACATCACATATTTAACGAGAATAAGAGCATCGCTCATGAGTTTTGGAACCCACAACACCAAAAAATAGTGGAGTATTTTTCCATGTAACCGACAGAAACACAAAAGTATTAGGTTAGCATCAAGTAAACTAAAACATTCAAAGATGATTATCTCAAGCATGATTGCGTCTCCTCATGATTTCCCTCTGAAGCTCCTTGAAATATATTCGTTGCATTTCTGGCATGTCACTCACATCCATCATCATAATTCGCTTATCTGATTCATTCTTTACAAGCTCCATTTTTTTAGCCTCTAATCTCAGTCTTTCGTCCTCTTGCTGTAACTTTTTTTCCTCTTTCTCCTTATCATACTCCATCTTCTCGGCTTTAAGGCGATAAAACTCTTTCTCTTGAGCTCGTGACTCTTTTAAAAGAATATACTTCATCTTTCTAAGTTGGATGATTTCCTCGGTTTGCCTAGCTTGAGCCTTTCGTTTTCTTTTTTCGGCTTTCCTACCTATTGGTCGGTCCAATTCGCCAACTTCATTCTCAATCGCATTACCCGTCTCAAGATTAAAAATTGAATCATCTATAGGCATAGAACATCGAGTTGGACACTTTGGACCATTCTTGGCACACGAAATCCATTTTGGTTGGTCCTTTAGTAGGTGCCAACAATGCTCGAATTGGAAGGGGGAAGTTGCACCCTTCTAGTGAATGATACATAATATTTGCCTTCTCAAACTTGTATTAAAACGCATAAAATACATGTTAGAAAATATAAGTGTCGGACAATCATGAAACAAAAAATAAAACACCCTCGAAACAAGCGAAAGGAGAGTATGAAATTTCTACCTTATCGTGCTCGGTCATGCCACTTTGATTTAACCATTCAACTTGGGCTACTTTCGAACAAAATTTATTTGTGGCTTTTTGAATAAAAGACCATCGTAGCGTTAAAGACTTTATTGTCCGCTCAGCTGTGGTTTCTTTATGTTGTTCAAGGTACTGAAAAATCCTTTCCCAAAGTTGGGAGTGTTTTATATCCGTTCCTTGAACGACATCAAGGCTACAGTTTAGCCAGGCAGAGACAAGTAATTTGTCCTCTTCAGGGCTGAAGTTCACACCCCTCGTTGATTTCTTAACTTTAATTAGATTGTTATAGGGCAAAGGTGGAGACTTGTCAAAGCTCACTTGAGGATCTTGGCTAAGAAGGTTGGTGAAATACATACTTTGATCTTGTGAATTCATATTTTGTGAATCCATTGTGTAAAGGCTGTAAACATAAACAAATAATAGACAATAGATTAGTTGGTTTGATATTAAGACTTCACATTAAGTTGATATATATGACAGCAAATTAAAATTGAAATAACAAGCACATGTGGCGAACAGAAGCATTTTATGATTGAATTTTAAAAGTTGGAACTTTTAACCTAAACATAAACAAATAATAGACAACAGATTTGTTGGTTTGATATTAAGACTTCACATTAAGTTGATATATATGACAACAAATTAAAATTGAAATAACAAGCACATGTGTACGAACAGAAGCATTTTATGATTGAATTTTAAAAGTTGGAACTTTTAACTTTCAAGCTCAAGTTATAAACAAAAAGATGAAGCTTTCCTATACCAGCTTTACAAAGCACCATAGTAGTTTACACTTTCAAGTGGTTTAAACAGGTATCATCCCTAACAATAAACTTGAACAAATGCTTAGAATTTTGAAACCAAATCACATATAAAACAACATTAAAATGGCAGATCTAGGGCTTCAAATAAATACAAAATGAAATAGAATATTTCATCCTCAAATAACATACAAACTAAAATAGATGGCAGATCTAGGTCTAATCAAAATATGCATTAAAAAACACATTGAAGAAGAGATTGATGAAACTAAAAAGTTAGTCAAAAAGGGGGGACCAGTACCTGAACAAAAAAAAAAACCTTTGCTTTTACTACTGTTGCAAAGCAGTTACGATGGTGACTAAGAAAACAAATAAAAATTTGGTTTTGGCTTAAAGTCTTCAAAGAGATTAAGGCATGGGTAACCTCTTGGTGAGTATTGATTGATAATCAAAAGCATAAATCTTGGAATTGTAGAGGGTGGGAAAAGAAAGAGAAGGGAAAAAAAACCATAAGAAGAAGATAGAGATCAACAGTAGATCTCTATGTATAGAGAGTTACTGTAGTTGATACTTAATATTTTAAAGATGAAAAAAAAGATAAAGAAACTAATATATATATAAAATAAAAAATATTTTTATATAATAATAATGAAAAAAGAGATAAAAAGACTATTGTGAATGCTCATAGGAGGGATGTAGGATGTTATGTTTTACAAAATTCATAATTTTTATTTTACCGTACTTATTTTTCTCAGAGTTTCGACGTTATTTTCTGGATGAGGTGAATTTTATCTTACAAGCCGAAGAAATTGACTCTTACGAATTTTGACCCTCCTAAGTCCTAACATACGAGTTTCGCCCCCTAGTTATGTGTAATTAGAGTTGGGCCTACGTATCTTTAAGTAGATGGGTTCTTTTATTTATTTAAAGGTTCATTAGAATCTTTTACCTATTTATCCATGCCTTGTAGTGGGCTCCATTTTATGTGGGGTTAGATTGGGCTTTTTAGCCTACTTGTTTGAGATTTGATTATTTAAATTGACAGAAGGTGCTGCCATCGTTGGTTCAGAGGTAATTTGACTGATTTCACATACGACCTTCTGTCAATTGCAGGAAGTTAAATCTTGACTCTTTTGGGCCTTAGGTAGTTGTGTAATGAATATGATTGGATGTTTGTTTACCAGCTAGGAGATTAGTTTTCTGTAGGTTTATTTTGAGATAAACATCTCATTGTTCTTTGGTTTTAGTTGTAATGTTGACTATGAGTTTCTTTAGTTAAGGTTCTTGAGATTAACTATTTAAAGATCCTTGCTTTATTAGGTTTTAAGATCAGTTTGGCAATACTTGCATACTTTTAGCTAGGTCGCAAGACTTCATCCTCGTTTCAAGGTCAGATAAGTTCTAGGTATTTAGGATTTATGGTTTCCATGTTTTCTTGCTTCTCAATTAATTAGCTTCATCTCTTGCTTCTTTTGTTTCCACAGTGACTTCTATTCATCTCTTGCTTCTTCTGTTTCCACAACAACTTCTATACGGCTATTGACTTCATTGTCTTAGGGTTTTCGGTTTCTTTTCCCCGTTGATTGGGGCGAAGCCTATATTCTCCTTTAATTGTTTCGTTTGGGATGATTCGGACATCCTATAGTTTCGTCTATGTATGCTTAATTTCAAGATTTGGTAGGAAACTGTGCAATTTTCAACAACCGACGATGGTTGTCCACTTCCCCCGTCTCTGTTTGAGGTAAACAGAGATGATAAAGCTGGATTACGACGATGCAGGCCCAGCACCAACAATAGATCCGGGTTTAATCTGCCTACCCCTCATATGTTCATAGGTACGAGTTAATTGAGCAATGAGTTTCTTCATTAACAGTAATTTAAACTGACTAATTTTTTGTATTGCTGATGTTGGATACTCATGAATATAAATCATCTCACAAGAAGATTGAATAGCATAGGTGCAAGTGAAAATTCTATCTTTGATTTTTTTCCCGATATTTTGATAGTAATATTGCTTAATGGCATAATGAGGCAGGTGTGTTAGGTTTTAGGTGAGGGCCTACATAGTATGCACCTCCACTTTTAATTAAAACATTTGATGATGTAAATAAGGTACAAAGTATCACACAATAAAAATTAAAGAATATGAAATTTAATGGTTTCTTTTTGTTGTTATTGTATAGTTGAGTTTATTGATTGCAGGTTTAGGATCAATTCAACATCTACTTATTGTTACTAAAGTGTACAACATTTGATGGCTTTTAGTACTTCAGATCATACACATTGGCTTCTGCTCTTTTGCCTTCTATACTATTTAGGTCATCAAATCAAGTTGATTCATTTATTGGATGTTAACATGTGATGAAAAGTTTTAAAACTCTAATCTACTTTATGTGTTCCTGATCAATGTTTCACTTGATGAAACCTTTAAACTCTTCTTCCATATGTATATTTGGTTTATGATGAATGTAAGGGAGTGCTAGCAGTTTAAGATTGCAGCATCATTATGCAACCTTAGCAGCCTAAACTCTATATTCAGAACATGGCATAAAAGCATTGTTTTAACCAAAGACAAATTATTGTGGTAAAAAACAGTTGAAGATCAAGATCGGTAAAGTTAAGTTCAAAGTCTATCTGTTTCACCTTTATATCTACATGAACACAAGTTTAAAAAGGATTCGTGTGTATTAAAAATGGATTTTGATGGTTATTGGGTCTTAATTAACACCTTCAGGTAACTCAAACTATTAATATGTATTTGGTGGGTAGTGGCTTACGTTAGCATAGTCAAGATTCAATGTCTATGGTGTTTTTATTGTTCTAAAATAGATTTGATTAAAAAGCTTGGAAAAATCTTGATAAATCTTGATAGGATCAAACATTTCTGTATTGTAATTGTTGGATTTCTGAACTAATTTACGCTTAATAAACCCTATAACATTTTTGTTTCTTATAGTTTTTGTGTTATGTTGATCATATTTTTATGGTTGTTTGTTCAATCCAGAGTTATTGGGAGATTTGGGATATCATTAAGGTGTTAGATGATATTAGCGTTCACTATTATCTATTTATTACAGACAGGGTCTGATATAAACTTTGTTTAAAGACGATTTACGATTTTACGCAGGTATCTCTACAAATCTTTACATATTGCACTTTTTGTTTGCAATTACACGTGGAAAGTTCTCGCCGCAATACGCATTTAAAGGTCTTGTTAAGAAGGGTAATGATTTTTATTGTTTGGGGGTGGATCAGAACAACCTTAACCTCAATGAGCTCCCAAAATTCCAAGACATGGAATTTATGGACTCCGTTTTGCAAAATGAGATACTATACATCTCTTCCAAACGGTATTACTATGTTAGATCACCGTTGCATCGCGCGGGTCACACCCACTATAACTTATTATACATTGATTGTATTTCTTTAATTGCACTTATCTTTATTTAGTTAAAGTAAAATGTTTGAGAGTTTTTCTTGTCTATGTTTCCTCACAGTTTAACTTAGTGTGTTTTTATGTTAAATAAAGGTGTTTGAGATTATTTACTTGTTTGTATTTACTTTAACTAAACAAATGAATTAATAAAGAGAGAAACGAATAGATTTTCTTGCTCATATTCGTTCGTCCATTAAAAAACCGAATGTGCTTGTGATCGTTTATGTCCATTCTTTGATACATTAAACAAATAATTCGTGAACATAAATTAAAAAAAACACAAACCAAACATATATAAACAACCATTTACTTTATGATGTGCTAAATAAGGCTATCGTTGAAGAGCTAGAATGAGGTATTACACAACAAATTTAAATTATTAATTCTTTAATCTGAGATTATCACAAATAGGCAAAACAAAATTTTAAAATTAGAATTGATTTCAAATTTGTATTATTAATAAGTAAATTTTAAATGAATGTATATAAACAACAGATGAACAGACATAAATGAATAAAACCGAACCTTTATGAACATAAATAAACATACAAGACATACGCTCATGAATATTTATTTAGTTAAATAAATACAAAAAATCGAGTTCAAGCTAATTTTAGTGATTTGAACATACACAAACTTCCCACATAATAGTTTAAGAACTGATTCACTTAACGTTCAATTAGTTCACCGTCTAATTATCTCATTTTGATGAATTATTCTTACCTCACGTTTATCATATGTATTTCTTTTTTTATTACATATAGATAAAGTTGTATTATCAAATTATTTTTGGTTACTTTTTAAAAGAAAAAGGGAAAAGAAAAAAAAGTAAAGAAAAAAAGAGAATATTTCAGTAAAATTGAGGGACTGGTTATGTGAATATTAAAAGTTAAAGGGGTTGTTGAAAAAGACATCACTGTTTTTTTAAACTCTCTCTCGGGGGTTTAACGGGGGACCATTCTTAAAAACATGTCCTTATCTGAAAGTGACAGCCGTACAGCTATCGACGATGACCACCGGCTCAGATTTTTCGGGTCGTATTTCAATTTAAAGCCCCGCTCTATTTTAGTTTGAAAAACTAAAAGTCTAATAACATAAATAAAAATTACTTTATAATTTTTTGTACGTAAAAAACCAACATGTTTTCTATTTTATCTTACAAAAATCACTCAAAAGTTTTTGTATATAAAAAACAACATACTTTTTGTTTTTTCACATAAAAACCTTTCAATAATTATTTACACATTTAAGTCACTTCATTTGTTATAACTTAAATAAGTCGAACTTGAGCTCCCATAACTTAAACAATCCGAACTCGGGATCCTAGAACTTAAACGAGCAACGTAAGGGTGGAAAATGCACACAAACAAAACAATCGGTGCAAAAGTTGTTTTACTTTCTTTTTAGATTTTGCTCGAAATAATTATTAAGTGGTTTTTATGTGAAAAAACAAAAAATATATTGTTTTTTATGTGAAAAAAACTTTTGATGTACTTTTGTGAGAAAAAACAAAAAATATGTTGGTTTTGTAAAGACAAAAATTATAGAGGAACATTTATGAGAAAAAATTAAAAATGTGTTCGTTTTTATAGTATTTAACCTTTTAATAATTCAAACTATTAATTATTAGATAATATTAATTTTAAATAATAATTTCACTAGTATTAATTCAAAATTTTTTTTTTGTACTAACAATAGTTTCATTCTACTAGTTTTTGATAACTTAACTAGTTTTTGATAACATGACACGTAATGTTGTTCGTGCAAGGAAATAACAGAGTCATCCTGCTAAAAGTAGATAATGTTATCCTAATTTATAGATTTATGTTTTTTTATTCTATATAAAAATTAATCGATAAACAATAACAAACGAATAATAATTATAATACATATTAATACCTTTGGTCGGTGGCTACAGTGCCACCGTACCAAAGGCAAAGCACAATATACAACTTTTAAAAGCTCAAGTCTCAAAAACACAATGTACAAGTGATAATGCTTAAATTACAAGCTGGTGATGCAACGATTGAGATTGTAACTGTGGATCGTTCGGACCGCAACGTTCACCTTTCAAAAGCTCGGTGAAGCCGCCGCTGCCGGAGCTATGGCAGCGGCCACGGGTCTATTTATCAGTCGCCGTGATGGTAGCGGTAGTGGTCTCAGTTGTGGTGGGTGGCGACGGTAGTGTTGCGGTGGTTGTTGCGGTGAGATGGTGGTGTTGCGGTGGCTCTACGTTGGTTGCGGTGGTGGTGGTGACCGGACATTGGAAGAGAAAACTGGGGGAATGAGGTTGAATTTGAACAAGGAGTTAAGATATCCCCCAAATCTTGAACAGGAAGATGAAGAGTGGATTTTTGATTTAAAAAGAAGTGAAAAATCTTTAGGGATCAAAGATGAAGAAGGAAGATGATTATCCCTCTTTGAATTCACACAGAATTAAGACCTATTATGTTGATTTGTGGATTGAGGAAGATGATAAAGAAACCCTGTTTCTATAAGATATTGAAAGAGAGAGAGTGTGTGGATTTTAAAATGAATTTCAATGTGTTTAAATTTTTGTTGGAATCCAGGTAATATAAATAATAGGATAATTTATATATTTAAAACCCCACTAGGTTTAAAATGAAAATAAAATTAAAAAGTTAATCAATAATTTTGTTTTCGGTCATCCGAATTTATGTGCAATGCTTACTTTTCTTTTTTAAACATGTCACCTTATCAATGACAGATAAATATAAATACTTTTTTACAAATCGTACATGACCATGTATGAATGTAAAGGGATGGTAAAAAACCAAGTACATAACATAAAGAATTGTATCGTTTTGTTTTAATTGTGATTCGTAAGATCACTATATAACCGTTTACTCCTTCTCTTTCTCTCTTCCATTAAACCTGTTAAACATCACGTATAAATGTGTTATATAATTATTTATAACCGGTTACGTTTAAAATAATATATTTGATATATAATTGGTGAGATGTGTGTTTATTTTTAAAAAAGTTATTTTTTTTATTTTTTATTTCTTTTTAGTTTGTTTATGTTTACTAATATTTAAACATTTAAATGGTTTCGTCTTAAACGTCAACTCTTTTGTTATTTAACTCTTTCGTTATTTAACAGAGTCTTTTTTACTTGTATCAACACGATGACCACAGTTTTAAAAAAAAACACCTCAAACCCAAAAGGGATCCGCGACAACGTACGGTTTTAATATCTAGTTATTATCATTACAATTTGACTTATACGTGTTGCTTCATTGAAAAAAAAGGAGATGATAGAGTTGTACGATTGAAGTTATATATTTATTACCAGTTATAATAAACTATATTATTACACAGGTTAAATAACAAAATATTAAATATAAGAAATATTTATTGATTATAAATTAGTAGTTTAAGATGATATATGATTAATTAAATTTATGTATAAGTAATAACTATAAATAATAAAATAATAATTTTTAAAAAAATATTAGATAATATTATTAGGAACTAATATAATTACAGAAATAAAAACACATATACAAATTAGAATTTACCAAAAAGATGATATGAGGTCATCACAAGAGGGTTGTATTAAAAAGAGTTACAGACTCAATTGAGATGGTTTTTAAAGCATTTTAAGAAAAACTTGGTGTGCAATGAGTTACTTCCATCGATTGATAATCCTAAACTTCAGGTTTACCAACCACATTAAAGATCAACACAGGCAATTCAAGTGAGCAACAACACATGAAATTCGTCATATCCAAATGCATAGAAGATTCACAATTCTAAATGTCATAAGAGAAATGATTAACCGTGTTTTTGTAGAATAAAAATCTAGGACTTCCAGTCGCTAGAGCTCGGATGGTCACCGGTTATAGGATCGATGGAGGCTGGACTCAGGAGGAGCAGAGTGTGCATCAATGGGGGTAGGGGAGGCAAAGATTTCAGCCGAACTACTAGGTGCAGCGATGTGGGGAGAGGGTTTTGAGTTAGGGTTATAAATAATTAAAAATAAGGGTATAAAAAATTTAGGAGTGTAAATAATACAACCCTTGTAAGACTCAATCTTATGACCTAAAAATGAATCTAAATGCGCGCATAAGCAGGGTAAACCACTGAACCAAAGACCATATTTTGTTATATTTTGAACTTAATAATATTAAGGTTCATCTACAAAAAAACTATGGGTTCACACAAAATTTCGATATTATATGATCCACTACAACTTTAACAATCAATGGGGTCTCGTAGCTCGAAGGGCAGTTCCGCCCCTGGTTAGTTATAACTATAATCAATAAATTTACTTGATTAACATAAAAACATTCTTCATTTATGAATTAGGGTGTGGCAGAGGAACATGATCCTCGATATGTCGTCATGTCATCGGGTCTCCCTCCCTCCCTTCCACTAAGCTATTTTTCATAAATGAGATTAGATCGAAGCCAAATCGTTCATCGGCTCATCTTCACTTTGGTGTCTATTTCCGTGTGACCCACTTTAGAGTTTCTAAGGGCGCTTAGCGCCTCGCTATTCATGGGCTTACCTTTGCTTTTGTGTCTCTTTTAGGCTTAACTACTCTTTTTAGGGTTTGTAAGGGAGGTTATCGCCTCTCTCAGGAAATGATATAGAACCGAATGTTGGTGTTTAAGGGAGTAGTTACTGTTGTAGTTCACTCTTATTTATGCATTACTTTCTTTGATACCACTACACAAAATTGGTATCTAAAATTGAAAAATTATTCTATGATACTTTCAAATTAGTCCCTAATGGCTATCGGAGACAGATTTTGCTAGTCGCTAATTAGACATAAATACCTAGTCTTAGATTTTGTATTAGTAACTAAATTTCAAAAAGTTCTCGTAGATACTTGAGAATTAATCCTTGACAAGAGACCATCCAGTCTCTAATAAATCTTTTAGGGATTGAAAAGTAATTTTAAATGTTATTTTATTTAGTCTTAAATATTTTTTAGTGAGTGAAAATCCTATACTATTTAAGAACTTTTTCAATCTTTAATACGTTTCTATAGTGACTAAGAATTAGTATGATAACATACCATTTTCGTCTTTAATGTCTTTTAGTGACTGAAAAATCATTTTAGATATCATATTATATAGTCACGACTCACGATTATATTTAGAAGAGACTGAAAATTTTGAATGTTTTTTATATATACAATAATTAGTAACTTATAGGTATTTTTTCAGTGTTCAATATATATTAAGAGTTATAATATCAGTATCTAAAAGCAGTCCCTAACATGTTAGTTTAGTGAATAAAAAAAAAGTCTCCAATACTATTACTCATATCTAGTGTGTTTTTCTTAAATTAAAAAAAATATCTTTGATACTGTATTTTTTAGTCTATAATATGTGTTTACACTAGATTTAGTAAACCCGTGTATTACACGGGTTGAATAAATAAAATATTAATATAATAAAAGTTAATAATTATAAAATGATATTTTAAGATATGATATGACTGAAATTACATATGAGAAATAACTATAAATAATAAAACAGTGATATCAACTTTTTAAAATTTTGTTTTTAAATTTTTTTTCCAAAAAAATAAACATTTTGTTCTAAAACAAACCGTATAAAAATGTCATTTTTAAAAATTTTCTTATTATAACTCAAATTTGATTATTTTTGGTTTTAAAAAAATTATCTTTTTAAAAATACCAATTTTAAAATATTTCGTATTTAAAAAAGTTTTATGCTTTAGAAAAATTTATTATTTTATAAAAAAATATTTATTTAGAAATAACACTAATGAATAGATTTCTTTCTTAATTTATTAAATATAAAAAAGTATTAAATAATATTATTAATAATTAAGGTAATTATTTAATATGAGAGAGAGGCGGAAAAATTTTGGTGAGGATGATTGTGGTGCTGCCACATGTCATCACAAGTTACTCTTACATTAGAGTATGAAGATGAAGATTCTGTAATTAACTTTCTAGGATTAATAACATTCTCCAGTTTATCAATTCATTCTCGATAAATTTTAATCAATAATTAATATAATAATATGTCAGATTAAACGTATAATAAACAATAATACTCTATTGGTTAATTATGAACCTTAAAATAGTAACAACCAAAAACTATAAAAATAAGTGTTAGCTAACATAATAGATCAAATGTCACCGTCAATATGGTCTCCTTTATTCTGTTGCTCTTCCGAACCATTCTCCACAACTCAAAGGTGTGAAGACTACGCTCTAAAAAATTTGAGCTCATAAATATCAATAATTTTTTATACTTTTTAATGTTTTGTTTCAATTTCTTTTCAAGTGAATCAACTTAATTTCAAAGAGTTTCGATAACACTTGTAGGTGGTTAAGACTATTTAGCTTCCTATGTTATACAAATTTTCTTTACATAAAAACTAGTCTAATGTCTACCTTTCATGCAAATTTTGTTGTTTTCTTCTTGGCATAAACGTTTTCAATTGCCTCTATTTCTAGCTCATGATGCATGGTAGTAATTATAGTCGTATATTCCGAAATTAACTTCGCCACTGCCTCATTCTTATGACAGATAATATTCTCCTAACAAAATATCAGGTATGAAAACAACAATTAAATCTTTAAACGTATAATCAAGTTCCATGGAATTTGAAACAAAATCCTCATGTTTTTCCTTAACACATACTTCCATCACAAATAAAATACTAGCCCCCCATTTCAATTCGAAGACTAAAAATAAAAAAATTTGTTAAACTAAAAATCACTTAAAACATAAACAAAGGAAAACCTCAAATGAATTTATGTACATATTTTAAAGGTATAACCATTTAAGTTATAAAAATATTTGGTAAACTTAAAAAAAATCCACAAAACAGGTTTTTTTCACACACCTAAAAGTAATAACCCAAAATCAAATTTAACAAAACATGCATTTAGAGGCGATGATAGTTGTCTAAGTCAGAATCGGTTCAAGATCTGAACATTATGTGGTAGATTTAGAGGATGGCAAATGACCGCTTGCAACCTTTTATGTAGCCATGAAGCGGCTTCCTATGTGATGCTTGTGACAGATAAAGTGTGCCCTTCTTCCACATCATATGCGTCTTTTCAATTCATCCATTCCCTAATCATTCCTAAACTCATGGTATCCATCTTTACCCGTCTCTAGTCATCTGTTTTTTTTTTTTTTTTTAATAATTCATGGTATCCGTCTTTACCCGTCTAGTCATCCTAAAACTATTTTTTATTTTTAATTAAAGAATGTTGATGATGACGATAGTAGCAGCGGCAACAACAGCAGCAGCGATGGCAGCATCAATGTATACGCATAACACATATTTATTTTTTAAGTCAACTTATTTTGATAAAAAATATATAACAATACTATACTCAAATTCAAGATAATAAAATGCTTGATTTTATAATGTAATTTTTTAGTAGTATCATACACACACTTGAAAGTATTTAAAAAAATGAAAGAATGTTTAAAAAAGTTAACAATTTTAGACTATTTTTCAATTGTACATATCCAATGTAAGAACCGCTAATTACTTATATCAATGATTTACAATCTTCCTATGCTTTACAAGTTTTTTTTATCTTTGTATTTTAAACTTTCTATGTCTTTAGCTAATCAACTTTAAGTTAATTAGAAATAAAGTGTTTATGATTTTATACGGTTGCATTTGTTTCCACCAACAAAATCCTTACCAGAAATATGCTTTTCCTTGTATCCAAAGCAATGCATGCTACCAAACCATAAGAAAATTATAATTTTAGACATTTATAAAATATAAAAATTCGATCATAACGTAGTTCTAAGAAGGGAAGAGTTGTTAAAACCCAGCAACGGATAACGTTGTATTTAAATAAATTTTGTTGGGAACTTGGGATAGTTATTAAGATAAATAATGTGTACTTTAAAGTTGTATGTATAATCAAACAAAAACGACGATCATAGTAAAATGACTTTGAATGCGTCTATGATTAATTAGAAGCTAAATACTTTAGGTACTTAAACAAACATGTTAGGTGATTTTAATGCCATCTAATTATTTTGATGAGATTAGATTTACTTAATGACCAGATGAGAAGACATAATGAAAACCTCCAACAAGTTGTTAATTGTAGAGTGCAAGCTTGTTTGATAATATTATGATTTCTGGTACTATAGACTTATTATGACATGATATGGTAAAACCCACTAAACATCCTCAGTATTTGTCATTAACGTACCTGCACTTGTCGAGTCCAATTTCTCCTATCTTCAGCAGACAACCCATCATAAAAAGAGGAAATCAATTCCCATTGGGGAATGTCGTGATGTGGACAGGTTCTCAACAACTCCTTGAACCTTGTCCAGGCCTCATGAAACGGCTCGTCTTGTTGTTGACGGAATGTTCGAATGCCGGTTCTGGCCTCACTAGTCTTCTGCGGGGTATAATGCTCCTCTAAAAAGGTCTGCTGCATTTGCTCCCATGTATAAATGCTAGCAGTAGGTAGTGAGTGGAACCACTTTTTCGCATTTCCTTTCAATGTAAATTGGAACAGAACCAGCATCACTTCCTCTGGTGTAAAGTCTTGTGCCCCAATGGTCTCGCAGATGGCACTGAACTCATTCAGATGTAGATAAGGTTCTTCCTTGGATAACTCATGAAACTCCGAAAGAATTTCCAGACTGTTGGATCTAATCTCAAATGACCCCCCTCTAACTTGTGGCCTGACTATAGGTGACGCAGCTCCAGCTATGGTGGGGCGAAAATGGTTGTCAACCCCTTGAACGATAGCTTGGTATGGTTGAAGCCCGGGGTTTCGTTTCGCCCAAGGAAATTCTTGCCTTCTACCTTGACCTCGGCCCTGATTCTGCCTTTGCTGCCTTGGTTGTTCATTCTGTCTGTATCGGCCTTGGTTATTATTGGGTTTATTGTATTGAATCTCCTCATCATTATATTCATCTTCAAACCCGTCATCCTGTCCATCCACCTCATCATCCCAAGTATGGATACTCAACCTCTCAAATCTCTCCTCTTCATCTTCGAACATGTTAACCCCCCTTTGCTGTCTCGGATTCTGTCTTGGAAGTCCTTGTTGGTAGGGGTTCTGTCTTGGTTGAGGGTAGGGATTTTGTCTCTGAGGTGGCTGGTTCTGAGCAAGTGGATTTTGTCTTTGTCGGTTGTTTTGTGGTTGTAGATTCGGGTATGCTAATGGGTCATTGGGTTGGTTCGGTGGAGGTTGGTTTTGTGGTGGATTTGGCGGTTGGTCATTGGGTGGATTTGGGTTAAATGGTGATGGTGGGTTTTGATCTTCCATCTTACACTCTTTGACTACACTTGTTGATTGAGTTTTTGTTCGGGATTGTGCTCGATTTCTTCGAGCGATCTTCTCAATTTCGGGATCAAACACTAACGGAGACTTGTTCCTTTGCGTACCGGGTATGCATGCACGGAGCTGTCAACTGCACACACAAGCACACCTAGCATAACAAAGAAAAGAGAATAAATAAAATAAGCAAAACAAACTAAAAATCAAACGAAACACTTTGCGCACTAATTCCCCGGCGACGGCGCCATTTTGATGCGGGTTTTCAGGCCTAATCAAAAACAATTTATAATGGTCCAAACTCACCTAGATAGCTAGGGTAAGTCGCGTCGATCCACAGGGAATATGTGGAAAGTGTGTTCCAAATTTAAAAGTTTGTAGCTTGATTGCAAAAAATTTGTAAACTAACTAATCATGAGAAGTAATGATGTTGACAAGTAATTTAATTGCAAACAATGATGAGAAAGGGTAATCCTCTTCAGGTTCAGGTTTACTACTTAGACTTGCTTTGATAGTTAATAATGGTCATATAAATATAAACGGGTCGATTTGAGTAAGGACAATAGATTAAATGAGACTGTTGTTAAAGAACTACTCGAATCATATCCTACGTTTGTGATACCTAATTCTATCCAACATTGATGTTTCCAGATGAAAAAAAATCTAAAACAATCAAAATGGAACAATTAAATTGAAAACAACACACGTATTTTAGAATCTTCAACCAATAAATATTGTTACTCGGCTTAAACTATCGTGTTCAAACATTAACTCAACCACAAACCATCAAGAACAAGTCATAGTATAAGCCTTACTACCCAGAGAAGATTACAAGTGGATTAGCTAGACATGATAATGAAAAATAACAAATCAAAATCCAATGTAAACATTGTATCTAACGTTAAAGATTCAAACCGAATGATAAAAATACAATCTTGAGCCTTGAAATCGCCTCCAGGAGCCTTTTGGATCACTTGGGGTCGTTTCTCGGACTTGGGATGGCTTGAAATGAAAGATTTAGCTGAAAACCTAATTTTTCCGTCTTATAAGTGATTTCAGCGCACCGTGTACCGTAGGTCATGTGACCACCGTTAGTTATGGTAGGGGCTTTCTGTTCAGTTTTTGAGTTGCTGCACCATAGGTCATCATTCCACCGTAAGTTACGATTGGGGCTTTATGTTCCAGATACTTTCAAGCCACCGTAGGTCCTCTTTCCACCGTAAGTCATGGTGGACAGCTTTTATCCGATTTTTATTTTCTTCGTAACTTTTTCGTTCGGACTCCGTTTACATCCCTGTTTGTGGCCGCATTCTCGTAATTGAATTATCTATCACCTCATCTATCATGATCTTCATTATCATCCATGTGCATTCTCCAAGACACATCAAATCATTGCGTTTTACCTATAAAACACCAAATCATCGTAGTTAACTTATTCCATACAATTTCTTCTACTTAAACATATTAAATACATTAAAGTTAACCACTTAACCATCATAAACATCATTCCAAACCCCTTACATCAATAATACACAAGATAATAAACTTATGTGTCGGACTTTTTCGACAAGAAAAATAAGAAAAGAAAAATCAAACCACCCAATCAAAATTACGGATCAGGCATTTTTCTCTCCGGTTATATATTAGTATGTTTATATATATATTTAAAATTTAAATATAAAATTGTGATGTTCTCATATTGTTTATAATCGAGTTGTGGGAAGACGCGAGTCTAACCCACTAGTATATAATGATGTATGCGCCATAAGTTCATTAAAAACTTATAGGTAAGAAACTTACTTATGCCCGTAGGAACCTAATGGGCAGTCGAATTTCATGTATTAAATTCATTTAATTATGTGTTTTTTTATCTTAATTATACATGTATTGAAGTTTAGATATATTTCATGTTTACAGGGCAATAACAAACACTACTCGAGAAATGGGATTAATACGTGCAAATTAGAGAAGTTTGAAGAAAAATCAACAAAGCCACGTAGCCAACTCTAGTTTTAGCTCAGCCTACGCCAAGGCGTACTCAGCACTATTTTGTTGTCGTAACGCCAAGGTTTATGTTGGTTTGTGACTTGGGAGCGTAGCCTACGCCAATATTAACGTAGGATATGCTGAGGGCCGCATGAATTCAAGTTTTTTGTGGTTGTAAGCCACCATATAAAGTCGAAAATCCTAGTTTTCAAGGCACATCAGATCTTCAAAGTTAGAGACGATTTTTGGGCGAAAAATGATGATCAAGACGCTTCCAAATCATCCTAGTTACATCCTCGTTCATGCTTCAAAGATCAAAATCAAAAAATGAAGAAATAATTAAGATGATTCAAGGCCAATTCACTTGTGATAATTTTAAATGTAGGGTTTGTAATAGTTCTTCGTTTAACCTATGTATACTTAATTTTAGATGTGTATTGACTCAATCTTTCAGTTAGTTTAATCTATATATTTACATGTTTGATTAAACATTTTTAAATTCAATAGTCAATTGATTTTCATAAAATTTTTCTTTATTTCGATTATTAAATGAAATTGTTTTTCTATCTTTTCTAAATTGGTAATTTTTAAGATAGTTAACATAGTTGTGACATTATTCAGTTTGAAATCGTTAACCATCATAGTGTGGTAATAGGGTTTTGGTTTATTCATGAAATCAAGTAATTCAACAAATTATGTCTATATGGTTTCCAATTGGTAAACTTAGATCAAACAATTAGCTTTGCAAACTTGAAACTCAGTTGTGGTCTTTTTTTCTTGATATTACTTCTAAATCACTTTTAGTTTGCTTTCAATTTTCATAACCATCAAACCAAACCAATATTCAAGTTTTAATGTTTATTTCTAGTTTAGTTGGTTATTTAGTTAATAGCATCCTTCACTGATTCTTTGCTATACGGTACTCTATTTATCCTTACTAGTTAAAGGTGATTAAAACATCTAGATTTAATTTGTTTCTGGCCGATCCTTTGACATCGATCAGAACCTTAATACATGTATCACTATTTTGTTCCTGTTGACTTCTAAGCTTCATCATACCTATCTTATTTACAAGTAATCACACAACATTACGATTACATTTTTTTTAAACGGTAAATATAGGACCCTGCTTAAGATGATAATTGTTATTTTAATCGGACCCATCTATTTGTTTTCCAGTCGGGACCACACCCCAACCCCCTCAGGGGGAAACTTACAATTGAGAACACCTCTTGGTTCAATCTTAAGCATTTTTGCTCAGAGTGAGACTTGAAGATTTCCTCATATTTATGTATTTTGGGTATATTATTTTAACCACTTGGGCTAAAGATGATTGGTACATTAAGAATACATAATGTGGAGTCATTTTAATCCGAACATGTGTATCCCTTCAATATATATAGCCACAACGCACACTATTATCCATAACAGAACTCAACTTTAATTGTTATCCTTTATTCAACTCATACTGATCCATAACTACGAATACTTGCATACCACATGTGCAAGTACTCACTATAAGAAAAAGACTCTATCGCGACTAGGTCTATGACGACGACATGATGTTATCGCTATAGGTCACCCTAAGGCGACGACATGTCGTCGCCACAGGGTTACTTTAATTTTTGGCTATTCTAGCCCTATGGCGACGACTTGTCGTCGCCTTAGGGTGACCTATAGCGACAAAAAAAAGTCATCGCCATAAGTGTAGAGAAGTCGTCACCATAGGTCTATTTTTTTAGATTTTGATTTATTTTAAATAATTATAAAATTTTAAAAATTATGTGTGGACCTACGGCGACGACATGTCGTCGCCATAGGTCAAAATATTTTTTTTTTCTTTTTTCCCCCGAAATAACTAGGAGGGAAATAGTCCCTCCATTATGAAAATTCTATGACGACGACATGTCGTCGCCATACAATTTGTGATTTTCTTAAATATGATATTAATAAAATTTATTATTATTATTATTATTATTATTATTATTATTATTATTAATTTATGTACATTTTATTGTTATTGTTATCATAAGTAATAATATTATTATTATAAGTAGTAATAGTGATAATAATAATAATATAATAAATATTATTATTTAATTAACCGTGTGTATGTTTATATTATTTTCTTAAAATAAATTATTTTGTAAATGGAACAAAATCTTATTAAATGTGATTTTTTGAAACAAAAGTTTAGCTATGATCGACTTATGAATATCAGTGTTGAATTACATACATTGATGGTAATTTACGAGAAATTATGATTGTTAAGAATAAGTTAAATTTGTTTATATTTAGTTATCATAAATGAGTGTTAAATAAGATCAAATATGTTCAGTTATGATGGTTGGGGTCGATTACATTCGTCAAAGGTTAGCTATGATCCAATTATGATCATTGGTGTTAAATTAAATATGACGTTGGTAATTTACAGAAAATTATCCTTATTAATGGTAAGTTAAGTTTGTTTATGCTTAGTTATCATCAATGAGTGTCAAAAAAGGTCAAATATGTTCAGTTATGATGATTAGGATCGATCAAATACATTAAAGGTTAGCTATGATTGAATTACGATGATCAGTGTTAAATTATACAATTCGATAGTAGTTTATGGGAAATGATGTATTAATGGTAAGTTATTTTTGTTTACGCTTAACTATCATCAATGAGTGTTAAACAAGGCCAAATATTTAGGTTATGATGATTAGGGCCGATTACATATGTCAAAGGTTAGCTATGATCCAATTATGATTATTTGTGTTAAATTAAACAATTTAATAGTAATTTATGGAAAATGATGCTTATTAATGGTAAGTTATTTTTATTTACGCTTAACTATCATCAATGAGTGTTAAACAAGGCCAAATATTTTAGGTTATGATGATTATGGCCGATTACATATGTCAAAGGTTAGCTATGATCCAATTATGCTCATTTGTGTTAAATTAAACATGATGTTGGTAAATTACGAGAAATTATGCTTGTTAATGGTAATCAAGTTCATTTATACTTAGTTATCATCATTGAGTGTAAAAAAAAGTCAAATATGCTTGTTAATGATAATTTACGAGAAATTATGTTTGTTAATAATAATAATTTACAGAAAATTAAGCATACTACTGGTAAATTAAATTTGTTTATTCTTAATTATTATCAAATAGTATCAAAAAACCTCAAACATGATCGTTTATGATAATTAAGGTTTATTATATACGCCAAAGATTAGTAAGACGAACATGTTTTATTATACATATGATGATATGTTTATAATAATAATAATAATAATCATAATCATAATCACAGTAATTATAATAATAATAATAATAATAATAATAATAATAATAATAACCATCATAATAATAATTATAATAAAATACTAATAATAATACTAATAATAATAATAAATAATAATAATATAATAATATCTTTAATAATAACATTATTAAAAATATATATATATATATATAAAATATCATAAAACTCCCTATTTCGTGTCGTCGCTATAGGTGTCTCATATGCCCGCGTGATTATCCCGCCATTAATTTGGGAAAAAATTAAAAAAATAAAAACCCTATGGCGACGACATGTCGTCGCCACAGGGTGCAATATCTTTTAAACCAGGGATTACAACCTTATCACTTTCACTTTCCAAAACCCAAATCCCACCCACAACCAGCCATTATTTCCGACGAAAACAACCAAAATCCGACCACCACCACCATTTCTAGCCACCACGACGTTCCTAGCCGCTACCACCACCACTTCCATACCCCCCGTTACGTCTCCCATCTACCAAGAATGAAGCATGTTTAGGTTGCACCACCACCATTGTTCCTACCACCATGACTACCACTTCTACCACCACCAACACCACCATTCATGTCTCTCTAGGCCGCTGTATCATTATCTCACCACCACCGTCACCGACAACATCTTATTATCATCGTTTTTGTTAAGATTTTAAGGTGTGTATATTATCTATTTCATTAGTTATTTAAATATTTTGATTTGGTTCTTGTTTAGTAGAATGATATGATAATATGTTGAACTATTTGATTTTTGATTTGATTTTGTTCTTGTTTTGATTTGGTTAACGATATTATTTAAATCATGTATGTATGTATGCACAATATGTGATGAAAGTATTGTAGTTTGATTTGTTATTAGTTTAATTAATAAGCGTATGATGAACGTATCATGAAATTGAATATGTGTGCTAGATGATATTTGTGTTAGAGATGATTTATGTTGTTAGAATTATATATTGTTATAGATGATTTATGTTGAATTATTGTTATAGATGATTTATGTTGTTAGAATTATATAAGTTGTTTGATTTGGTTATTGGTTTGAGTCGATAAAATGATATGATGAATTATGTTTTGTAACATGTTTTAGGATTAATGTTAATTAATTCAGAATCTAATTCATCAACATATGATGAATTGCATTTTAAAACATATTTTAGGATTTTAATGGAAAATATTTTAGGGTTTCATTTGTGTTTTATAACTTGTATTTATATTTATGTCATGTTTATATATGTGTATAAGTCATCTTATAAATATTGTTTAAAGAAAAAACAAACGTGAAGAAGGGTATATTATACGGAAGTGTTTGGGCGGATCAAATCGAGGGCGAAAGAAGATTAGGTAAATTTAAAACTTTTATTTTTATTATATGTTAACTATGTTGTTATCATGTGTTCATATGTTGTTACAATTTTAATTTACTTTAATTTAATACGATGTTAGTACCTTGTTGGTTTAGTATATTGTTTAGTTTAAAGTTGGATATTATTAAGTTAAATCATTCGCACACATTTATAGACTAAATTTAGATATTATTAATTGCATTGTTGATTTATTGAAACTTAAAACTGTTATCTTTTATTATTTTTAATTGGGCGTGATGTTTTTTTTTTCATTTTACAACAATTATACTGTCAAAGATGATCAAGATGATGACGAAGATGATCAAGATGACGACAATTAGAAGTCTTTTGTTTTGTAAAAGATTAAAGATGTTTATGTTAGTTATTTTGTTTAAATGCACATGTATGTAACTTGAATTGTAAAATGATTTTTTTTTTGGGTATGAATAATATTAGCTTTCGTTTGGTGTATAAATATGTTCCCGAAACTTGAAATATTAAGAAAAACATGGAAAATATAAATACAATTTATAAATTAAAAATTAAAACAGTAGGGTCTATGCCGACGACATGTCGTCGCCTTTTATTAAAATAAAAAAAATTGGTTTAAGCCTATGGCGACGACATGTCGTCGCCATAGACTGAAAAATAAAATTATTTTTAAATTAAAATAAAATATGAAATTTTTTTGCCGACAACTCTTTGGCGACAACATGTCGTCGGCATAGACCTCTATGGCGACTAGGGTTTTGGCGACGACTCAAAATTACGCTATAGCGACAAGGCTGTAACGACTAGGTCTATGGCGACGACATGTCGTCGACATAGCCTATGGCGACGACAAACCGACCCTATCGCGACGACAATTGTCGTCGCCATAGCCCTTATTTTTTGTAGTGACTTTAGATGTTTTGATTTCACTTTGCCATATGTAATTTATAAAATAAAACCAATATTTCATGTTTAGATGAATAAATTCAAACCTTTATCTTCACTAATTTTTATAGAACTTTATTTTTGTGCCGCTGCCTTAATTGAAAGTACATCACAAATAGCTAGACACTCAAGTTGATGTTATATGATTTCTAGAATCTCTTTTTAAAAAACATCAATGACACTAAAATCATAACATTCACGTAATCAAGATATGGAATGACTTAAAATACTTTAGAAGTTTTTCAATAGATCCCTTCTATTTGGTTCATATACCTCGTTTAGTCTAGGAATTTATGATTATGTTGAAATTGAAGTGCCCGCTCAAAAATCATACTATAGTTTCAAAGAACATCACTTAGTGATTATGTCATGTTTTTTGAAATATATAGTTGGTTCAATTGGAACTCTATATTTCATCTTTGGTGCCATTGCTGGAGTGATGGGCACATGCATTTCAATGCTGATTCACTGAGTTATATAGTTAGTTCTAATCGGTTCATTTAAGCTCGCAAGCCTAGACAATCTTAATGAGCGAAGCTCGATCAGGTTTGAACATGTTAAAGAAACGAATATATGTGAGGCCTAGCTCATTTAAGTTGTAAGTTTGTTTTAAGTTTTTATCGATCCGATCTCATGTAAGTCGTGACTAGCCTAACCCGTATACACCACTTATAAGTTGGATTTGGGTATAACATAAGGGTTTATAATAGTTTTTATTTATTTATTTATTTTCATGGATTTAAACATATCATTAATTTAGTTTTAGAAAAAAGTCATGACATCTAAATGGCTTGTAGGTTTTTTATTTGAACAAAACAAAATAAAGGCAAGACTTCATTACACGGATGGTCATTGTGGTATTCCCTAAATTTTATTTTTGGTTTTTAACTCTTTAAAATTACAAAGTTGGTTCAAAACTGAACACAAATTAACATCTTTAGTCACCGAGTTAGATGGACTTTATGTTTTCTGTTATTTTATTTTTGTTGTTGTTGCATACACATTGTGTCATAAGATTATACACTTTCTATTTTTCTAAGTTGAAAAAGTTGGATAGAAATCGCTTTTTGAATGACGTAAAAACAAAAAAAGCCAGAAAAAAATGTGTGGAATAAGAAGCACCAACAAAGGAGGCGCAATGTGACAGCTCAACCCACCGCCAACTTCCTTAATTATACGACCACCCTTCAATTTCATTATTTTTTCCTTTAATTCTTATGTGTGTTTCTAAATATTAACTAAATTTGATTTTAAAATATATATTTTTCCAACAACTAAACTTTATATCATATGACTCTAGCATCATGGTTTGTAACAAAGATGTTTCTTTTTTATTGACTAAGAGTTTTAATTTTATAGTGAAATTAAAATTGATGTATATTTGAAAAGAAAAGATGAATATGAGGCGGTTAAGTGTTAAGTATCTTATCTGAGATGTGAAACCATTAAAACTATGCAATTTGGATTTAAATCAAAGAAAACCTAAATATACCTATTTCATCTCCACTAAATTAGCACGTGGTGTTCATCCTTCAACATTGCTATCCCTCCAAAATTGTTTATAAATACTTGCACATTTTCGTTTTCATGTATCTAACATTTCTTACACTTATGTAATTAGGGTAATCGTGCATACAGTCGAAAACAAGAATATAAATGTTGTCGAATACAAGAATATAAATGTTAGAGTATAATATGATAAAATAATATGATAAAGTAATCATAAATAGCACTATCAAATCCAAAATAATAGATATATATGGATAAAGTATGTGTAACATTTTAATTAGTAATGTGATTGTATGCATAGAATATCACCAAGGTTCACTGTATCAAAGTGTTGAAAGTATGTAACAGTGACGGATCCAGAATCTTTTATCAGTTTCGGCAAAAAAACGTATTGGTTAAAATATATCAGTTAAAACGGGTCATATAATTATGTTATTAATATAAATAAACTAAGAGTCGGAGATGTTGACCCATTTACTTATGTAGACATAAGTGTATTACATCTTGCGTACGATGGATAAATAATTTTCAATCTAAACCTGTCTAGAACTTAGGCCGGTTTCATATATAATGTGAACCAATAAAGTCTTAACGCATGCATGTGATCGTTGGGTGGCATGTTAGCAGATTTCGTATATCTTGAGCATGTTATTGTATTTTAGAATAGGTTGCCTTTTCAACAAAATCAGAATCAACAATTAAGATAAGATAATTAATACTTAAAACTAATGATCAAAATTACTAATTAATAAAAGTTAAACATAAAAGGAACAAAATCATCAATTTGGTCAAATCCAGTAAAGAAAATTCAACAAGAGTCGTTGAAACCTAGGATTTTGATATTTCGATTCAAGACCTAGCAACATGCAAAATTGATTTCGATTTCGGTTTCAAGACCTGAAACCTACGGTTATGAAACAAGAATTAGAACGGAATTAGTCAATTTAATTCTTCATTTTTATTTTGAATTTGGTAAGGGGCTGCTAAGTTATTGTTAAATAAATCAATAGATGCCCAATAAAATTGACACTAACAAGCCAACTTTGAGTGGGTGCATGCCCCCCCCCCCCCCCCCAAAGTAAAAAAACATGTAAAAGTGAAGGGGAAAAATATAGTTACATCTTTAATGTGTGCAAGAAAGGTAAAGGATAAATACATGACTTAAGACTTAGCATTGGTAAGAAAGAGGTGCCATCTAATGATATATATATAAAAAGGGTATGTTTATGTATATGTCTTTTATAGATATATGCTCTGGTTAAGTCTGGCCTAAGTGCAAGAAAGGAATGTTATAATGATATGATAAGTTATATGTATAAATTAGTTGTTCCTAAAGAAACAAGACTATAACATTATGATAAAGATGTATATGTGAGTAAGTGTTGTCTACATACACGAAGGGGATCATATAATGAAATGTCAAAGATGTATGAATGTTCAAGACTTGTCCTAGGCCAAGAAATAGGTTTGTCATGAATTGCAACAGACAAAAGGGTAAATGTCTTGTTACCGAAGTAAGAAATAGATGAAACGCCTTGCAAGAAAGGAATGATAGTAAGTCTAACATGTTTGCAAAAAAGGGAAAGTAAGTCTTGCCATATACAAGAAAGGGCTATTGGGACCCTATATCGGTAAAGTCATGCTTGCATTCATTGCTAGTATTTATAAGTTATGTATAGTATAAATGTATGACCTACTCAATAAAGAGGTGTGTATGTTCACGTGGTGATTATGGTATGATTATGTTATAGGATGACGAGTTATGTTGCAATGGTTGTTGATGTTATGAAATTGTGAGAGGTTCAAGTATGTTTAAAGCTACAGTACAGTAAAAAAAAGATTTATAAACAAGTATTGCTAAAAAGCAATTGTTAAAGTTAAAGTGACAAGTATAGTTAAAGTATGCCTATATGTATAGTTAACTAACGGGTAAAGTATGACAAAGTATGTTATGTTAAATTTTATTTTACTAAAGTTAAAACTAAAATTTATTCAGTAACACTAACTTTTATATACATAATAGTTTGATAGATAAATGTTGATAAAGATAACAGTTTGGTATGGATATATTGAATATATACATAAAAGATAAATTTGTGTAATATTTAATATACATAAACAACAAAAGTGCATTTTTTTAATAAACTTTATTCATAAAAGAATACAATGTCGACATACACTGCTTTCTTATTTTCTTTTGTAAGTCAAAACATGTTATCTACTTTACATTTTACTTTACTTCTAAACTTACGATACCTGTAAGATTAAAACTGATAACTGCTTAATTGATCAATATACATCATTTTACCACCAAAACATATTTTTAGATCACTATATATTTTCATAATAGTATCTACTTAACACGTTTAGACAACCATAATCCACTAATTAATTGTTTTAGCTATAAATGATTCTTCCATATAATTCACAACAAATCTCATTTGATTAACAACAAATCTCGGGGCCCATATAATAGCTTTAAGCCTTTAAGTTTCTCCATCAAGTCACATAAACTTAAGAAATAAACAAATAATAATCCAGAAACCAGAAGAAAAACTTTATCTTTAATCCACCCATGATTTAAATTTGTTTCTTTTTGTGTATTCATCATCATCATCATCACCATCAAACCCTGAAATTGTATAGAAAGAGAAAGAATGGTCCTCCTTTTATGCTTAAATCTGTAAACCCACAGCACTGGTCCAGAAAGTCTTCTTGTCTCTGATCCCAATAAGTTCATCTCTCTCTCTCTCTCTCTCTTCTTATTACAAAAGATCTGCAATCATAACCACCTTTTCTCTCTCTCTCTCTAGATTTCTAGAGAGAGAAACACCTCCATTGATAGCTCTCCCAAAGTACAAGTGGTCCTCTTGTTTCTGCTTTAATCTCCTCACAAACCCTTTTCTTCACATGATCTGAAACTCTGAATCCAACTGTAAACACACATTTTGGTTCATCTCTAGAGATAGAAACCAGAGAGAGAGAATAATAATAATAATAATAATAATAATAATAATAATACTATTATTATTATTATTATTTTCAGGGTTTTGGATTTAGGTTTTGAGGATAACAATGCAAGAACAAGGGTTAGGGATGATAGGCGGCGGCGTTGGTGGCGTTGGTGGTGGTGGTGGTGGTTTCTCACTTTCCGGCGATCAGAACCACCAGCTGAAGGCGGAGATAGCCACCCACCCTCTGTACGAACAGCTTCTTTCAGCTCACGTGGCATGCCTACGTGTCGCCACTCCGATCGATCAGCTGCCGCTGATCGACCACCAGCTGTCGCAGTCGCACCTCCTTCTCCGGTCATATGTCGCCGGCGACCACCACCACCAGCAGCCGCTGTCGGATCATGATCGCCATGAGCTTGATGACTTCTTGGTATGTTTGTTTGATTTAATGTATTTGAGGTTCGATTAAAGTGAATTGTATGATGATTTTAGTGTAAAGATTGTATCTTTTTGGTGATTGATGGGATGAATAGGCACAGTATTTGGTGGTTTTGTGTTCGTTTAAAGAACAACTGCAACAACATGTCAGAGTTCATGCTGTTGAAGCTGTCATGGCATGTCGTGAGATTGAACACAGTTTGCAAGCTCTCACTGGTACACATCTCTCTCTCTCTCTCTCTCTCTCTATATATATATATATATATATATATATATATATATATATATATATATATATATATATGCACACACACACACATATTACACACATACATTAATATGTCAATGTTTATGAGTGTTTAATTGATGTATGTTCTAATTTGGGTTCTGGAATGGACTCAATTTTCTTGTGAAAGGCTAGCTATGTGGAAAAAAACACGACTAAATCAACGCGTATCACTGACTCGTATTTACCGACGGGGGTTTATCGGAAAATTACTGACTGATCACCAACGGAATCTGTCATAATCCAGAATTTTTGGGAATTTTTTTTGTCGGTAATCTGTTAGTATAGTAAAGTTAATAGTTTTTCATCTTGATTTCCTAGGGGTCGTAAGCTCATCGACAGATTCTCGCCAGTGATAGCTTATATTCGTCGGTGATTTTCATTTGTTTAATAGTGAAATATGAGTTTCTTGATTATTAATTTTAAAAGAAAGCATTTGAGCATTAGAAATATTAAAATTTTATATTGCAAAATGTGGAAATATAATTTAGGATATTAAGGTGGGTGTAATGTGGAGCTCTTGGTGATGTTTTTTCATTTTGGAAATGAATTAAATGTTTATTCTTTTTAATTCATAGTTAATGAGTAGAAGGAAGGTTGAGTTAGTTGGGTTGATGTAGGGAACAAAGAGTGACAACAAAACAAACAACACCTAACAACCGATATTTTTAAATTAATATATAAGCAAAAAATAATAAGAAAACGATTAGTTTATTACATTTTTAATGGTTGTTGGGTTTGTTTTGTGACATGTGATTTAGTCCTATGAGTATTTATTATTTATATGTCGCCAGAGTAGAATATATTCATGACTATATATATTTGATTCTCGTTATTTAATTTTCAGAAGTTAAGAAGTAAAAGATTTAATATATAACGATCAAATCCTTCTCTTACCCAGGAATTAAATTAATTAAATTAATATTCAGATCGGAATTTACATATGGCATGACTATCCAGACATTTTATCCTATTTTTTATTAATCTTGATGGGAATGAATAACTCACACGTTTTTTAAATTTATACTAGTGTATATAGGATAAAAAATTAACAGCAAGAGGGGGTGACCGCTTGCTTTTTGTTTTCTATATACATCTTAGACACATGAAGTCATCAAACAACTAACTTTTCTTCACACATGATGGTATCAGATTATCAGTAGTTTTTATTTGTAAAAAAATAATCACTAAACTTGTAAATTGTATGATTTAAACCTACAACTCAATAATTAAAGAGTACATTATATATCATCAAGTCATCTCTTTGAGGACACATGATAGTAATTAAATTCGTTACTTTTTTTAAACAACAATTTTTTTTACACTTTTTTTTAAACTAAGTTACTTGATTGGGGAGCACAAAGTTTCTAAAAAAAATCAAAAAGTTAATGCTATACGTGTACATTTGACGTTCTTGTAACTTTACGTTCATTATTTCATACCCAATAAATATTTAATTTTGATTTATACTTCTACTCATTAATTACATCAAACTAATTTGAATCGTTTAAACCTAAAACCTCACATTTAAAAAAGAAAGTCTCCATCGAATACGTTACCCTCATAGACAAATTAAATGATAAAGTGCAAAAGTAGGCTTGTTGCACTCATTCTTGTATTTGAGGATTCATCGCAAACTAAAATGATGCTAACTATTTCAGTTTCACATTAAATAAAAAGATCATATTTTAATTCTAAGTATTTGAATTAGTTATACACTTATACTCTTATATGGGTAGAATATCAACAACATATTTCCCTATTGTCAATTTTCCATTATAACTACGTTTTCGAAATTCAAAGTTACTTTGATCTTGTATTTGTTAATTTAAATCTAGAAATACCGTTTATATACTCTATTATTTTTGTTTTAAGGAGCGTCACTTGGAGAAGGGTCGGGAGCAACAATGTCAGATGATGAGGATGAGATGACAATGGATTTTTCGCTCGATCAATCCAATGGTTTGGATGGTAGCCATGATATGATGGGTTTCGGTCCTCTTCTTCCTACAGAATCTGAACGTTCTCTTATGGAAAGAGTCCGTCAAGAACTCAAAATTGAACTTAAACAGGTTCATATTCAATTATTCTTTTTTTCAGTTGCAACTAATTAAAGTAGGTCAGGTGACTGAGAAGTTACATGTTATAATAGATTTTGGTGAAAGCAAGTTACGATATGGACTGTGGACTGGTTTGTGAAGCATTTTATCTGAGTTAATGTATTTAGACATAATTAAGATGTCAAATATGATTAAATGTACATTTTATTAGTAACAATCTAGTTTTACCGCCTGAAATATTTTTGGTTTTACTAGGTTATATTCATTAAAACACACTTTGTCACCTTCCTATTCATTTAGTTGGTTACGGTCTATCAAGTTGATTCTCCTCTAACTATTTTATTTTTTTATACTTATATCACCTGTTAGAAAACATAACTTAATTCAACTAATTATATTGTCACGTCTTTGATCAACCATCGATCATGTAACTTACAAACATTTAAACTGTGTGTTATACAGGGATTTAGGTCAAAAATTGAGGATGTACGAGAGGAAATCCTAAGAAAGAGACGTGCGGGAAAATTACCTGGTGACACGACTTCTGTGCTTAAAGATTGGTGGCAACAACATTCTAAATGGCCTTACCCGACTGTATGTAACAATTCTACTTTATATATGAAATATGAGTCAAATATGTACTAAATTTGTATAACAATATCATGTTAACAGGAAGATGATAAGGTCAAACTGGTAGAAGAGACGGGGCTACAACTAAAGCAAATTAACAACTGGTTCATCAATCAAAGGAAGAGAAACTGGCATAGCAACTCGAATTCAATGACTGCTCTCAAGTCCAAGCGCAAGCGATAGAAGACTGAATATGTTCCATATATAAAACATCGATACGAATATAGTAGTACTTTTAATATGGAATATATATCATGACTAAAAGCAATTGGGGTCGGCCAATGTAAGATGTAACGAATTGAATGCAAATATGATTAAATTTCTAACACAATTTTCGTTTAATATATATCATCGTCTTTCTCATATGTTTTAAATTTTCTTCTGGTGTTAGGTATTCTATTGGTGTTCAGACTTTTGAGCAGTTGACATTAAATATACATGTGTGTATATTACAATATTATGTGTCTCGTAAGTACTATATCTCTTCTCATGCCCGCACAAGTCAAGCCCATTATCGTTGTAACCTTGTCGTAAGATGTAAAGTTTTTTTAGAGTAAACTTAGGTTTAAACTTGATAGAGAACAGTTTATGATGTAGTGTAAAAATAGAATAGGCTTGCCGTATAAAATAATAATTAGTTAAATCAATGCACGCGCGTTGCGCATAAGATGAACAGACGGTCCATCATGTCTCAGATAATCCATCATAGCCGTATGTGCATCATAGACTGTATGGTAGGCTCGAAACTGAATTCCAGTTACAGCTACAGACCACTGTGGGTTGCCACGCCATGGTAACGAACATATTTTTTCACATACAATCATGGCCAAACGGACCCTGAAACAACAAATAGTTTATGTTAATAATAATCTAGTCATAATCAGGCTCAGAACCTTTAATAGGATGTATATAGATGCATGCCTAAACGATTGCCAAGATATGATAACCAACATGGGTTTTGCAATCTAATCATAGCCACGACAACATAACACTATAACAACATACAAAAACATAGTTAGTCTTAGATGAGCAACAGCTCGTCATCATCGATATCTCTACCATGACACAAATAATATAGCTAACCATAATCAGTCTCACATGAGGAAAGCCTCATCATCATCAACACAACTCAAATAAACCTGACCACTATCACCAATGTTGCCACATGACCATCGCCACCACAGAATCAGTCTCTGATGAGGGAAACCTCATCAACATCAGCACAGCTTAAATAGACCCGACCACCATCAACACCGTCGCCACTGCCACCATCAACATCAAGCTCAAGGCGGGGGTGAGCCATCGCCGATGACAACGTTGAGGCACAGAGAAGCCAAAATAAAATAAAGTTTGGGAGGGCAGGACATGCACCGGCCGGAGAACAACAACCGGGAGGCAACACCACCAGCATCAGGAACACAAGATGTGGAAACCTTAAAGGGTATCGACGTCAATGTTGAAGTAAATAGGTACCGAAACAAAACCAAACAGAAACAGCCAGAAAACACAGAAACAATTCTGGAACTCTTCTCCAATTTAATTGATAGAAAAACTTACAAAGAATAAGTAAAAACTATCTCCTATTTATAGTTGATTAACCTAGCCCATCAAGTTAATCTATTCCTACATAATAGGCTTTATCCCAAATCCTTTTAAGATAAAGTTAAATCACAAAAGCTTATCTCAAATCCTTTTGAGATAAAGCTATAAACTACCTGATAAACTTATCCTTTTAGTTTAGCAGATAATGACCAAAAATAAATTACATAATAGACCCCTAACTTTAACTAATGTCAAGATTGGTCCAACAATCACCCCCCCCCCCCAATCTTGACCTTAAGTCTTCTTGTTATTTTCCCGAGTCTTCAATCTTCTTTACTCCCAACAGTTCTCTCATTTCAGCAAACTTAATCTTTGGTAGAGCCTTCGTGAGAATATCAACTGATTGTTGATCCCCACTAATGAAATCAACCTTGATTTGATTTTTCTCCACACACTCTCGTATATAGTGATAGCGTATGTTGATATGTTTACTCCTTCCGTGAAAGACAGGATTTTTCATCAGGTTGATTGCTGACTTGTTATCCACCTTTATGAGTACAAGTTCCTGTTTTCTTCCTGTAATTTCAGCTAATAAACCCCTTAGCCAAATTGCTTGACAGGCTGCTGAAGTTGCAGCCATAAACTCAGCCTCACAAGATGATAAGGCGACTGTTGGTTGCTTTTGAGAGCACCAGCTAATGGGTCCATCATCAAAGTAAAATACCAGCCCCGTGGTTCCTTTTCCATCATCTGGATCGGCTAAAAGGATGCTGTCACTAAATCCCAGCAGTTTATTACTTCCATTCCTTCGGTAGTGAATGCCCAGGTCAATAGTTCCTTTTACATACCTGAGAATCTGTTTTACAGCCTGATAGTGAGTAGTTTTAGGGGCTTGCATATACCTACTTGCATATCCAACTGAGTATGCAAGATCTGGCCGCGTATGAGTCAAGTACCGAAGGCATCCTATTGTTTTTCGGTACTCTGTTGCATCTACACTGCTGCTGCCATCTTCCTTTGTTAATTTCAGTCCCGGTTCCATTGGGTATTTAGTAGGATTACACTCCCACATTCCAGCTTGCTGTAGGATCTTTCTTGCATAGCTTGATTGCTTAATTTTTATTCCATCATTGCCTTGCATCACTTCTAGCCCGAGATAATAGGAGAGTGAACCCAAATCACTCATCTCGAACTTATCTTCCATTTGTCTTTTGAATTGTAGAATTTTCTCCATGTTATTTCCGGTTACAATCAAATCATCCACATAGATCCCTACTAGCAATGAACCTTCATGAGTTCTTTTTGTGTAAACGGCTTGTTCAAGTTTGCACCTTTGGAATCCATACTCCTTTAAAACCCCATCTAACTTTGTATTCCACGCTCGTGGAGCTTGTTTCAAGCCATAAAGAGCTTTGGTTAATTTGTACACTTTTTGCTCCTTTCCTTTCTTAACAAAGCCTTCCGGTTGTGTCACAAACACTTCTTCCTTGAGTTCCCCATGTAGAAACGTCGTTTTAACATCAAGGTGGTGAACATTCCACCCCCTTTGTGCTGCTAATGCTAGAATGAGTCTGACCGTCTCAAGTCTAGCTACGGGCGCGAATACCTCGTCTAAATCCACACCATGTTGTTGGATGTAACCTTTGGCGACTAATCGTGCCTTGTATCTTGTAATTACACCATTTGCATCCCTTTTAATTTTATAAAGCCATTTTAAACCAATGGGACGGTGTCCCGGGGGTAGGTCCATTAACTCCCAAGTGTTGCATCTTTCAATGGAAGCTATCTCACTTTCCATAGCTTGCTCCCATTCTTTATGCCCTGTAGCTTCCTTGAAGTTTGTTGGTTCCCCTTCAGTGAGGAGTAGATCATAAACTTCATATAGATTTTTCATACCTTGTGGTGGTGTATCATCAAAAGTCTCATCTTCTGCCATAGTTGGGTCTGATTCACCAATAGTGTCTGTTTGAAGCTGCGGTAACATTGGCCCACGCTCTTTAACAGTTGATTCTGGGCTGCTATGTTCAGGATGGGCTGAGTCTGCCGTTTCAGCATGAGTTAATGGGCTGTTTCCTTGAAATGGGCTGCTAATCAGTGGACTTACAGGGCTGCCGGGTTCAGCAGACCCATGTTCACTGTTTTGGGCTGCAGAATTAGCATCATGTCTGTTGTTTTGAGCTGCTGAATCAGCTTCAAATGGCTCCATATGAATCACAAACTCAGCTTCTTTGTTCGGTTGTTGGTGTTTATTCCATTCCCATTTGCGTGCCTCATCAAACACAACATCTCGACTGATTACCACCTTCTTTCTCTCAACATCATACATGCGATAAGCCTTGGTCCCTGGTTCTATTCCCAAATGTACCATGGGAACACGTCTATCATCGAGCTTCTTCACATGGTTTGAAGGTGTTTTTACATATCCAACACACCCAAACACTCGCAGATGATCAAGTCTTGGCATCCATCCCTTTAACGCCTTGTATGGTGTTTGATTCGTTAAACTCCTCGTAGGTAACCTATTTAGCACATAGACCGCATGACGTACCGCTTCTGCCCAGAACACTTGTGGCATATTCATTGCATTAAGAATGCTCCTTGTTGTGCTCAACACGATTCTGTTTCTTCTTTCGACTACACCATTCTGCTGGGGTGTATAGGGTGCAGTTAGTTGCCTTGTAATTCCAGCTTGTTCACAAAACAGAGTGAACTCCTTGGAGGTGAATTCTCCACCCCGATCAGTTCTAAGAACCTTTATTTTTTCCCCGTATTGGTTCTCAACCATGGCTTTGAATATCTTGAATCGTTCAAGTGCTTCATCCTTGGTTTTTAACATGAATGGCCACATAAACCTGCTGTGATCATCAACAAGCAGCAAAATATACCTGTTTCCAGCTTCGGTGGCAGGTGTTATGGGCCCACACAGGTCTGCGTAAACCTGTTCCAGTGGTCTTGCAGCCCTAAAAGTAGTCTGATCAGGGAAACTTTGTCGCGTATGCTTCCCTGCCAAACATGCTTTGCAAAGTTGTGAAGGGTGGTCAATAGTCGGTACTCCATGGACTAGTTCACTCGTCCCTAAGCGCTTGATGGTGTCAAAGTTTACATGCCCAAGGCGGGCATGCCACAACCAAGCTGCATCATGAATCTTGGTTATTAAGCAAACCGGTGACCCGATTTTTAGGTTGATTTTATACAAGCGATTAGGAGATCTGTGAGTCTTCATTAGCAAGGTCCCATCCGGTTCAAACATTGATAAAATTCCTTGTTTAATTGTTAATTCACACCCTCCTTCTTCAGCTTTCCCGATGCTGAAGATATTGCTCTTTAAATACGGGATGTAAAGAATATCGGTCAACAACCTTTGTTCCCCATTCTTACATTCGAGAAGAATCGAACCCCTTCCTTTGATTTCCACACTTGAGTCATCTCCGAATCTGACTTTGCCCCCTATATTTGTATCAATTGCCGAGAATAAACTTTTATTGCCCGTCATATGGTTTGTTGCCCCGGTATCTAAATACCACATGTATTGCCCCTCATCATGTGACCCGTATTTAGCCGGAAATACCTTTTCTTCATTCACATAGATTAGTTCCTTCTTGATTTGATCGGCTACAACCATTAACAACGCAGGCTTGTCAGCATTAGCATGTGTTGTTCCAGCAGTGGTGGCTTGTGTTAGATGGGCCTTCTCATCATTCCTTCTAGTTGGACAGTCGGCTGAAAAATGTCCAAACGCATCACACCTGAAACACTGCAGTTTAGACCGATCTTTCTTTGAGTTTTCTGAACTTTGGTTTCCATCTTGGGAGTTTTGAGCACGGTTTGAACCCCTTCCACGACCACCTGATCGCCCACGACCTCGGCCTCTTCCACGGGTGTCTTGACCATTCCCTCGGCCTTGACCAAAGCCCTTTTCCTGCTTTCTTTTGGATTCCCATTCATTGTAGGATAATAGAAGTTGGTCATGGCTACTGTTATTGGTCTTGGACTTAGTTCTTTCTTCGTACGCCTTCAACCTTCCAACGATTTCTTGGAACTTGACTGTTTTGAGATCAACCAACTGCTCTATTGTTGCCACCATGTTTATGAAGCTGTCAGGTACACTGGTTAGAAGTTTTCTGACCAGGGCTGCTTCATTGATTGGAGATCCAAGGGTGGCTGATTTTGAAGCAATTCCAGAGAGTTTTCCCACAAAATCATCCACTGTTGTGCCTTCCTTCATTCTGATCAGATCAAACTCAGTTTTTAGGGACTGCAATCGTGCTTCCATGACTCGTTCAGCACCTAAGTGTCGAGTCTTGATTGATTCCCAAATGTCTTTCGCATGTTCACAGCTTGCAATATGCAACACAAGGTCTTCAGGTAGCGATTGATGGAGATAGGCTATGGCTGCATTGTCTTTTTTCTGATCCGGATTTGTCCCAGGTTCAATCACCTCCCAGATTCCATGAGCTTTGAAAATCACCTTGATTTTAAGTGACCAGATTGGGTAATTTGTCGGAGTTAGAACCGGGCATTGAAACGGAAGGTTGCCTGTTTTATCAACCTGCGCTAGCTGGTTGTTTGGTGCTGCAGCGTCCCCCATCGATCTCTCCTTTGATCGACGCTTGTACACCTGCTGTATTGATGGTTTAAATGCTTGATCCACCACGTTGGACCAACAGAAAATCCCAGATCTCTTAACCAGAGCTCTGATACCAATTGAAGTAAATCGGTACCGAAACAAAACCAAACAGAAACAACCAGAAAAAACAGAAACAATTCTGGAACTCCTTCTCCAATTTAATTGATAGAAAAACTTACAAAGAATAAGTAAAAACTATCTCTTATTTATAGTTGATTAACCTAGCCCATCAAGTTAATCTATTCCTACATAATAGGCTTTATCCCAAATCCTTTTGAGATAAAGTTAAATCACAAAAGCTTATTTCAAATCCTTTTGAGATAAAGCTATAAACTACCTGATAAACTTATCCTTTTAGTTTACCAGATAATGACCAAAAATAAATTACATAATAGACCCCTAACTTTAACTAATGTCAAGATTGGTCCAACAGATGTCACTAGGAGCACCATTGCACACCTCTAAAAACCTTAGAGGCGTCCGACAGAAATAACCACCACCGCAACTGTGAACATAAACGACACCTCAGAGGAAAATCGGCGTCAACGGCCATAGAAAACCCGAAACAAGCTTACCTCCATCATCGCCACCGTTAATATCCAGTAACCGCACAGCACCGGCGATGATAGCCAACGCCGGCCAAACCCATGCTCTCTCTCTCTATCTTTCTCTCTCTAGAAAGATATTATCGGAGAGCTAAGGTCGGGTATAAGTAACCCCACACCATGCAACATCAGTTTGTACTATGCCGCATAAAAAATCATACCATAAAAAATACTATTCATTCAACAGTGAGTTAATATTAAGATAATAATAATAAGAGATATTCCTCCCCCATTGTATGTATATATATATACTGCAAACACTTCATGCATCATTTACAAAATCTAATGCAATGACATTTTGGTAATTTCTTTAAACTTTGGGTGCTTGATTAAGTAAAGTTTCATTTAGAAAGTTTACTATAGTTACATTTTATGCCTTGCACTTATTATTTATTTTTACTCACTTATGTATTTCTCTTTATATATTTATTTAAATTAAATATTATATAAAATTTTAAATATATAATTGTAACTTGTTTATTTTTACTTATATTATTATATTTAAAATGAATGTGTCATAATATATAAGTTATCAAATCATAAACATAGAATGTGTCAAAACTTATTCAAATTTTCAATTTTAAATAGTTTCATCCCTTTATTTTCAACAACTTAAAATATATTTTATAAGATCCTTATATGCACATTCTTATATCTATCAAAGTTATATTTTCCCTTTACGACATGGTTAATCTTATCAATGCGCTGACGTGAATTTTTATACGACTTCGTTCATATTAAAGTTGTGAATACTATCAACGGTTGCGCAATGTAACAATGTACAAGTTTGCGACGAATTTGCTTTTTTATTTAATAAAAGCTCAATTGTAATCAACAACGTCTACGTTTTGTTTTATTATATAAAGTTACGTTTGTATCACGCTTATTCAACGCACAGGTTTGCTGCGACATATTGACGTTAGTTTCTTTTGCGGTTTCACATTTGGCTGGAATCGTCATGTTTCATCTTAATTATATAAAGTATTGAATGCTATGAACATGTTCAAATTTTGTTTTTTATATTAATTTACGTCCGTTATTAGTTTTTCTCATGATTTTACGATCTCGCTGCAACGCGTGAGTCTTAATTCTAGTTACATATATTTGTAACTATCTTCTCTTCATGTTCTACGAAGAGTTATATAGTTTTACTAGCTTTAATTACCTGTGTATTACACGGAAGTGTGAAGAATTAATTATTAAATAACATAAAAATAAAAATAAAATCAAGTGTGTTATATATTAAATAAGACATAACAACTTTTGATTATAAGGTCACAAATGACCAAAAAAATCCTTATAAACTACATTTGTAGTAACATTAGTAGGTTTACACTCATTATCTAAAGCTAAAAGCTTCAATCCATCTTTACTCTTAACTTGTGACAAGATGGCATAAAGCTGATCATGCGTAAAAATAGGCTCTTTCAAGTATAAACTGACACTTGACAGAGATTGACTTTAACTTTTGTTTATTGTCATAGCGAAATATACAGTCAAAGAAACTGTCTTCTTTTAGACTTAAAATGAATACTTTTGACAGGTCAAATCGTGAGCTAGATATTGAGTGGGTGTGAAGATATTAGCATGAAGAAATTAAGATTTGAATAATATACACTGAAAAGTTATGTGCAATAATTAGATCAATTTCGAATTATTTTGACCCTGTAATCAAATATAAATATATAGTATTGAATCGGGTGGATCGGGCTATAAATGTTCATAATATCTCTGATTAGTTGTTGATTATTATTTATTTAATATTAACTTTAGTAAACCGTGTATTATACGGGTTGAAAAAATAAAATATTAAATATAATAAAATTTTATGAAGTATAAAATGATAATCTAAAATAAGATATGATTAAAATTACATATGAGAAATAACTATAAGTAATATAATAACGATATCAATTTTTAAACTAACTTTCTTTCCAAAAAAAGTTAAACAGTTTTTTCAAAACAAATAGTATTAAAAATGTTATTTTTAAAATTTTTATTATAACTCCTAGTTTTAATTATTTTAATTTATAAAAAAATTTACTTTTTAAAATATTTTATATTTTAAAAAAAGTTAGATGTTTTAGAAAAAAATTTAATTGTATAAAAATTATTTTCTAGAAATAACATTAATAAAAAGACATCTTTCTTAATTTATTAAAAAATTAATCTAAAAAAGAATTACAATTATTTAATATTACTTAATTTATGTAATTATTTAAGATGAGAGAGAAGGGGAAAAAATAAACTTAGGGGACCTAAAAATATACTAAGTGTCTCACTAAGTTACTATTTTAATATTATATATATATAGATATAGATATAGATTTTGATAAGGCTTCTCACATAATTTCTATGAATGAATTCCTTACATTTGCTTAAATAAATATATTCATAGGTTTATAATCAAAGGGGCTGAGTGTTCTCTTACATGGTAAGTCACCGGTGATAGTCGGGCTAGGACTTGCTTCTAACTTATACCATTTAATTTGAGATTAAAAGTTTCGGAATAAAGCATGGGAAGGTGGAGTTTAAATTTTAGATTGAACACCATGACACCATGTTGGGCATTACAAATTTTTCAAATTGTCATTTGCTCAAAGCTTTGGGCCCACACACTGTGGGCCTTCTATTTAATCTTTTCTTGCATATGTTTAAAACTTTATAATGTCCTTTTGCAGCAAAATGAATGGCAGTAAAGGTTTTATTTTCTATTTGTTGAGACGTGGGTTGATGAGGAAATGACATCGATTACTCAATAATATATATGATAGATTCGTCATTCGGAGCAAGGGTGTGAAATTATAATCAAATTTGAAACTCAAATGAAAACTCTGAAATTCCAAACCCGACTTTTATATTCGGATTCCAATTGATTTTAGAAAAGTTGGATACTACGGATATCCTAACTATCCGAAATTTTAAGTTTATTTATATATACTAAGGTTAGAAACTTGTATATCACACATGTCGCAGAAATAAGGATTGACATATTACCTATTTATGACATATTACCTTGTTTTAATATAAATTATGAAACATTATATAGTTTTTTTTAAGTTGTATTAAAATAGTTAAAGAAAATTAAATTCATAAAATAATTTAATGAACGAATCTAACTTATTTAATATAAAAAACATTTTATATAACTAATTACAGATATCAAAATTATTTAAAGGAGAAAGAGCTAAAAAAAATAAAAACAATGAAATATATTTGTATAACTAACCAGAGAGAGAAGTAGGGATGTTCAAATAGTTCGACGCTCAAAAGTCGCTCGGAACTCGTTTGAAAAAAGCTCGAAAAGTTGCTCGTTCGATTTTGGCTCGGTTGTAAACGAGTCGAGCCGCTCGGTTCGGGTTGTAACGAACATAGCACGAGCAAAGGTAAGTTCACTCGTTGCTCGCTCGGTTTCGCTCGAATTATTTTTAAATATAACTTTTATATATTATATATATGTAATATGGTAGGTTATTTACTTAGAGTTTAGGACATTACTATTTTAATTATTTATCACTTTACCCTTAGTCCTTTTTAATTTTTAAAAACATTATTTTGGATTTTTGTATATTTGTTTAAACTTTAAATTAAGTGAATGTTTGTAGTCTATGGGCAAGGTTGTTAGAAGGTCAAAGAAGAAAAGCAGGTATAGTGAACGTGAAAATGGTCATAATGGAGGTTGCGGACGTGGGTTTTACCGTCATTTATTCGAGCTTGAGTTAAAACTTTATTTGTTTTTAGATTTATGTTTTGTTAAACTTATTTTGTATGTTTTCTTATGTTACATTGTTGAGTTTGAGTTGCAACTTGAAACTTTTGAATGAATGATTAGTTTTGTACTAAATTGTAATATGAAACCAAGCGGAACCGAGCGCTCGGTTATAAACCGAACCAAGTTCGAGCGATCATTTTTCGCTCGATTTCTTAAATTCGAACCGAACCGAATGGCTTGGTTTGTAAACGAACCGAGTTCGAGCGAGCCTTCATTCGGTTCAGTTCGGTTCGTGAACAGCCCTAGAGAGAAGCAAGGGAAAAAAGCTAGGAATGTATAGGAGAGTGACACGAGTCGCTTGTGATTCTTATTTATAAGTATAGAGATATAATATATATTTTTATGTTTTGTTATAATTTATAAATAAGAAAATTCGATTCGAGACCCAAAATAATGTATTTATATATCGAGTTGTTTTATAATTTAAAAATATTATATTGTTTGTTTTTTATTCCTTTTAACTGTTCCGGATGTCTGACATTTCCAATATAGATTCGGATGGTAAAATCAACTATCTAATATTTTCGAATATCCGAATTTGAACACCGTTAGTTATAGGTTTCATAATTTGAAAACTTTCATATTCTTTGACATTTTTAATTATTCTTATTTGTTACATATAATAATAATGATTATTTTATTATTCATTTATTTAATGATATATTATTTTTCTTTTATTATTTATTTTTATTATATATTTAGTGATATAATTCTTTTTATTTGATCTTCAATATAATCCAATTTGACTTAATACTTACTACTTTCAGAACAAATCTCAATTGAAACCTTAAGAAAAAACAAACAAACAATTACGGGCATCAACTATTAACGAATGAGCTAATAAAAGAGAATATTTCAAGGAGTAAATTATGTCGTATAGATACCTTCGGCTTCCACTAGATGGGAGCCCCGACATAAACAGAGATAATCTAAAAACTTATTTTAAATAACCATAATAATACAAAAACACTAGTATTAATCATCAAAAAAGAATTAAATATAATAATAATTATCAAGATAGATAGTATAAGTGTTCGGCTAATTCTACTTTTTCTATAACGACATTCAAATTTGTTTAAGGAATTTTAAACTTTTTGAAGTTTGATTATGTGGTGAAATTTCTATCATATTTAACTTTTTGAAAGAGGTTTAAATACAAAGTGTATTTTTGTTACAAAGTGTGAGAAGACACAATGACTCAAAAAAGTCATAAAAAAATTATATCTCACAATCTAAATCGAATTTCAAAAAAGTAATTCCGAGCTTTTGTTCCCCTAGCCGTTCTCACTAAGAAAAAAATAAACAAAAAATAAAAAAAATTAACGTTTTTTTATTGTGTCATTATGAAAGACACAATTACATCATTGTGTCATAAAAAGACACAATGAAATTTTTTTTATTTATTTTTTACTTTTTTCTGAAAAAGAAGGACGAGGGGAACAGAGACTCCGAAGTACGTTTTTGAAATTCAATTTAGATTGTGAGATATAATTTTTTTGTGACTTTTTTAGGCTCATTGTGTCTTCTCACACTTTGTAGCAAAAATCACTTTGTAGAATAACCTCACCCTAACTTTTTTATACATCTGCTTTCTCTTTATTTTTTTCTTTGAGTTAATTTCAATTTTGTTTCCTAAGGTTTGACTAAAGTAACTATTTTCCTCCAAAATATTAAAAACATCAATTTACCTCCAAAAATTTTATATGTTGTTTTAATTTTACTTCAAAAATTTTATTATTTTGGATAAATTTAAAACAACTAATGAACTTTTGGACTGAAATTGAAATAACTCATGAAACTTTTGAAGGTAAATTGATGGGTTTTCATATTTTGAAGGAAAATAGTTATTTTCAACAAAACTCAAAGAGTAAAATCGTACTTAACTCTTTTTCTTTTATATGTATTTATTTTAAAGGAACAATTATATATTTCTCCCTTTAAACTTGTAAAATTACATATTTTATGCATTGAAACTTATGTTTTAGAGAAAACTTTGAACCTATTCATTCATTTTTCCAGTGAGGGGATGTCGGTCTCACTACCATAACTTGACGAAATATAATTTATTTGATGAAAAGAAAGATATATGTAATTCTTCCTATTTTATATTCATGTATATATCCCTAAAAATCTAAAATCAATTATTTTATATAAACGGACATGCATTATCTATTTTACACTTACTTTACTTGTAAAATCACTACACACACTTTATAGGAATTAAACATGCAACCGTTAGTTGGGGAGTCCACCACAACACGGGTGTCATTTGTTCAACCGGGATACTTAACCATATGGATATATGTGATCGGTATTCGGGTTTCAAATACATTCAGATCAGGATTATTAATAACCAGGTTTCAGCTTGTAAAGGGAGATATTTCTCCCTTGTTTAACATTAAGAACACATTTCTACTACTAAAAACTTAACTGGTTGCACCCTACTCAACTAGTACATAACAATTTTTATCATAGCATAACTGTGATAGCTTTGAACATTAAAAATAATTAATTTGTTCAAAAGTTATAACATTAAATCTTGTTAGAGAATGATCCTGGAACAAAAACGAATCTTGTTAGATGAACTTGTTCAATTAAAAAGATGTTATGATTCTTCTTAGTCACAATATTAAGATAATAAAATTTGAAATAATTGTCATTATAGAATTAGAGAGATGTCTAAAACAATAGGGATTTTTTTTTCAGGTATATATTTTAATCAGATTATTTAGGTTAACCTGAATATAATATTATTAACCCGATTACCAAACAAAATATGCATCTTGGGTTCGGATTTTGAAGTTGATCGGGTTCAGAAGGTTCGAGTTCTTAGTACAACTCGACTTCACAACCTTTGATTGAGATGCGTCGTGGGACCTTTAAAATCAAATCAAATAAATAAATATAAGAACCAAAATTGTCGAGCAAAATATTCCAATCCGTGGCACATTCACGTCAATCATTATCTCTGCAGTTCAGATAGAATCAATTTATCGAATTACTTCGGAATTCAATTGTTTATAGGCAGCATGCATTGCAAACAACGTATTTCAACTGTTTCTAACGTCAATTTTCTTTCATTAAGCCGTTTATTCTATTTAAAGACCCACAAATCATCACCCATCATCCCAATTTCAAATCTTTTTAGTGTTCAGTTCATTGGAACACACTTTAAATCACTCTTCTCACCTGGGTAGTTTGCAGATTTTAACACACCCACCGACTGCTTGATAAATTGCCTCAGTGAGTACTTACAAGAATCTTGTGTATTCAGATTAAAGTCAGAGTTTTGTTGAGTGTACATTGGTTGTAAGATGGCTGATTCAACAGATGAAGGGTCAAGACATCCACAGGGTGTAGAGGTTGTACCATTCAATACATCTGAGGTCCCTTTGAAAGCTGTGTTACTTCATGGGAACTTGGATATATGCATCAAAGAGGCTAATAAACTCCCAAATATGGATTCATTCAATAGGAAATTCACCCCTCTTTCTGGTACTAGTGATCCGTTTGTAACAGTATCTGTTGCAAATGCTGTAATCGGTAGAACATTTGTTGTGAATAACAGCGAGAACCCTGTTTGGATGCAGAATTTTTATGTGCCAGTAGCACATTATACGACCGAGGTGTTGTTTGTTATTAAAGACAGTGATGTCATGGGGTCTCAACTTATAGGTGCAGTTGGGATTCCAGCAGAACAATTGGTTGCTAAGTCTGTGATTAAGGGTACTTTCCCTGTTCTGAATGCAAGTGGTCAAGCATGTAAACTTGGTGCTGTGTTAAGTTTGTCGGTCAAGTATACGCCAGTGGATCAAATGGACATTTACCGTGGTGGAGTGGGGTCAGACCCAGAATTTAAAGGTGTTCCTGGGACCTACTTTCCGCTAAGAAGAGGTGGGAAGGTTACTCTTTATCAAGATGCTCATGTTGACTGTACCCTCCCAAGTTTGAAACTTGATCGCGGGTTAAAGTATGTTCAAGGAGATTGTTGGAGGGATATCTGTGATGCTATTAGGCAGGCTCGCCGATTGATTTATATTGCAGGGTGGTCTATCTTTCACAAGACTCAGCTTGTTCGTTATGGTGCAAAAGCAAGAGATAGCATTTTGGGAGATCTTCTCAAAAGCAAGTCAGAGGAAGGTGTCAGAGTGCTTCTGCTTGTATGGGATGATCCTACTTCAAAGAGCATTTTGGGGTATAAAACGGTGGGTTTCATCGAAGTGATTTTTGTTTTCGCTCTTGATTTTGCATACTGCTTATCTGATTATAACACTATATCCCACAACATATTTTAGAACAATCAATTATGTTATTATGATTATTCAATTCCACAGAATTACTTTGGAAACGTTCTGGAACTTACAGTTTTTGTCTGTAACATGTAGGGAGGGGTCATGCAAACTCATGATGAAGAAACTCGGGTCTTTTTCAAGAATTCTTCGGTGCAAGTTTTACTTTGCCCTCGTTCTATACCAAAGAGTAGCTGGACCAAGAAGGTTTGATTTAATTACTTTCTTTGATGATCTTCTAACATTTTTTTTAAATGATACTAATTTTAGGTATTTATTCAACTATGTTTATTTTTGGTTTGCAGGATGCTGAAACCATCTATTCCCATAATCAGAAAACTGTTATAGTGGACGCTGATGCTGGTATTAAACGAAGGATTATGGCATTTCTTGGAGGTCTTGATCTATGTGAGGGGCGCTATGATACTCCAGAACATTCTCTCTTTAGCACATTAAACACACTGCATAAAGATGATTACCACAACCCTAACTATACAGTAAGCATTCTACTTCTTGTAATCTTCTTGAAATGTGATCAATGTCTTCTCATTTCATTTTGTTTAATTCTTTTATCAGGGGTCTACAGCTGGCTGTCCAAGAGAACCATGGCATGATTTGCATTGCCGAATTGAGGGTCCTGCAGCATATGATGTACTCCAAAACTTTGAGGAACGGTGGACGAGGGCTTCAAAGCCGCGTGGCCTTTCAAAAATAACCAAATTTTCTGATGTGTTACTTAAAATTGATAGAATTCCTGAAATTTTAGGCATCACTGATGCTCGTTACACAAGCGAAAAAGATCCGGAAGATTGGCATGTCCAGGTGTTCCGTTCAATTGATTCCAACTCTGTTAAAGGTTTAGGTTACCCTAAAGATCCAAAAGATGCTGAAATCAAGGTAAAGTTACTTCGACTTTAGGTTTCTTTAAAGGTGGAAGGTGGGTGTGGCGGGTCGGGTCGGGTAACATGTAGAAATCAGCTCGAGTCAAAACAGAAATGTTATTATGGGTCGGGTTGAACTGTCAACACTCTTCCCACCCTTTTCCTTAAATTAGTATATAATTTAGGCATTAAATATAATTATAAAACTATAGTTTAAGATAATACTCTACATTTTATGAATAAAACTTTTTAAGAAGTTACAACTTAAAAGGCTTCATCATTACATTGTAACAGAACCTGGTATGTGGAAAAAATGTGCTGATAGACATGAGCATACATACTGCATATGTGAAGGCTATTCGTACGGCTACACATTTCATATATATTGAAAATCAGTACTTTCTTGGTTCTTCATACAACTGGTCTACCCACAAAAGCTTAGGTAATGAAATTTAACTTTTTTATAGTAGATGAAATAATCATGAATTGATTAGTTCATTTTAAATCAAATACACATTCATATGTATATTTCTGTGTTTTGCAGGTGCAAACAATTTAATACCAATGGAAATTGCTCTTAAAATTGCAAGTAAAATCCGAGCAAATGAGAGGTTTTCTGTATATATTGTGATTCCAATGTGGCCGGAGGGCAATCCAACGAATTCTGCTACACAGCGGATTCTCTTATGGCAGGTTGATTCATATTATGATGCATCTTGAGATGCTATCTAGTAATTTATAATTATAAATCATTTGCTTCTAAAACAAAATCTTTTTGCAGCATCACACAATGCAAATGATGTATGAGGTTATTTACAAGGCTTTAGAAGAAACAGGGCTTGAGAAAGAATATGAGCCACAAGATTACTTGAACTTTTTCTGTCTTGGCGCTCTAGAGTCATATCAAGGCGTACCACAAGATTCAAATGGGAAAATCTCATTCGCCCCTAATACACCTCAAGTACTTTCTTTAACCCTTAATACAAAAGGTTGTAAAATGGCAGGGTCAGCCAGGTTGGGTAACATGTCAAACCACGTTTCGGTTCAAACATGTCGCTTTTCAGATCAAGTCAAAACGGGCCAAATTGTGTTGTGTTAACCCGCAAACACTTTCTTTTTTTTTTATAAATTATTGATGTGTTAATTATGATTGCAAAAAGATTATTGTTATAATAGTAATTTAAGTGTTTAAATGAAAACCGTTTAGGAGATCGTAAGCATTGTAAAAAAAAAAAGGATTTAGGGGACTTCAAGCCTGTGTGGTCTGTTCAGCCCAGTTGACCCGTTCAGCCGTTCCCATTTTAGCTAAATCCTTTGATTTGACTTGTTTGAGAGGATTCACAACCTATGTCAAAATTGACACCTCTACTGAAAACCAGAATTTAAAGCCTCATCTTTCCTTCATTGCTATTTTCTTGATGTTCCTATATGTGAGATATCCTTTTGATTTATTTTTCTAGGCACTAAGCATTAAAAATCGACGTTTTATGATCCATGTAAACTCGAAAGGAATGATAGTTGATGATGAGTTTGTGTTGTTGGGTTCTGCAAACATCAACCAACGTTCGTTGGAAGGCACCCGAGACACTGAAATTGCGATGGGTGCATATCAGCCTCATCATACCTGGGCCCACGAAGGTTCTAGTCCAACTGGACAGGTAAAACTTTTCCTTCAACACATAAAGATTGAATTTATATGTAGCATTTGCGAAGATTTTGATACTTTTTCACGTAAAGTTGATGATTATCATGCTAATTCTCGTACGAAAATAAATCATATTTCTCAAATGTACCATCTTCATGAATCTTGTTACAAATTCAACACAAACATCCTTTTCGTAGCATTCAAAATAATTTTTGATAAAGTCAGGACTTTCCTAATAAAGTTAATGACTTTCATTTTTAACTTTGATTACAGAAAAAGTCTAACTTATAATTTCTAAAATGCACTATTTGCATGAATCATGTTTCAGTTTCAACACCAACATCCTCTTAGTTTTAGCATTAACAGTAACCTTTCATGAAGTTATTAAGTTATTCGCATAAATTTTATGGATATCATGTCAATTTTGAACATTAAAACAAGTATGTTTGACCTAAAAAAGTCAAATCATACCCAATTATGTCATTTGATTATTTTCTGTTTGTGTAGATATTTGGATACAGAATGTCACTCTGGGCAGAGCATATTGGAGAACTTGAGAGCTGTTTCGAGCAGCCACAGAGCCTCGAGTGTGTGAGAAGGGTAAGGTTTTTGGCTGAGCAAAACTGGGAACAATATGCAGCCGATAAAGTAACAGATATGACAGCTCATCTGCTTAAGTATCCGGTAGAGGTTGACCGAAAGGGGCAGGTCAAACCGCTGTCTGGGTGTCCAAATTTTCCAGATGTTGGTGGCAGCATTGTGGGTTCTTTTGTTGCTGTTCAAGAGAACCTCACTATATGAAGCTGCCTGTTGTGATCCAATGGTTCTTTTGGGGGTGTTTTATGTGTGTTTTATTAATAATATGTTGATTGTATCAATTGCATTCTGTAAAATAATCATATGCAATAATCAGAGTTTGTTATGCTTGTATGCCTTTATTGATCTCCAAATTTCATAGTGTTGTGTTATATATATATATATATATATATATATATATATATATATAAGGAAGGGTTCCAATAAAAATCATATTATAATTGAAAACAAAAAAAAACCATTTATTCATCATTGATCTCTTTGATCTATGGTTGAGATTTATTAATGGTATTTTAGTAATTAAATAAAAAATTATGAGTGTTTAAATAAGCATTAAGGGCAAAATAGTAAGAACAAAAAATAATTAACTTGGTAACTACCACACTAATTATAAAAATTCCTAAATTTACTCACATCTTTCTATTTTCTCTCACCTCTCACATTTCTCTTATATTTAATAGATATTTAAACAATCAAATATATTAATTTTTATAAATTAGATTAAAGAATTAAATAATCATGGTTCTTCTAAAAAAGTCAACTAAACTAAAGAAAACGACTAGTTATGCATGCGTAACACCGTGTTACATATGCTTAACATTGTGTGTTATGTATATGTAACACTGTCATACATATGTGTATCATTTTTAATGAATTCATATGAAAATCCAGTATGAGTTACATATATATATTTTAAACCAAAATTGTTTTCAATGCTAAAAGCGATTTCTAGAGTACATATGTGTAACAGTGGAGTTACATATACATACCAACACTTCATACATGTAGCAAATATAGTAACAACCAAAACCATTAGAAAACCTGAAAATATGTATATATATGAAAGTACATACCCAAGTTACGTATACGTAACAAAGAGAAGTACATATATGTAAAGAACAAACTTACACATGCATATAATAAAGTTACATAATCATTAGAACAATAGAGTTACGTATACGTAACAACATAATGGTACATATATGTACGAGCAGACTTACGTATATGTAGCACCAATGTTACATATATTTGATTATGACAGAACTTCAAATCTTCATATTCTTCGTATTCATCTTGTTTATCATGTTTAAGTGTTTGTTTTGTTCGTCTTGCATACATATATGTATCCCAAATGCTTCATACAAGTAAATTCTTTTAATCAACCATTGTCTTCCTTAATTCATCTTCTTTTTACCCCCATACTTCTTTCCCATCCAATTCATTTCTATCTTCATCTTGCAAACATATATGTAAATTAATTTATTTGTATCATCTCATCTTGACATTACGAGAAAAATTTAACGTCTATCGAATAAATTTTCATACCTTAAATATTTGATCAGGTCGATTGTGCAAGATTTGTGTGGTTTTGTTGTTGTTCTCGACAGGTTATTAACCATCGGAGGGGTGAGGATAATGGTGATGGTGATTACGACTGCAAAAAAGGCAAAATAGGCGTGGTGCTGGTGGTGTTCGTAGGTGCCGATAGGAGCAAATGGTGGTGTTCGATGGTGGCAGGCAGTGACGAGATGGTTCACTAGTGTCATCGACGGATTGTAATCTTTAAAAGTTGATTGTGTTCGGAGGTGGTAGATGACGACAGGGTGGTTCAAACGATGGTGTTCAGTGGGAGCAAAGGAATCTTCAAAATTTGTTTCAATTAAATTCACATATGATGCAATATATATTTAATATTAAAAGATTTTGATATAACTAATTCAAAATGAGATCGAGATAAATAAGGGATTTAGTCAAAAATACCATAATTATGTTAGTTGTAAGATTACAAAAATACCCTTTTAAATACAAATATAAACAAATATATTAAAAAATCTATGATTGGTTGAGAGTAGTTTTCATGGTTTTTAATTATAATAGTGGTTTTTATTTGATCCCTCCCCTATATCTATACTATATTATAATGCACGAATGAAGGATTCCGGCCAAAGTTAAGAGATTTGTAAATTTTAAGCACAAGGTACAACCTAAAAAATCAATTTAACAAGGGTAATTATGTCTTTCTAATGCTACTAAAAAAGTGAAACTTTAAACTTATTTACACTTAGACACTTGTATCTTTAATTATATACAATTTTTTTCATGTTTGTTACAATATGCTTAAAAGAAGGAATTCAGTTTTTTAAATATAAAACTAACCGGAGACGAGTACCATAATGAAAAGTGTCGCATGCGCCGTATAGCGCGAGCACGTTACTAGTATATATATATATATATTTCATTTTTGTGGTCACGTTTTGGGTAGATGCTTGTGAGGGCATGTGTAATACCTCACGACCCTAGTGAAGCCCATTTTGCAAATTTTGTGTGTTGTGAAGCCTCACGACCGCAAACATAATCCATCAGGTATGACGCCCATTCTCACGCTTAGAGGGCAGTGTTACACACTCTACCACGTCACTCATGCCTCACTTTTTCACAGAAGTATAACACATAGACAGTTTTATGGCTTTTTTAGTTTCATTGGATTCCTTTGTCTTCATCATGTTCTTTGTACTTTTTATAATAAGAAACACTCACAACATCATTTATTTAAAGAGTATATATTTAAAGCCTAAAGTTATATCTATATGAATTTGAAACGTTAACAAATAGAGACTTGTTACCATTTATAATTAAAGGAACTATGCTTAGTTTGAATGGGCATTTTAATGCTTCCAAAAATGTCATGGAAATGTGATCAATATCATACCACTACCAAAAAATACCGATAAGGAAAATGAGTGAAATTATAAAGCGAATATCGTACCGATTTTGCCAGCGCGCTACAAGTACTGGTCGGTAATGTTACCATTGGAAATACCAAAAATTACTGAAACCAAAAGGTATCAATACTAGGTACATGAAAAAACAAATACTAGTACCGGTACTGACGATGTTTGGTTGATACCGGTTTGGTATAGTATCGGTAAGTTATCGGTACCTCACGAGCAGTCGAGCATTACACCTACAAGAATCTCATCATTAATGTTTAATGTAATATCAAAAAAAGGTTTTCAAAACATGCATGATTATCTTAGTTTGAACAAAATACGACAATTGGGAAAACAAAGGAATAACCAAAATAAGTAAAATTATTATGATATAACCACGTAGAAATAACCACCCAACAAAATGACTATTTTTGTAATTTTCTATGTAATTTAATGATACTAGATATACCACATTATTAAGTGTAAATTGCGGTTTTCGTCCATTTGGTTTGGTGTAAATCTCAATTTCACTCTCTAGATTTAGTATTTGTGATTTTCGTTTCTTTTTTTTCAATCTCTAAAATTAACGTTGTTACATTTTGCTATCATTTTACAATGCTCCCACTTTTATAAAGGTTTAAAGTCTAAACACACCATTGCATACACTTGCATTGCTAGCTGTTTAGGTGGCAAGACGCTACCCAAGACCCTTGCATTCTCAAAAACACCATTGTAGTGAGTTTGACGCACCATTTGTTTAAGCCGTTAAGGCCCTTTGGTGTACTCAACATGGGTCATGCACCGTGGTCCTAGGTGGTAGATTGGCCACATGTGGAGGCGTACACCAGTGTGGCCTGGACCATGCTAGTAGGTCTTTGGCGTGGCTGCAATGAGCTCTCCTCCTATTCTTGACCGTTGTAATAATTAAAATAAAGTTAAAAGTGGATGGATTGCGGAGGATGTGAAAGTGAAAACCACCTTTGAGATGGAATGTGGAGAATGATGTGACGCTGATGTGACAGTAAAATATAAAACCTGAGAAGTAACTTATACTAATGAGATGTTTATGTGTCATTTTTTATATGTATACATACACATCTATGAGAGAGAGAACTCATATCAATTAAAAAGTATAAAAGACTTAATGGTGTATATCAAATATAAGTTTATTTAAAGTATCCGAAAAAAAAAAAGATTTAATTTAGTTTTGTCCTAACGCTTTGGTGACATTCTCGGTTTTTATCCATGTGCTTCTTCTACCTATAACACTGTTTTTCATTTCTTGTCATCATTCTTTAACACTAGCTCTATAATAGTTTTGTTGTTGACTTAAGGTTAAGTTTAGTATTTTACGATGACTTTAGGTTTTTAAAATTTATCTTTTTACAGTGATTTTAGGCTCTCTGAATGTCTATATAACATATAATTGTATTTTCTAAATTTTATTGTTTAATCATCGATGGATTATTATATCATCTTATGGTTTTTTTTTTCAAAATTCAAAATGTAGCATGTCGAGCTCCATCACTTATTTTTCAGTGCAAGAACTAAAAATCAAGCTATTGGAATGACAAAAGTGATCTTTATAAGTTCATTAAAACATGTAAGATTAGATGTAATATTTTAAAGAGTTAGACACGTAGACGCACTACCTACTAATGAATAACAAAAAGTTTCTCTAGGAGTCTCATGGTTCATTAAAACAAGTTACTAACGACGACTCAAACATGTAAAGTTAGATGTGGCGTTATAAAACTTGTGCATCAATACACATTACAACAGTCGATGAAACCTGCAAATTTAGAAGTACATGATTTCACTCACTCGTATAATGTGTTTGTCAAGACTCAAAACCAATTGAAAAACTATACTGATCTTGAAATGTTCGTCTCATCATCCTATCTATTAAAAGACCAAATCTATTTCACCACCTCTGCAGCATGTGGTACAACCAATATTGGTTGGTTCCATCAATGAAGATGAGGGTTATGTTGTTTGGTCAGTGATGATGAGTGGTGATTCATCTGAGGCTTGTTTGTTGGTGTTGATCGTTGGTCTTTGTTGTTGGTATGGTTGTTATTTTTATACTTTTTAGTTTGGTGCTGATGATGAAAGGTCGAACGCGTGTTTTTTTATTTTGAACAATGGGCGTTTTGTTGAAAGATATTGTTGGATGGCTTTCTGTTGTTGCATGTTCCGGTGAAGGTCTTATGTTGCGATGCATTTGAATGGTCTCTTTGTTTAATTTATTGATTTCTATTGTGGTGGTGTTGCATATTGTTATTATTTGGAATGTTGCTGGTTTTTTTGGTGAATATCAGCAGCTCAAAGGTATTGTTTGACTTTGGTTACTGTTTTTAAATAGTTTAAATCACTTATCTTCCAGATTATTTTCTGTAATTTTATCTGGGCGAACAATTCATACGATTATGGGTTTTAATGTAAGCCAGCCTTCTCTTGGAATCGGACGGTGGCGGCGGAATATTGAGAGAGGGAGGGTAGATATTTTACACTAAAATTTTTCCATGTGCTTCTATCTGATTTTGCATGAAGGACAACACCCTTCTTGACACCATGCTTCGAACACAACACCACATTAATTACTTTTCTTGAAAATATGTATACATGTGAAGGGTTAGCTATTTATGTTAGTTGGGAAATAAAGTAAAAAAACATTGATTATTTTATTTAAATATTAAAATTAGTGAATCTTATAAAAATAATATTTGTTGTTGTTATATTAATATCAATGATTTATCTTAAAATGGTAAATGTGAAAAACACTTATATAATAATTTATAATATTGCTAAAAATTAAAAAAAAATGAACACATCTGAATTTTTATGAATTATACAAGTGGGAGCGATTGTAGTTTACACGTCGTTGAATTGTACACGTGAAATCAATACGTCTCAAATAAGGAGAGCCCCATCATCACCAACCATATATCATCACCATAACTGACTTGGCATACGCTTAGCCAACATCAACATTCACATAGAAACAACATGAAAGATCAGGGTTTACCCAAAAGGTGTGATGCCTCAAACGAACCGATGATCGTCATTATTGAGTTAACATCACTATTAACATGAACTGAACACGAAGCTAGTTACACCATTAAATTACGTTTTTGTATGAGTCATAATAATTAGTTAAGTAATTAAAACAAAAACTGTCTCTATGATATAAGCTCACCATCACAGACAAACAACATCACCATCATCGGGGAAGCAAGCAAGGCAAATAAAATTAGAGCATACCAACATCAAAAACTAAGAAGAAGTCAAAAACAAAAATGAAGCAAGGGCCACCTTCACATACCGTAAACAACCCAAGATAACAAAACAATTTAAGTCATCCACAAAACATTAGAAAAAATATTGAAGCCCAAAGCTAAGGTTGAGTCACATTACCGGCGTAACACAGGCAACAATGCCCACCTCGTTCATCACGACACACCCAAAGAGGAGAGATGCGGACAAAGAGCCAATGTCGTCTGACCGGCATAACGTCAGCAACGACAACACCTGCTTCGTCAATCTAATGCTCCGATGCCTCTATCTCTCTACACAGGTCATGTTTAAGGCTAATGTCATAATTTGTTAGCTTTATGTGGAGTTATTTTAGTTCTATTATTGTTTCATTACATGTAGATGTGTGTATAATTGTTTTTTTTCCAAACCAGTTCTAAGTTGGAACCGATTTGTTTGGGTCCTGGTTTGGGTCAAAACCAAATTGAGTTTTAAATCAATTCGGTTTGGTTCATGTTGTTAACCGATTCAGTTCTGGTTTCGAGCTAGCATCACTACTAAGGAATTGTTATGGGCTGAAATTATTGCAAAGTATGTGACTTGTCCCACATCGGTCGTATGGGCAATTGATGTGGGATTTATAGGCCAAATGGGTTTTCTCACCCATCAAACTAGTATTTTGGATTGAGTAATTCCTATTGGTTTGTAGCTCTTGGTATTAGAGCCATGTTAGGAGTGGTGGCCTGGAGAGACCCATCCGTGACCAACGAGGACGTTGGCCCTTAAGAAGGGGCGAATGTTATGGACCGGAACCATTGCAAGGTATGAGAGTTGTCCCATATCAGTTGTATAAGCAATTGACGTGGGGTTTATAGGCTAAATGGATTCCCTTATTCATTATACTAGTCTTTAGGTTGAGTCATTTTGTTTGGTTTGTAAGTTTATAGGTTAAATAGATTCCCTTATCCATCATGCTAGTATTTTAGGTTGAGTCTTTTTGTTTGGTTTGTAGCAGAAATATAAACCGGTTATGAAACCTTTTTTTCTCAGTAAAAATCAGAAAACATTACATCTTGAAAACGAGCCCAGATGAAACCACTAAGGCCCAAATAGATTCCATGGGCCACGGGGCTTAACATGTAAAACAAGCAACCAAAATTACCAAAAATCATCTCTGGTTGTTCTGTTCTTCATGGATTTGCTTCTCTGTCATCATCTCTGGTAAACTTTCTAACTGTTTTATTTCTTAATATGATCTATGAGTGTATATCTATATAATCTGCTTCATCTTCTCTAGATTTTGTAGTAACAGATAAAATTTAGGTCAAGCGAGAATTGACAGCTTTCTGTAAATCAATACTGATTCTGTAGGTTGTATAATGTGAAAAAGCGCTATAATTTGACCTAGTTATTCTACGATTGTTGTGATTACATTGTGCTGAGACAGATTATGTTTATGCATTGAACTTATACAAGTGTGGTTTGCCTCTTTATGCACCAAATGTCCAAATTCATATATTTACCATTGGGTATAGTATATTTAGGTTTCGTGTTTGTTCAAATGTGTGTTCATCAATACGTATATGTTGAAAAAATGACAGCAACAAGAACTAGATTGAAGAGTATGCTTATTTTTGAATATATGATACACAACAATAAACTTGAGAGTTGAGATGAGATATCTAAAAATTTTCAATACCAAAGGTCTGGTTTTTGGAAACTAGGAGCCACATCTCCTCCATATCTCCTAAATCTCCACATTTTATTTAAGGTTAACTCAAAAAAGGTTTTTAAGTAACATCTTCTAACTGTATTTATGGTTTTAGCATTTCAAGGCTACGAGGTGATAGATGCTTTAGGAGTTTTGTCTATTGTCAATTAAGAGAGCCCCATAAGTCTCATTTCTATCATTCTATGTGTGACTATGCCAACGAGCTCAGGAGTAGTGCTCGCGGGAAGTTTGGTGTTTGTAGATGTTGAGCCACATTAGGTTACTTGGGGAAAACAATGTGTAGCATAAACGGCTTATTGTCATAGACTTGTATTGACAAACTCACAGTGCAACCTTAATTTGACCCTTCAATGATTCAAGCAAGCAAACAAAACACAAATGAACAAGTGGACTAAGAAAGCATCAAAGCACCTAGATTACTTTGACAAAGAACTTACAATGAGAGCTTATAAGTTACAAGTGAACTTTAAGGTTTGTCACGATGAATGACATCATCATCTAGTTATGCTACTCCTACTTCAAAACGGATGGCTAAGATCTAGTACACGAATGGTCAAGATCTACTCTCTTTGGATGAAAAAATGCGCGTCTGAGGTGCTAAATGGTGAACGTAGTTTGAAAATCACTTGAAAGCATATGAAGCGCCATGATCTCAAGAAGCGGCCTGAGGCGATTGCTTTTTGCATAAGGTATCACTTTTGGTTGAGGCGCTGTTCTAGACTTTCAGGTTTCTATGTGTATAACGAGGCTAAAATAATAAAAAGACGACCTTTAAAATATACGTCTTCTTTCTTTTTTCTTCTCTTCCGTTATTTTTCTCCTTTCCTTTGTGTTTACTAGTTATGGATTTTAAATATGCTGGGTCCTTAGTATTAGATGGACGAAGGAAAGGTTGTTTGATGAATTTTTGACGTAAAGCCAAAATCCTAAACGTGTATTCCTAGATAGTTCCATCCTAGCTTGGTTAGTGGTTAATTCATCCCGGATTTTCCTACCTACAATTACATGACATCTCATTGTCAATGTAGCATCATAAAAAACCTTGAAAAATGTTAAGAATCCTAAAATTGTTAGTATTATAAAATTAACAGAGGTTATAACAAATGTTTAGTTAAAAATGTTCAATATAAAGAACTTCATAACCAACATTCAACATAAACAAACATGCAAATATACGAGGAAATCGTGACTACTTCTTACAAGATGATAAATTGCTCAAAAACCCTAGAAAATCACAAATATATATAATCTTATGTTCTAACCAACACTAATACATGCTATACGTGATGTATAACAAAAATACTATAATATAACACCAAATACTATAATAGTGAACAAACATAGAAATGCTTAAATGATTACTTGCTTGCCATTGTATTGCTTTCGAATAGTATTGACTGCCATGCACTCTTAAAAGTTCTTGAATACTATTTCAATCTTCCATTTAATAGCATGTTCTAAATCAACATGAAGGCTTCTTAAGAGGTGGTATAGGTTATACTTCAAAATGGCTTGCTTTAGAAAGGAAAATTGAAGGTACACGAATTTTTAGATTCCACTGGACTTAGACTCGCATAGATTAGACATTTTGTAGATGGTACACGCATGGATATGATTATACATGCCTATGAGTCACGTATCATGACATATGGGGTATAATAAACGTTTCTTAATGATGCACAAACCATAAAGTAGATATTTTGAATAATATTTTTGCAACATTTAGGCATATATATTTCTGTACTATTGTTATATTAGATGTAAAAGATTATACGCAACTTAAAGTTGGCATGCAACTGTGTTGTCTCATATGTCTTAGCTATAGGTGTGAAGTAATTATGACATGACCATATAGGGTTATACATATGACCCACGTAGGAAAATGGCTACTTTCTTGCTTCTCTTATAAATATGCTTTCCCATAGATCTTGTGGTCTTCTAGGATATTCCTTGTCTCTTTTGTGCTGCAAATAACTTGTATGATTGCCGTCGCTTGCCATTGTATTGCTTTTAAATAATATCACGCACTTTTAAAATTACTTGAATACTACTTCAATCTTCTATTCAATAGAATGTTCTAGATCAATGTGAAGGTTTGTTAAGCGGCGGCGTAGGTTATATTTCATAATGAATTACTCCATAAAGGAGGTAGTACACAGATGTTTAGATTCAACTCGACTTAGACTGCGTAGAAGACAATTTGTAGATGTTACACGCTTGGATATGATTATACATGCATATGAGTCGTGTATCATGACATGTGGGGTATAACAAATGTTTCTTGATGATGCACGTGCCATGAAGTAGATACATAAATAGTATTTTCACAACATTTGCTTCGGTTATGTTTTTATGTATTATTTAGTCTATTCTGATATTGGACGTAAAAGATTATACACAAGTAAAAGTTGGCATGTAACTGTGTTGTTTCATATGTCTTAGCTATAGGTGTGAAATAGTTATGACATGCCATATATGATTATATGTATAACCCATGTAGGAAAATGGCTACTTTCTTGATTTTCTCTTAAATATATGCATTGTTAAAGATCTTGTGGTCTTCTAGGATATTCCTCGTCTCTTTTGTGCTGCAAATAAAAATTATGCTTCCTTGTAACTCACATTTTAGATTTACTGTCCTTTACCATATATTTTAGTTTGTTTTGTAGATTGCCTTACCCCCTTTTGTGATATTTTTTCATAATTGCATGAATTTTGTACCACATACTACAAACAGAAATATGTAGCTCATTAGGTAACAAAATTTTTAATCTTGTTCATCAAAACTACAAGGTTGGCATTTCTTTTTCTGATTTCGAATAATGTGTTTTGATTTCTAGGAGAAATTGTTGATTTCTGTTCATATCAACTTGTTACATTTTTGAAGGGGGCACACTTTCTTGGTGTTTGTTCATGGTAACTTCTATTGAAATTAACCGCAGAATTAAAAAACCGGGGACCCAAAATAATGAATGGAATTTTTTACCTTAAACCTACACCTCGACGGTTGTCTGATTAAGAGCCATATATCTCCATCTTTCTTTCTCCACAAAATCTGCATCCAAGAATCGTGAAACAAATGCCCACACCCTGTAAACATCTTCAAAATTCGTCAAAAATCCGATTGTGGCCATGATCACCGGTATCTCTAGGTCAAACTTCTCTTTAGTTTTGGTCAATACGCTATTTTGACCTTTGTTCTCGATGCTTTGTACCTCTACTAATCTCTCTTTTTCTTCAATACTCCTGTCCACAAAACTAACATTCTTTAAAGTTGCAGAACTTAGAGAAATATTGTGTCTACCTGCCAACTTCTGTACAAGTGCTGGCTCAATTTTCTCACCTTTCCAATCAAACACATTAAACGCCACTACCGGGCCACGGTCCACCCTCACTCTTGGCCCATAAATTCTAACCAAAGGAACCCCGTCTTCCGTATGTGGGTGTTTAAGACTACCAAACGCATTCACTAACCAGTTTACTAAGTACCTTACCCTGCTGCTAATCAGTACCAAACCTAGTGAATCGGCATTATCTAATCCCCTAAACTCTATATCTGAGCTAATCCCACTACTGCTTGCTTCGTTTCCTCTTGATTTTTCTGCAATGTCTAGTGACTTGTCCTGTTTCCAGACTTCAAGAAACGATAGTTCCTCTTTTTTGTCATTAGTTTCTCTCATTTCTTGTATTTCAAGCGTGTCTTGAGTTGATACCGATGATGATGTTGATAAGACTGTTTTCCCTCTGTCAGTACTCCTTGATTCTTGGAGGAATAATGGCCGGTTAGAAGCTTTAACGATATTAACCAATCCGGCGTTCGTATTAGAGTTTTTGAGCACCGATGATCTTGATTTTTTAATAAAAAGACACCCGAATCCAGATGGGTTTTCCCCGAAAACCTTGTAAAACGAACAGATCAGGAAATCGGGCTGGAAAAGAGAGAGACCCAATGTCTCCATATCTTTGGCTCCTAATGCATTTGCATCAAGACACACATGCCACCCGTTTTCTTGAGCCAAACCCATCCAAAGATACGAGTATCTTGATCCCGTAACCTTAGATTGAAGTGGGAAAACAAAGAGTCCTTTTCTTTTCTTTTTCTTGTTCTTGTTCTCTAGCGATTTCCTTAGTCTTTTTGACTGAATTCTCATGTTGGGCCATGTAAACACAGCTGAATCGACCCACCCGGATCTTTTTCTACAGCTTTCAAGCATAGTTTCCACAGCTTCATTCTCATGATCATACACAGTCAAAAGATTTCGATGTGAATGAAAAGGGTAAGCTTCTGCCAACACTTGGAATGCAGACGATTGGTTAGCTGTGAAAACCAAAGAATAATCATCTGATGAAATATTCATGAATCTAAAAATCCTCTCCTTGATCTTGCTTTCAAATTCTGGTTCTTGACCACCGTGTGTAATCTGTGTATACAAATTCACCGATTTGTATATGATATTGAAAAAAGGTGCATTAGAATGCAACTGTTGTGAATAAGAAAACAGCCCATGACCAATGTAATCGAGACAAACATGGCTCGATAGAGTGAGCTGATAGTATTCCTGATCCCGGATCCGGTCAGCCCTGTCAGTTTCCGCGTAGTTCGGGTAAGCCCGTTTCATATTGGAAAAAGATTGTTCTAGTGTTGGTAGACATTCATGGTTAGTGAATTGAGCATTTGGATGAAGTGAAAAAGCTGTTGCAGCAATGAAATCATACCTGGAAGGACTTAAGGACTGTTCAGAACCCTGGTTCTCGGGCAGCCCAAGTAACTGATTCGGGCAGCAACGCGGGAAACAGGCTCTCGAGACTTCCTTGATACAAGGTGAGCTCATTTTTTTCAATTTTCTTATTGATGAAGAGGGTGTTGGGTTATATAATTAATATTATGGACAGCTCATATGTCTTTACTTTCTTCTCAATGCTGCATTGTTTATATCATTTAGTTGTTCACATAACGACAGCCAATGTTCAACCCTGTTTGACTTGCTATTGTCACTACAGTAATTCCAGACAACCTTAGAAAAACCGGATTTATGTTTTTAAAAAAGATAAAAGAAACAGTTAATAAAATACTTATAAAATTGTTTTCTTCTAGGATATAAGTTTAATGGAGACCAATTATTTCACATTTGGCTATTTGTAATTTTGTATGATTGAAAATAAGTTGTAATTTACGTGAATGTTGCTTTTAATGGGCCCCGAAAGAGAAATATTGCAGTCCTCCACTATCCCATGAAGCGGTTCATATTAGCTCTACAAAAAGTGTTAGTTACAGAAAAAAATTGGTTTTTAATCGACTAAACGAGAAGCCAGTTTTAATTGAAAAATGTAGATGAGGTAGAGGAAGGGTTGCATGATATAGATGGATTAATAATCCGATTTGTCTAACTCGTGGTTGAGTGTTAGTTCGTCTTGTATGGACTTGGTCCTTATGGGTCGCTATATATGGCGGATTATTCTTGCTTTTCTTTGAATCTTTGGATCTGTTCATATTTGATCATAAGGAAATTTAAGCCAAATCATAAAGAATATCAAAATAGCACCCAAAAGGTTAAGAATTGAGAATCCCTTAGGGATGTACAAACTTCTCTCTATGTTTGTCTTGATCATAAGAACAGAGAACTTATAGAAACTACTAATACCATATTAGTTAATGAGGTAAGGACCTTAATGTAAAACATAGCTTGCATTAGATATGTGACATTCAAAGGTATAAGAGAGAAAGCCAATTAAAGATAGATTAAAAACAAGAAATCAGTTAGAGAGGCTCAAACGATTACCACTTTGTCGTCCTTAGAGCATTTGCATTAGGCTCTCTAAAATTTTGTGAGTGAAATTTCTTAAATTATATGGAATGATTGTTAGTGGTTATAAGTGGAAGAGAGACAAAAAATTAATGTTTATCTATAAATTTAAGAAAACATTGTTTATTCCTTATAAATTTTTTAATATCTTTTAAAGTGGTTATGTGAAATAAGTGAGAAAATATAATGATAAAAATAGTATTATTTAAGTGAAAAGAAGAAAAAAATAATGATTTTTAATGTAATTACAAGATAAAGATAAAAAAACGTAGTGTAAATGCTATCTGAGGTTTAAGGTTCCGTGTAATACAAGGAGAAAAGGGTAGTACTTTTATTCTGGCCGGCGACTTATCTGTGCGACTATATGCAAGTCGTTGGCTATATTTGCTCCGGTCAACTTGCCCTTAAGCAATAATATTTTGGGGGTTACTTGGTAAATTCCCCAACAAAAGTCTTTTTCAATTTGCCTTGCCCTATCAGAAAAGTTTCATTTCGCAACCGCCTTTCTAATAAATTTTAAGTCTTTATGAAAGACCCACTTTTTTAATAGTCTTCCATGATTGTTTTCATGGTCCACAACAGAAAATTATACAAAAAATATTGTACCATGCGCATCTTTACTTGTACGTTGTTCATAGGATTCGTGGTTTATGAAGGTTTGCGTTTACCTGGTCAATAAAACATAGATGCTTATTTCTGTCCATGAAAAAGCGTTTTTTCATTTCTGGTTTTGGGTATTTAGAAAAAGGAAAGCTATTAATTAATTAATATCAATAGCCAGAAGTTCTTACATTAGACGATATCATGTCACACTGAAAATAAATATATAGAATAGAAAGCATTGTTAGAGAGTTGATGCGTGTTTGTATTCGTGCATTTTCTTACCTAAGAATAGAGTTGTTCAAATAGTTTACGGCTTGAATTGTATATATAATTCTCTAGTTGAGTCAACCTGGCTTAAATAAATTTCTAGCCGTGGTGTGCTCAGTTGTTAGCTTGTTTGTTTAGCATGTTGTTTTGAAAACCTCAACTTTTATAGAGAACATGGATTTCTAGCCTTGGTTTGCTTATTTGTTAGTTAGTTTGTTTGTTTAGCATGTAACTAAAAAAATACTTATATAGGAAAAACACCACTAGATTTTTATTACATATATTTATATGTTCAAATTTTTTTGTTATATTTATACATACATGCAAAATTTACAAATTGTTATAATTCTAAGAACGTAGGAGTTGGCTCATTGACCCACAAGCTAGTTCAAGCTTTATTCGAATTTTGCTAGAGCATCCATTCCAACTTGGTAAAAGTTTTCAAGCAAGGTGGATCTCACATGTATAATTTCAAGCTCGAGTTGGAGCGGAAGCTAGTTCATCCTCTGTTTGTTAAACTACCTTACATGATAAGGTATTAGCTATAATTGTGTCAAATAGTAGTGTGATACCTCCACTAAATATCAACACTACTAAAAACTATTTTGATTCTAAAAAAATTATGTAAAGTTTGATGCCGTAAAAAAAAAATTTGACATGAAACTTATAGCTTGTTATTAGTCATTATTTAACAGTAACACTATTGTTATTTTATATTATAAGAGCATTCACAATCCATCTCTCATCTACATCCTCATAATTACACTAAATATTACTACTTTTTCTCTATACTTTCAATTAAATAATATTTTTTCAAACATTTATCATTATATTTTTTCTCTCATCCACTCACAACTATTCATAAAACATTAAAAAATTTATAAGAATTATACCGTGTTTCTTCATATTATAAGGCACCCACTCATATATGGGAAATAGACGGTGAATGCTCTAATACATACAATATAAAACCTTACCACAAAGATAAAAATATACTGAATCCTGGGCAAGTCTCATCTGACAGTGATCTACACATGATTTAACATTCATATAGAAAAGGTAGAAAGGCTAATCTTACAGTCTTATATTTTATTTTATATAATATTCAAACTACGAAAACACATTAACACATGCTCAATGGATACTTCATAGTTATCTCAATATTAATGTAATAACAATATTATAATGATAATAATATTTATTTAAGGATACATAACACAAGTAAATCTTATTATTATATTACATGACCCTTAAATCATAAAAATCATTTGAGACAAATCAATAATTGATTTGATATAATGGTCAAAACAATATCGCTCCGTGAACTAAGCAAAGAAACAAAGTGTGTTTTGTTCAAAAGCAACAATAATCACACAATGTGAACTTTAAAGTTTAATTAATTGACGACATCACTCGGGCCCATTGGTGGCATGTCTCTCGTGCATCATCTTAATCCCCATGTACCTGCATATATTTTCAGCAAAAGTTATTAATTACATAAGTTAATCAAACAAATGTTTTTAAATGCATAATTAAGTTTATGACTGTTTGTTACCTTCCTAACATCATGACGGTGGCTTGAGGATTAGTTCCTGGGGAATTTCGGAATGTTGACCCATCAATAACCCTAAGAGAATCTATGCCGATAACCTTATAATCGCGATCTACCACTCTATCAACTTGGCAACCTCCATGGTAATGCCATATGGTCATCACTGTGTCCTTACAGTACTGTTCTAAAGATCTTGACACATTGGCATGTTTAGGCAATAAGTTTATGGGTGCACTAGCGGTCATGTTGAGAAGAGTTGTGACAGATAAAGAATCAAATCTGAATGGTGAAAATGCCTTTGATTCGATCACCTTCTCAATAAATTTCATCCCATCAACACATCTTTGTAAGTCCCGAGGGTCTTTAAAGTAGTTGAATGTCACCGAGGGGTTGTCATTTGGGTTACGAGATGTAAGCTCAAGATGGCCCGTGGAGATTGGACCCATAATTTTCTCTAGGATAAATCCGCCCATGAAAGCACTCGGCGGGAGGGCTTTCATGTCCTCTACCGCCTTGTCTATGGCTGCTTGTGTTCTTTGTTTTGGTGGTAATGTTGACAATTGTCCAATCTAGAAAATAAATAACAAGTGTTTTAAGCAAAAATAGTTTAAAAGGTAACATCTTTTTGTGGGCTAGGAACCACAATATGCATATGGGCTTGATTGAGGTCCATTTCAATATAGACGTAAGCATGGCTTGTTTATACAAAGGTTTACCTTTGGAGAAAACATTCCATAATCTTGAGTTCGAGCTCCACCTGCAAAGTTTTCACCGGAAGCAGACTCAATGTAGGTTCCATTATGAGTGATGCCGACGATTTGGATGAGAGAAACTTCAACGGGTTGTGGCGAGGGGATGAAAACCGCATTCATTGGGTTATCGGACATTCCAAGGCCCACCATTGGCTGGTCCAAGACCACCGTTATGTTATGGGCATCAAGTTGTCTTTTTGGGCCTACTCCACTTAACATTAGAAGTTGTGGGCTTCCTAAAGCCCCAGAAGACACTATAATTTCGTTTTGGGACCCTCTCCTTAGGTAAGCTCGATGGGCCACTCCATTTGCATCTGCAAAGATCACCCCATGGGCCTTGGGCTTTGTTCTTCCTACATATCAAATTACACAAAATATCAAAACAACCCAATCATTTTCCTCATTAAGAATCGGTTACAATCTGAACTGGTTTCAACCAAACTGATCAATACCATAACCCGAACCGATTAGGACATAAACCCGATTTGTGCACTTCTAGGTCATATGATACATAGAATTTATAAGTTTTAAGTCAGAAGAAACATTCAAACATGTACCTCGTCTCTTGAATAATATCTGGTGAACGGGTGCATGGAGTAACACAGTGAGCCCACTCGGTTTTGCATACCGAAGCAAATCGGCTGCCGTATGCCTATGACCATTTGCATCAAAAATCGTGCCACCAATCTTTGTACCATATAAGTGATCATATGTAAAACCATTATATGGTTGTATTCCAGCCTCCACCAACCCATTCCTCACAGCCGTCTGCCACTGCTTCAACGGCGGCTTAAAAGCCACCACCTTCTCCACCCACTGGTACGACTCCTTGACCAATCTTTCATCCCAACCCGCAAGCCGAATAAATTCAGGTTCTGCACGAGAGTAAAACCCCGCATTCAAGCAGCTTCCACCACCAAGAACACGTGCCCGGGCACTGACAACTCCATCCTCGGAGATAAAACGTTGGGAAGGGGAAGTTGAGGAGAGGTCAGAAAGGGCGGCTCCAAAGGCGGTTAATTCGGTGATATTGTTGTTTCCGTAAGGGGAGCCGCCGCGCTCAAGGAGGAGCACAGAGGAGTTCTGAGAGAGAGTGGCTGCTAATGGACAGCCGGCTGTGCCACCACCAATGATTATGTAATCATAGTATGAGACTGATGGAGCTGTCGTTGCTTGGTGCATGAATGTGTACCCCGGATCTGTTATAAATATTTATTATAGGGAAGAGAATTACAGTTAAACCTTTGTTATTGCGATAACCCACGTTAACCCATCAAGACCAATCAAAATTATTTATTTGAATAGCATTATTACACACAAACAACATTAAAGGTCACTTACACCGACAAATATTTATGAAAAGTTGCAGGTGTGTTAATCTTTGTACACTTGCGAATTTACATATATACATAAACGAACATAATATTCTATATATGTAATAATGTTATTCAATAAAAAATAATGATTTTAATTGATGTTGATAGGTTAACACTGGTTACTGCTATAACAGAGAGTTATCTTTCGTATTCAACTCACTTGTTATATATAGATAAATGTTTCTTTTTAAGTTTTAGTTTTTCAAAATTATTTTTTAAGCATATGTGAACTTGATTGTAATTAAAATAAAAAACAATAACTTAGTAGGTATGTAACTAGAGCTCACCAAAAAAGTTGTATTATGTTACACGAGTCGAACGTGACAATGTATATTTAACAAGATTTGTGAACCAAAACGTGACATGCTTAACAAGAGATGGTTATTTTTTTAAACACTAAGAGTCTAACATATGCATGTTTAGTAAGTTGGTTACATGATAAAACACATTTAGCACGATCAAATGTAAACGGTTTAATAACAAGAATAACACAACATGACTTTGTTTAACACAATGTCAATGACATGATCGTTTAATACGATTGAATATCTACACCTTACAAACATGAATTATACGACATGTTTAACACGATCATTGAAGCAATTAGCTAAACAAGGTTGAAAATATCAAGACATATATAACACAATCAATTTAAATTACCAAAAGTTACAAATCCACATTTAATTATTTACATAACTATAAAACTATTTATGATACATTGTCAATATTTTGACATGATTGTGTATCATTAATGCGTTGAACTCGTTTAGACATATTTTAACCGTGTCATTAACCTTTTGACCCGTATATAACCAGAACTTGTTTACTACAAATAGTATCTCGTTTTACTTCATGTCGAGTCATATTATCTTAATGATTGAGTCATGTTATAAATTGTCCACACTTCTCTAAGCGTAGCCCTTACTCCATGGCTCTATATGCTATTTTTTTATATTTTATTACAACTAAAACTGTACAAATTCGTGTTTTATTATATACTTTTACATTGCTTAACACAAAAGTGTATCAAGTAAATCTAGACCCCGTGATTATAATATTATATAGATAAAATAAAATTAAATACTTAAAGGCTGGAATTCATCTATGAAAGTGGTTAGTAGGTTTGTATTAAATATAAAATGAATGGTAGTTGGAAATAAATAAAAATGGGCCCATTTGCAATATAGTTTCCGAAACTAAACATATTATTCAATGATTAAATCAGTATAATAAAAAGTAGTATATTTATGAATATCATTTTACATCCATCCAAATATATATCTTTTTACAGATGCAACACTAGAAACATAAATTAATATACATTTTGATCATGATAAGTAGTTTATTGAAAGCAATCGAGCCTATCAAAAGATAAGCACTAAATTATCACTACTTATAAATATAAATATCACTCAATTAAAAAGGTCAAGTAAGTTATTAACACGAGTTATTTTTACTCGAAAAACAATATATACCGGGCTGAGTTAAACACTTCACAATTTTCAAATCTTTGGTTGTTTGCATATCGATACAATTTGGATTACTTTGATTGTTTGGCATGTTAGATAATAATCGTGACCTAGAAAATGAGTCTCACCAGTGACCTTCACTAATGGATCCATCCGTCAGTGAAAGCCTTGAAAACCTTCTTTTCTGTAATGTCTATTAATAATCAAATCGAAATTGTAACATTTTTTAAAATTTGTCATGTTAATAACATTGTCATTAAATATAAAGCTGGTAGAACATGGAGAGTAATTGAGGCTGACATTTCGTTGTCAGATTCTAAGGATCCATTGGGTCTCATTGTGTTGTTGTTAGAGTCTTGAAATGTGTGAAAAAGAAAGTAAAAGAGGTTACGAGGTGGATGCAATTACAATTTAGAAATACGAAGATTTTCCAGAATAATAGATAAAGAAAGGATAATTTATGTTACGATTGCTACTTGTTCTCATTTGTGGTTTATTCACTAAAGTCGTAAGATTAACATTTCTTGAGTAAATTGGTTAAAAAAAATCCAATGTCATGTCTGTAATTTTTGGATAAGGCTAGTTAATTACTTGCTAGTCGTGGGTTATAAAATGCTAGCGTTAAAAAGATAATATTAATATAAAAAAGTTATGGAATCACACACAAAATCATTTGGAATGCTAAAGAATTTATGTAAAATTTACTAAACCTTAAAAAATGCAAAGTAATTAGTTATTTTGGCAGTGACAAGTACAATAAGAAGTTAGTAAAGACTGTACCTTAAAAATACTAAAATAAACAGTAGAAAGTATGAATGAAAACTGTACCTCTAATTTGAGCATAACAAACTCCATGAAAGAGCAAAACTGCAATGAGGACATCAGCCACCATTCTCCACCACCCCGAAACCGTCATGACCGTCAACCACCGACCACCGCGTGTTTTAATTATGTGTTGAGAGGGTGCAAATTGCACAAAGATTATGGTGTAGTAGAGTTTTTATTAAGAAGAACACCAACAATCTTGATGGCTTTATATTAGCAACAATTCAACAAAATAGAACACTTTTTGTGTTAAAATTTGAATCTTGATCGCGTACATCAAATCTGCAATCTTAAACTCTCTAAAATCTTTGAGGGTTAGCTTCGATGTTTTCAATAAAACTCAAGAAATGTGAGTAGTAAGTTATATACTTGTATCTATATATATGGTTTAACCTACTTCTTATACCTCTTCCTTTAATGTGTGTATATGCAGGTGTGTGCATTGAATGTATATATAAATGCATCCATTATATTCATGGTTGGTGTGTAATAGCACTACAGGAATGGCGATATTTCTTGTCGCAAAAAGTTCCTAATTCATCGCAATATGTTATTTGCGACAAAAATGTCGTCGTTATAAATTCGCCGTGAAAACTGGTTGCAAAAGGTTTATTGCGATGAAGTTTGCGACGAATTTTTTGTGGGGTCCACCTGTTTTTAAAAAAAGGGAAATACGTGGAAAAAGATTTTTTGCGACGATATTTTTCGTCGCAAATGTATTTTTAATTTTATTTTAATATTATAAATATCGTAATTAAATAATGCTTATTCTTTTTTGCGACGATAGGTCGCCGCAAATTTTTTGACCAAAAATCTTTTTTGCGACGGAAAATCGCCGCAAAAAACCTTCGTTTTTTTTTATATTCTGCTGCATTTGCAGCAATCCACCTAGGTATTCCTATGATCGATGTCGTGTGGTCGGTCAAAAATATATATTAAAGAGTGCCTAATCACCTTTAATAGTAAAGGGTAAGAAGGGTGTCGAATCCACAGGGAATCACAAGAAAGTGCTAGTAACAATCAACTAACATAATTAAACATTAAAAAATAAATTAATTTATAGATTTATTTGAGAAATAATTAAATGAATGAAATAAAAGTTTAGGTTTTTAATAATCTTGGAGAAAAAACAACCCACTTCAGGATTCAGGTTTGGCAAAGTTATAATTTTTCTTTAATAAAACCTAGTGAGAAGTCGTTAATGATGACTTACACATGATAGGATTTAAGTGATAATTATGGATTAAAGCTTAAAAGACCTTATTCACATAATTACCAATTTGAATAATGAAACCCTAATTCTAATAATCAATCACACAATAATTTAAGACAACCAAAGTTATAGAATATCAAAATTAAGTTTAAGCATAATCAAATCGTTTATATAATCAAATCATAAATTGAATCTAAAAGAACTTAAAAGGTTCAAGATCCAATCCCAAATCTAGGTTACAAACTAAGAAAAATAAAACTTATACAAACCCGTCCCCCGAAGTGAATCACAAACGAATTAGTCTTGCATCATCATTAAATTTTTAAGGCCAATTGAATAAATCTTGTAGATTTGATGATCTTGATGTTGGAAGAGCTTGAGAATGATCCAAGATTGTTATTTTTTGTCCAAGATTGCTTTTCTAAAAATTAAAATTCGTATTAGGGTTTTTCCCTTTTTAAATCCCTTCAAATTAGGTCAAATCTCAACAAAAACCCGGACCCCGGCGTCGGTGGCGCCACCCCATTGTACAACCTTAATTTTCATGTGCAACTTTTTGAGATCTTTCCATTGATAGGTCGTGGGTCCCGTAACTCCTTTCCTAGCTCAAGTTATGCCCGTTTTAAGATACCGTTGTCGTGCAACTTCGGTTGATCATATATTTACTTCTCGAGATCTAATTCTCGTCCTGTTTCTTCCAATTTATTTGTATTATTCACGTTTGACCTACAAACACAAGATAATCCCAAAGTAACTCTATTTCTCATAAATTTACACATAAAACACGGAAATAAAGCTATTAAACATTGAACTTTCACCACCCGATCAGAGTACCAAACCTGTTGTCCAAAGTCACTAATACCATCCCAACTATCAAACCAATCGCAATAGAAATGATAACATATAAACCAACTATTTTCTAAAGTTAACAAGTCATACAAACAAATGTTCCAAAATATTTCAAAATATTCATAACAACATCAAATCAAAATCCTATGAGTTTGACGACCCACCTTCATCATCTTCATCACTTTGTTGAGAATGACCACTTCTCTTCAAGGCACTCTGGACTTGGGTTTGGATTTGACTCTGCATTTGTGCCATCATATTAGCCATCATCTGAGACTGCCATTGTTCTTGCTCACTTGCCTGTCTCGCTGCTATCATTTCCTCAACCTCAGCCTGTGAGAACATCCGCTGATCCATTCTATGAGGTGGAGGTGGGGGTTGTGAAGGCACGCTTGGTATTGGCCTAATGCCACGTTCCCACCCGGGCCGCTCCCCCAAGACCTGCCGCATGATCTGCTTCTCTGACATTTCAGGGTGTTGTTGTTGAAGCACGACCATTTGCTCCTATTTAGTTTTACAAAAAACAATAACCAATGTTTTATATATGAGGATGTTATATATTACTTCATTTTTATAAGATTATAAGGTGTGTACATTTTTATAAAATTCGGCAGCATTTCCTCTTAGCTCCCAAAATATGTATATTAAACACATATTCATGGGAGCAAAGGGGAAATGCTGCTGATTTTTTTTTAAATAATAAACCAATTATACACAATCATATCCTAAATGAGACAAAACATTCAAAAAGCAGTCCCAATCTGGGGACTGTCCGAAATTAAATTCTATTAATTTAATTTCAGACGGGTGACCTACGGTATAAAACGAGGGAGAATTATACACATATGTTAAAAGAAACTAAGCATTTTATACAATTCCAATTCTAATCCACATCAAGATACCGAAATCACAGTCCAAACAAACCACATTCTAATGCCCCCATAACAATATATACACATCCAACAACAAATACATACATTCTCATATTTTTTCATCTCAACTAACAACAAAATCACTAAATACATACACAGACAAATACATACATTAATTAACACAAGAATTAACACAACAAATACATACATTCTCATATACATACATACATAAATACACACATGTTTTTCATCTCAACTAATTTAAAGATCCATTTTTTAATAACCCTATAAACTTTCTAACCCTAATTTCAAATGATAACCACAAATTAACACAAAAATTAGGAAAAAAAGTGGTTATTACCTGAAATTAGAAGAGGTGGTGGTGGCTATAGTGGCAGGGAGCGGCGACGGCGGTGGTTGTGGTGGAGTAGCCGGTGGTGGAGGTTGTGGGTTTGAAGGGGGCGGCCGGTGGCGGAGTGGTGACCGGTGAGGGTGTGTTCGACGACGGTAGAGTAGTGGCAATGGTCGGCCTTCTGCTGTGGTAGAGTGGGGTGGGGTCGACGGTGGTGGAGCAACCTGGTGATGGAGGTTGTGGGTTTGAAGGGGGCGGTGGCATAGTGGGGAGGGGTCGGTGGCGGATGGCGGTGGTGATGACGGGTTATGGAGGCAGCGGCGGTGGTGGGGTTCGGTGGTAGAGCGGCTGTGGTGTGGTGGGGGTGTGGGTTTCAAAATGGGGAACTAGATCTGAGATTCCCGTCTTGTATTATCTGGAACCTTTTTTGCGGCGACATATCGTCGGAAATAACATATTGCGACGATAAATTTTAATTGATTAAAAATTAATTAAATTTTTTAAAAACTTTTTGCAATGACACTATCGCCGCAAAAACCTACACAGAAAATAAAATAAAAAAGTTAGAAATATAAAAAATAATATTCATTTTTTGGGGCGATATTTTCGTCGCAAAAGAGGTAGCGGGAAATTTTCGCCCCTAAAAAAGATTTAGATAATTAAAAAAATATATAACTATTATTTGCGACGATATGCTTTCATCGCAAAACATATTTACGATTTAAAAATTCTAAAATAAATTATATTTCACTATTTGCGTTGAAAATGTCGCTGCAAAAAAGAATTTTGACTGGAAAAGTCAAAAAGTAAATTTTTTTTGTCGTTAAGTGAGTTTTTTTGCAATAAAAAATTGATCGTCGCATATAACTTAGATACAAAAAACCATTTTTCATGTACTGTAAGACTATATGTTATGATTGCACGGATAGGGGCATGGGCAGGCCACGTAAGCACACACGGGCGTGGAACACCACCCTCCCTGGAGTTGAAGGAGGCGTGAGGCGGGGGCGTGGATGTGGCCACGAGCGTTGAGCATCGTAAAAGAGCTGTCGGGCTCATTGTTCGAGGAAAGAGCCGTCGGCTCAATTTAAATAAAAATAACTATTTAAAAAATACCATATAAATACTACACAAATTTAAATAATAACAATTTTATATAAAGTTGGGTATGGTGTTTACCCTTGTTAAATGTTGGGATATTATGAAACACGGTGTCAAGAGGGTGAACATCCCTTATCATTATCAAATCGTTGTCCTCTAATGAATACACTAGTCAGTCTCCTTGGACAAGTCGTCGTCAAATTAATAAACCTCAACTACACAGATGTCGAGGTTCAAGCAGATGTGGATTCAATTCGGGGGGCCAAGAAGAACAATAACGGAAATGAGCAACATCTTCTTCTAAAGAGACCGACTACGAAAGAGCTTTGAGTATGATATAGAGAAGATACATCGGTTTATGACATTCAATTGGCAAAGCTTAAGTTGAAGAAAGAAAAGAAAAACACTACAATATGAGACTAGCTACTTTGGTCTAGTATATATCATTTAATTTTGATGGGACATGAACATGACAAAGCTGAGAAGATGAAACAAGTGATTAGGGATAAATATGGATGCAAAACTGGTCCCTTCTACTAAACCATAAATACATGTTTAGCAAGTGTAGCAATATCTACTGCCTTTGCGACATAGTTAGCAACACTTCTTGCTCACATGTACTAAGGTATAACAAATAATTAAAGATATGTATGTGTTTACATATTTTTAAGAAAATTTACTTATGTAAAACAAAAGAATGTACGATTCACTGGAGTTGCATTTGTTTTAAAAAGATAACATGAAAAAGCAATAAGTCTTGGTCTCATTAGAAAAAAATAAAAGAGAAAATACTAAAAAATAGAATAATATGAGTTGCTAGAACTAAAGATTTAATAACATAATAGTCAAGATTTGTTTGATTATTACTTTAACAAAAGAAACTTAAAATACTCATGTATAGTATAAATTTATTTTCTAATACTTTAAAAGAAAATTGTATTTGTTGACTTATGTTCATAATTTTTTTTACATAAACAACATTAGACATTGGCAGATTGGTAAGCACGCTACCCCCACCCCCCATCCAAAAAAAAAAAACACGCGCACACACACACTCACTCATACAAAACCAGGGCTGCAAACGAACCGATCGAACACGAACAAAGTTTTGTTCGTATTCGTTTATTAAGGAAATGAAGTTGTTCATGAATATTTACCGAACGAGATTTATTGTTCGTGTTTGTTTAGTAAGAAAATGAAGTGTTCAGGAACACTTACTACACATAATGAACACAAACAAAAACAACCGAACACAAATAAATATTTATGAATATAAACAATACTTTATGAAGTTTTAACACAAACTTAACATAATTATTTGAACATATTTGACATAATTATCATTAATATAATTGACACAAATATACAGAAGTTTATCAAACGGGAATGTTGGCGTATACATATAATATAACTAGTGTTTAATATCTTTATAATATAAACTAAAACCAGTAAAATAAGAGTATAAAATATGAAGTCTTTATATCAACAAACACAAACGAATATATTTAATATCTTTATATATAAATTAAAACAGTAAAATAAAAAATATAAAATATAAAGTCTTTATATCAACAAACACTAATGAACATAAAACGATCATATTATCGAATGTTCACGAATATAAATGAATAAACGTAACATCTGTTCATGTTCGTTCGTTTAGCTTAACGAACATAATTTTCTTGTTTGTGTTCGTTTGTTTATTAAACGAACGGATAAACATTAACGAACTTTCTGCCGAACAGTTCATTAATTGTTCGTTGAACGTTTGGTTCGTTTGTACCTTACACACAACACACTCTTCTTTTTATTTAATTTTCATATTATTTTATTAGTTATAATTAAATACAACACACATTTTGTATTTATCATGTAACTATTAAAATAATTTTTATTCATAGCGTAATCAGGACAAATATGACATCGTTTTGTTTTTTTTCCTTTAAGTTTAATTTGGTGTCCTATAGCATTTATTTTTCTTACTTTTAAATTAAATTTAGTTTTATTTTTATAACTTTTGATATATTTTGTGTACTTATTCTTATCTACGTTACAATATAAATTATGTTCGACATGTTAGTGTTTCGATTTCTATAGAAAGTTTCGAGTATTATAAGCAAATTGTGCCAAATTTTTACACTCATTATCTTTTATAACCATATCATTACAATATTTTTTTCTATACCATCACACATTTCTAAAAAAAAATTAGATCTTGCTTTCTATATTAATATCTCTTGATATAAATTAATGGGATAGGACCCCCATTTCATGTGTGGCCATCCCTCCCATATCGACAATTAAACCAATGAAGTTACTCCAAGGACATGAACCACAAAGAGCTGGTAGCTATCTATCATTGAGTGTTCTTGAAGATGCCACCTTCATTCGCTATATCCTCATATATTGTGGGTGCTCAATATGATCTGATTATCAGTGATTAAAGTATTATTAGAGTACAATAATTTATGTACTTTTTTTTTGACATTTAAACCCGCTATTGTTATCAAACTCTACGAACATATGGTGAAATGATTTTTTAGGACTTGTATAGTTGTATCCAATTCAAATTAATAATTCAGCCAATCCCTATCATTATTTAGTAAGTTGTATCCCAAAATATTTGTAGTCATTATTCATTTATTCTTAACATGTCCTATTCACCAACATAACTAGGTATATTTTTTCGGTCCTAAATCATTTATTTCCTGGGAATATTATTAAAAACGTACATGTTCATTAGACGGAATAAACTTAAAACATTTATTTATTATAAATAAAATGATTCACATGTCCTGAAAGCGTAGAAGATCACTAGCAACATTGATACTTTGGTAGCAAGTTAATACCCCGACATCAACTTGGGGCATTCAATTTGGTAGTAAATTTGTATATCCGGAATTGATATTGTGATGAGAAGTAGCGAATGTTATAAAAGTCGGTAGTAACTTGATTGCTACTTATGTAACTGCAGAAGTTGATGGTTATAAAAGTTATTAGCATCAACTGTTATGCCTTTTTATGGAGGGTTACGATGGTTAGTTACAACATTTCAACCCCTATATAAGGGTTCAATTGGGGTAATTTAATATTACTGTTTTTACAAGTTATATACGAATTTCTTAGAAAGAACATCTTGTTCTGGATTAAAACTTTTGTGTCTCATCCGATTAAAGGTTTCGTATACATATGAAATACTTTAATTCGCAAGAGATTCACTAGTTTCATAAGCTATCCATGCATAACAAAATCAAGAATAACTACACCCCAGTCCTTCTAACCCTACAAGTTTTGATCTAATTTATGATACATTCTTTCTTAATGTCGAAATAGCTAAAAAGATGCCACTTTTGTATAATGGAGGTCAAAACTTCTTATATTTGAGAAGGGTCGTAATCAAGTCCAAGATTTAAACCAATATCAATGGCATTCATGAATCTTAGTAATTCGTCTCCTTCTTACTATGCCAAATATGCAAAAAGACCGGACATGATGCATCCTCATACTACTTTCGATATGCAACTCTGAGGATAATACAAACCGAAATACTCACCACGAACAGGTTTGTGATGGCCAAAGTTTTTATGGAAATCATGGACGTGGTGGTGGAACATGTTTCCATATCATGTCTCGTGGAAGGTCTATTGGTACTTTTTCCATTTGTCCCCGTCAACCTAATTGCATCTGGGTGCCACACGCACCATCTAACTTCACAGACACAAACACTAATGTAATGATTGACCAAAGGATCTTTCGTCCAATGGTATCTACGTGTGTCGCATGATGTCCATCCCTAAGAAATTAAGGGTTCAAGTCTCGTTATAAACAAATAATATAGATTTATGAGTAGATTTTTGGTATGTGTAAGGTCGCCACCTAGAAAAACACGGAAATATGGAATGAACCATTCATAGCCGGCGACTCAACTCATGTACCGCAGCCGTAAGCCAACTCATTAGCCAAACCCAACGGCTTGACCCAATCACCCATTCACAATCACGGATGCTACCATGCTACTGATTTCGTTGATGGACGCTGTAATTTGGGCCGCACTCCACGACAGCAGGCCCAATAGTACCCCGTACATTATTGATTATTCCACTATTTCTTATGTCAAACATATAACTTTTTTCATTTTAAGTTGTCAAAAATATATAATATTTCTATTTTAGTAAGTTTTTTCTAAAAAAATTTTTCACCCTCAGTGATTGATGTGAATTTAATTTTTGTATTATTTTTGATACTTATGTATTATTCTTTAACCTAATTTAGATTTTTAAAGAATTTAATTAATAAGCATACAATTTTATACACACATTTTTTTTTTGAAGATATGTAACAATAATATTTGTTTAGAACCTGAATTTTTTTGGCCTCGGCTATTTGTCCTTTGCACTATTATATTATATTACTTTTGCCGATTTAAATATGTGTTTTAAATAATTAGATGGGAATAAAATTTGAATAGAGATTACCTAAACTTAAAAACAATATGAACCACTAACAATAACACAATTTTTTTAATAGAAAAACAAATCAAATAAATTTTATGAGAAATCAAATAAACAAGAAAAATACAACAAATTCTGTAAGCGGGGCAAGTGGTGGCCAAGGTGATCAATAGACAATATATAATTTAATTTCTGTATGATTGTTCTATTACTAATAAACTTAAATTCATTTGATAGATAACAATTTTTTAAAACGTTAAATACCTTTGACAAATTTAATTCTTAATCTCCAATTCTACAAGTTTCAATTTATGTAGCAAATTTTAGTTCATTCAGAAAATGTTTGCAATCACATCCTAAGTTACTCTAACCATGTTAAATTTTATAGTAGTAGTTAGAAATTGAAACCTTAAACCATGAAAAAAATTAAAAACTATAAAGAGACTAGAAATCAAATTGTACGAACTTTAAGTTTCATCAGGAAGCTTGCATAATTAAAACTACACCAATTAGATCCCAAAAACCTCTGATTTGATAGTTTAGTAAATAGTGATATGTTTAGGTGTTGACTTAACTACTTTCGAATGAAAGAGGAACATTAAAAACTTGTTTATGCACACACTAACTTTACATAACCTTTTGGTTCTTATTTAATATAATTAAACATTAGTACTTTTTATTATCCTTTATTATGTTCCATTGAGACGAAAATGGAAAAATTATGAACATCATCTAAGTATTTTGTAAAGCGTCCCTAGTTACCCTTGCCATATGAGAATGTTTTATTCTAATCTCTCGTCAACTTAAATATACTTCTAACTTACCATTTAAGGTAACCCGAAAAAAAAAGAAAAGGAAAACGACCAGATGTTGTTTTTTATAATCTTTTGCATACAAACTGAAAATATTCTTTGTATGAATATTTACAAGAAAAATTTTATTCTCAAGAGAATTTAAAAAACTATAAATTTAAATCTAGTAACATCTCTTCGACTAAAGAAGTAATAACTTCGTACTCTAGTACCGAAACAACTTCTTCTTTTTCTACTTCATGATCATAGGTCAACCACTTCGCTCTCTTCTCCATATCTCTTATATATGCTAACTTGTAGTTATCAGAATCAAACATATCCCTTGTTAGCCCATTAACCCAATCTTTTGCATCTTGCAATATTGCGTAGTTAGAGACGTTTCCTTCAATAACTCGCTCGCTAAAGAATTCTAACAAGAAACTCTCTATCATTGTGGATTCAGATGAAGCATGAGAAGGCATTGTTGCTTTAAATAGTTGAAGCAACGCGATTGCTTTCTTTTTTGTTTGATATTCTTCTAACTCTAATTTACTTTCTTGTAAAGACGTTTCAAGTATGGAATCATGTGATGTAGATTCAGATAATGTGATTCTGTCTTCTAATCGCACGGGCTTTAGAGTCATGGTACTTTGAATTTTGGGCATGACTTTTTGTTTGGAGCCTAAAATAAATAACTTACAAGTCAATACAGTTAATGATTTCTTTATTAGGATCCAAAAAATGAGAGAATCAAACCTTCAACATATAAGTAGATATCATGAAAAGGTGAAGTGACCTCATCTTCATCATCATTATCATTATCACATGGAAAATTCATAACTGAGTTCGGGCTAAATTGGTCTTTCTCTTCACTTATTGATTTTTCCTGCTAGTCATCACCATCCACATAATTAAAGATTCAGATTCATTTAGCCTTAGAATTTTATAACATGTATCAACATAAAGCACATGTATTCCATCAAACTAATACTAAAGAGTCATGGTTCTTGTAAACGTGCATAAGTTATGTTGAAGGTCAAGATACTACACAACTTTTAAAAGACTGAAAATTATTTATTTTTTATCGTGGTGATAAGCAGTCAAAGATGGTCAAAATGATGATAAGAAAGTTTGAATCTTAAGGAAAAGACAAATTATGATCATCCCCAAGGACAGTAAATCCCAAGATTAGAATTTTGACTTATCAAGGTCAACTCACTTGTTAAACAAAATCAAAACACAAATGACACCTGCCTGCTCATTTCCTTTGAAAATTTTCATTTCCCAATTCCATCATATATTATTTAAAACAAATCATTATTCTTGATAACAATAATAAAATGACATTATATATATCAAATAAGAAATACTATTTCCTTATATATTTTAGGGTAGGCTATACACCCCCCCTTTGCCATACCCCCCCCCCCCCCCCCCACACACACACACCTTTAAAAAATAATTTCAAAACTTGTCATATTTTACCCTGGAATAAAATTTAGTTTTATAAAAAATTTCTTTTTTTCTAAATAAGTTTCAAAAACACTTTTTATATAACGATATAAAAATATATTTAAAATTAAGAAAATTCTATAAAAATTAATATAATAATTTTTGAAGGTAAAATTAAACTTTTAAAAATATCTTTTAGAATTGGAAATAGATATAAACAAACCTAATTCAACTGATTAAACCGATTTATTCGATTCGTTTATCGGATCAAACCTGTTAAACCGGTTATTATTCGGTTTATACAGAGAAACAAACCGAATAAGAAAGATTTTGTGTAACTATTAACCGAAGTGAAAACCGAATTTAGGATTTGATTCGATTTTTATAGTTACGGATACGATTCGGTATTCGGTTATTTTCTGTTTTGGCTTTTTCTGAACACTCGTAACCTTTACAAATAAAAATAATAAAAGATCAAAAATATAAACACTAAAAGTAATAATAAATAGACAAAACTTAAAAATATAGTTTAGCATATTAATGGGTTATACGGTAAATAAAAAAACATAAAAGCAAAAATTAATTATTTTTACAAGTTAAAAGAAAGAGTATAACAAATAAAAATAGTTTAAAAGATGGTATATATAACATCACCCATATTTTATTATCTAGTTTTAAGATTATACATTTTTATCTAACTGTAAGATTATACTTTTTTATCTTAAAAGATCTTACATTACAGCAAAAAGAACCTAATATGCATCTTATTCCGTAATACTGTACTACGTGGAGCACGAGATTAAGGTGCTCTCTCAGCTTTGGACGGCAAAGATTAAGTTAACGAATAACACGTAGGCGGGATCTACGGCACGGAAATCACTAGTTTGCAGGTCACGTGCAGGAGATATAAGAACACGTGGACTTCATAAAGAAACATAAAAAAATTTAAAATATACCCTCCCCTTCCCGGCTATTTCTCCTCCTCCTTACTCGCTGTGTAACTTTAATGCCCAAACAATAAACAATAATAATTCAAATTTAAATCATTCAAATCAATAGTTTAAAATTCAAGTACAATTTTTACATTTCATAGATTAAAACAGTCTAAAGACAAATGGTTTATAACATAAAAGGTATCAATGTGTGAATAGAATTCTTTTCAAAATGATATAATTTCGAAGTAACTTTGTAGGTGTGAATTTGTTGATAAGTATAGAATCTGGTAATTAATCAACTCAAATGGTTTAGAATTTAATTTGTCTCTTAGATAAAATTGTTGATTTATCTACACCACAGAACAAGTGCGGGTTTTTGATATTGACAGATTACCGTCCTGCACGAAGGTGAATCCTATTAGAAATATTATCTATGGTTTACCTACGGGTTTTTCGTCGGTTATGAGTTCTCATAAAACTAATAAATCTTTAGAGTTTTTCTTAAAATGTTACCTGATTCTTACTTATGGAACATTAGTCGGTGATACTTGTTTGTTTACCGGCGATTTGGTTTGAAAATAATTGATGAAATGCAAATGAAAGTGAAATTTACTCACCTTTGCCTTTCCGTCGGCATTAGTGACTGTTGATGTGGTGGCTACTGCAACATTCTCTCCGATCACCGGATTCATCTTCTCCATCGCTAATTCATCACCTTCTTGAACAACATTATGAGCTACATTGATCTTCAACGAATCACCAGTGGTTGAACAATCAGATGTTGCCGTCAAGTAGCTATCCACCGACACCGAACTGTTACTGTTACTGTTACTCGTATACATCTTCACCTCCGCCGTAGCGGCGGCGCCACCGCCTGAAACTTCCGCCACCACCGGCACAACGATCTCCTTCCGTTTCATCAGTTCACCGGAGCTCAACTTATTCCGATCAATCGTCCTCTTCCAGAATCCATTCTTCGAAATCTTCAACGACAGATTCCGCGGTAGCAAATTAGCTTTCCTACGCTTACCGTCGCCGGAGCCGGTGCCGGAGAAATTGAAGCTCTTAAACACATTAACCACAGCAGCAGAAGCTTTATTCAACACCGAAGACGACGATTTCGATTTCGATCTGCTATTGAGAAGCTGCTTGTGCGTAGGCTGCAGCTTAATGTGCCTATTAAGATCGATTTCAATGAGGTATCGTACCTTGGTGCAGCATTGGCGACGAGGATACGATCGGAAGCTATTGGAGGAGCAGGAGCTCAGATCATCGAGTAGGTAATCCTTGAGCAACACAGACTTTGGTAATGGCTTGTTAACTATCATCCTTGAATCATTAGGATTTGCAGCCATTGCCGTTGAGAATTCAAAAGCACAATGTAATTAGGGTTTTGAGTGTGTGTGAATGGGGAAGATGAAGGGAATTGATGATAACTTGTGGTTGAAGATCTCAAGAATAGGGTAGCAGAATCATCGGCAATGGGGAGAATGGATGCTGCTTCTTCAAATAAGCGGTGGCTTCTTATTTGAATCTTAAGTTTGCTTATTATTATTATTATTATTATTTTAAGTTGGGTTTGTAGATTAATTATGTAATATGGTGCATCAACTATTCGGTACAGGTTGCTTTGGTCACTTAAGTTTCTTGCTTTTGAATAAATCATTTACAACACATTCTCTAACCGATTCATAGAATATTAAGAGGTAAAGTTACATTGTGACTTTTTATTTTTTTCAAATATTACATATGTGGTTTATAGTAGTCTATAACGTTTAACGTTGAGTCATCTTCAACTAGCATTAGGTAAATATATTAATTCTTTTTTCAAAATGAGCATTATACTCTTTATCATATAAATAAAAATCGTAAATTACACATTCTTAATTTATTCCTTATCGCTCTCACCTCCTTTTATAACTGCCCTTATTCATTTCCATCCATCTCTTGCTAGCGTCCTTCCCTTCGATGGCTCCAATAGCTTGTTAGATTTGGTCTAATTTCAATACACCTCACGTCCATATCTTTGTTACAACTGTCATCTAGTACTACCATATCTTTCTTCCCGCATCCGCTTGGAATCAATTTCTATAAAACTTAATTTCTGTGAAACAAGCATGGTAATGTTCTTAAAAAAAAAACTCAAGTGCCATTCATTCTTCATGTAGGATGTTAGAGTTAATCTCAACAACCTGTTTACATACAATAGATGAAGTTTAGGGGATGTTTCTATCAATATTATATAGTTGACATATTTGAGGATGTTATTGTACGAGTGTCAAACATTGAGGAGTTGAAGTGTTAATTCAGTTTAGTTTTCGGTTAGTGGTTGTTAGTATCTGATTTGGGGATTAAAAAGAGTTAGTTAGGGTTCTTCTTTTGGGTGATCACAAAATTCTTCTTGTAATCTTGATTTCTTAGTTTTGATTCAATAATACACTAGAGTATGATTGACGTTCAATATTTTCTTAATGAATTTCATCTTTCTTTGAGGTAATTACAACAATTGTATAAGAGCCAGGTCGGGCTCGAATCGAAGAAAGGGTCAGAAGTGAAATTGAGAAATCAACGATGGTCACTACAAAGTTCGATCTTGAAAATCTGATAGGAAGAACGATTTCGGTCTTTGGAGAGTCAAAATGAGAGCTCTGCTCGTTCATCAAGGACTAGTTGCAGTGCTAGCGGGTGAAGCAAACTTACCAGCAGACTTGACAGCTAAAGAGAAGCGAGAGATAATGGAGAAGGCACACAGTGCTATCATCTTGTCTCTCGATGATCGTGTTCTTCGAGAAGTATCAAAGGAAGAATCAGCTGCTGGAATTTGGTCAAACTCGAAAGTATGTATATGACCAAATCTCTGGCAAATCGATTGTATCTAAAGAAGAGACTCTACACATTCAGCCTGGCAGCAAACAAGTCAATTGAAGATCATCTGGATGAGTTTAACAAACTCATCCTAGATCTTGAGAATATTGAAATTACGTTAGAGGATGAAGATCAGGCGATTATCTTTCTGACATCGTTACCCAAGTCATATGAGCACTTTGTCGATACATTGATGTATGGCAGAGAGATGCTATCCATGGAAGAGGTACTGGTAGCCATGAATTCGAAGGAGCTGAAGAAAAGGAGCGATGTTCGAGATTATACAAGTGATGGACTGTATGTGCAGGGTCGATCAGATCAAAGATCGACAAAAGTAAAACCATACTCGCAATCAAGGTCAAAAGAAAGAGAAGATGCTATGTGTGCAACTTGGAAAAGCATTTGAAGAAAGATTATCTAGAAAGAAAGAAAAAAAGGGCAGAGGCAAGCACTTCGAAAGGCTATAACACCCATGTATCTGAAGGGTCCTCCGATGGATATGATAGAGCGGATGTGATGAGTATATCGAGTGATGGCAAAAAGACCGGGTGGATTTTAGATTCGGGTTGTTCATTCCATATGACTCCAAGCAAAGAATTCTTTAAAGATTTAAGGTTGGAAGATCTTTGTGAGGTCAAGTTGGGGGATGACAGGCCATGTAAAATTCTCGATAAAGGTACAATCAAATTCAAGCTACATAATGGAACGAAAGTTGATATAAAAGATGTTAGGTACATTCTTAATTTAAGTAGAAGTTTATTGTCTTTGGGAACCTTTGAAAGATCCAGTCATCATGTTGGATTGAAAGATGGTAGAGCTAAGGTTGTTAAGGGGTCATTGGTAGTTCTAACTAGCATAAGAAAGAATACTAATACCTATCTGTTAGAGTGTAGTGCACTTCAGAACCTTAAATGTTGCGGTATCTAATAATGATAGTTCTCTATTGTGGCACAAACGTTTTGGTCACTTGAGTGAACAAGGTCTCATTGAGTTAAAGAAACAAGATATCATTAATGACTACAAGGTTAATGATGTGGATTTCTGTGAGACTTGTGTGCTTGGAAAGACCAAAAGGGTGCAATTCAGAAGGGGGAAACATATATCCAAGGGTATATTGGATTATGTTCATTCTGACTTATGGGGGCCTGCAAGAGTTAGCACCATAGGTGGAGCCAATTACTTCTTGTCAATCATTGATGATTTTTCAAGAAGGGTGTGGGTTTATGTCTTAAGGCACAAAAGTGATGCTTTTAAAAGGCTTGTGGAATGGAAAACTTTAGTTGAGACTCAAACTAAGAAGAAACTAAAGAAATTAAGGACCAATAATGGCCTAGAATTCTGCAGAAGTGAATTCAACAATTTCTACGAAGATTATGGGATTGCTAGACATCTGACAATAGAGCGGATGAATAGAACCCTGCTTGAGAGACTAAGATGCATGCGGCTCAATGCAGGGTTACCTAAGGGTTTTTGGGGGGAGCTGGTTGTAACAACTGCTTACCTTATAAATAGGTCTCCCTCCAGGGCTTTAGACATGAGAACCCCTATGGAAATGTGGACTGGGGTAAAGCCTGATTGTAGTCACTTGAGAGTGATTGGTTCAGTAGTTTATTCTCACAACAGCCAGGACAGGTTAGATGCAAGAGCTAAGAAGTGTATTTTGTTAGGATACCCTAAAGGAGTTAAAGGGTATTGGTTATGGAGAGTAGAAGAAGAGAGCCCAAAATAATCATAAGAAGAAATGTAGAGTTTCAGGAAGCAGTGTTCTATAAAGATGTGATTGGGTCAACTAGTCAGTCTCAACCAAATGATAAAGTTGAGATTAAGGTGAAGTATGGAGATGAGACTGAGGAGGATAAACCAAGTTATGAAGGCAGTGGTGGAGTTCATCCTGAAGAGTGTATAGGCCCCAGTATTGCAAGAGATAAACCTAGAAGGAAAGTAGTTGCTCCTCTAAGGTACAGAGATGATCAAGAGATATCTGTAGTGGCCTTTACTGCTGCTGAAGAAGAAAGCATATATGAGACTTTGAGCTATGATGAGGCAATGAGATCCAAAGAGAAAAACAGGTGGTATGCAGCCATGGTGGATGAGATGACATATCTGAAGAAAAATGGTACGTGGGAGCTTGTTGATAAGCCTGCGGATCATAAACTAGTGTCATGCAAATGGCTGTTCAAGTTGAAGGATGGTCTGCTAGGGGAGAATAGTCCAAGGTTTAAAGCAAGATTGGTGACAAAGGTTTTACATAGCAAGCAGGAATAGATTATCATGAAATCTTTTCCCCGGTTATGAAGCATACATCCATAAGGGTAATCTTGTCTATTACAGCAGCTCAAGACCTACAGCTTGAGTAATTAGATGTTAAAGCTACATTCCTGCATGGGTTCTTATATGAACAAATATATATGAAGCAGCCAATAGGTTTTGAAGTGAAAGGCAGGGAAGTGAAGGTATTCCTATTAAAGAAATCTTTGTATGGACTTAAGCAGTCTCCAAGGCAATGGTACAAAATATTTGATGAATTTGTTGTCTCACATGGGTTCACTAGAAATTCATATGATAGTTGTGTATATTCTAAGGAGTGTAAAAGTGGGAGTGTGTTGTATCTGTTGTTGTATGTTGATGACATGCTACTAGCTTGCAAAGATAAGGTTGAGATTGAATCTACCAAAAGGCTGCTTATGATGGAATTTGAAATGACAGACTTGGGGAGTGCTAGGAAGATATTAGGGATGGAAATCACCAAAAATAGGTGTATGAGACAGTTAAAGTTGGCTCAAACATCATACACTAGGAAAATTTTGAAGAATTATGGTATGAGCAACTGCAAGGCAGTGAAGACTCCTTTAGGGGCTCATTTTATATTGTCTATACAAGGGTTTCCTAGTATAGAAGATGAGGTAAAATACATGAGAAGTGTCCCTTATGCAAATGCGGTGGGTAGTCTCATGTATTTAATGGTATGCATAAGGCCAGACCTTGTATATGCAGTTAGCTTAGTTAGCAGGTTCTTATCAGCACCTAGGAAGGTTCATTGGGAAGCTACTAAGTGGATTCTGAGGTATTTGCAAGTAACAAAAGATTGGGGTTTGAACTTTGGTAAATGTTCAGATGATAGTCAAGATAAAGTAGTGGGTTATGTGGATGCTGATTATGCTAAGGATCTTGACAAGGGCAGGTCAATTACCGGTTATGTGTTTATGGTAATTGGGAATGTTGTGAGTTGGAAAGCTCAGTTACAACATGTTGTAGCACTCTCAATAACTGAGGCTGAGTACATAGCATTAACAGAAGCTGTTAAAGAATCATTATGGCTGTAGAGATTAATTACAAAATTGGGAGTTAAGCTATCCAGTACAATTGTGTTTTGTGATAATCAAGATGCCATTCAACTGGCCAAGAATAGTGTTTTTCATGAGCGAACTAAGCACATTCATGTGAGGTTGCACTTTATAAGAGAAGTGGTAAGTAATAAAGAAGTTGAAGTGCAGCAGGTGTGTACAGATGACAACTTGGCTGATATGCTTACTAAAGTTTTGTCGAGCACTAAGTTTGATTTTTGTGTCATCAAACTTAGTATTGGTTAATAGCTTGGTTATTGAGATATACACTCTAAATGTGGAGATTGTAGGATGTTAGAGTTAATCTCAATAACTTGTTTACATATAATAGATGTAGTTCAGGGGCTATTTCTGTCAATATTATATAGTTGACATATTTGAGGATGTTATTGTACGAGTGTCAAACATTGAGGGGTTAAAGTGTTAATTCAGTTTCGTTTTCGGTTAGTGGTTGTTAGTATCTGATTTGGGGATTAAAAAGAGTAGTTAGGGTTCTTCTTTTGGGTGATCACAGAATTCTTCTTGTAATCTTGATTTCTTAGTTTTGATTCAATAATACACAAGAGTATGATTGATGTTCAATAATTGCTTGATGAATTTCATCTTTCTTTGAGGTAATTACAACACTTCATAAACAATCGATGCATTTAAATAGTTAAGTAGATGTGTCAAAATGCTTTATCCCTGAATTCTTTATCTTTTCAATGCATGCTACTTCTAATAATGTATAGTCACTATACTGAAATCTCTTTGATATTGAACAGTACCAGTATTGTGATTTTGAGGTTTGATACTTTACATTCTTTTCTTTAAACTTTCTTATATTTTGGAAGGAGAGATTTTCTTGATCACTCCTTTCTTATATAGAAAAAAGTAGTAGTTGAATTGGGCCTATGGTTTTCTGCATCGGCCGAAGAAGACCAGCGGCCCACAGTTGTTTTTGGTGATTGTAGTTTTAATTTTGGTTGGGCCGCTCTCCCTGTCACAAGTCCCGGTCCATGAAGGCATTTTCACTCAAATTACTTTGTTTTAGGCCATCTTCGGTAATTCAAGTTATAGGTAGGTTAATAAGCGAATCGATTAGTGGTCAAAATGATCAATACCGATTATTCTAAAAAATGGTCTGGTTATTTAGCCTGTTTGATAGGGTATAAATATGAGTTATTTAAAAAAACTGTTCGGTTCTAATAGTTTAACCGCTTTTTAATCAGTTAAAAACTACTCTTTATTACTGGTTTAAATACCTGATTAGAAATAATCAGTTCTCAACTGGTTTGTGCAATGAGGATACTAACCAATTCCAAACCAATAGTTTTTACATGTTCCTATAGTATCGGTTATTAACTGGTTCGATTATCAATTGGTTTTCAGGTCAAATCGTTTAGCTGGTTTTTTTCACTTCTGGTTCAAGTTGACGTTAGAAATTGAACGGTTAATTATTGATCTTTCTTGTTGTTAGGTACACCTACATAACTTTTATTAGTTTCACTTAGAATTAACCTTACACAAAGCAAATCTAAGTCTTTTAGTTAAATTGTGAATTTAAAGAAGATACCAACTTATGAATTTAATAATAAGTTTTTATATTATTTGAGAATAATAAAAGTTTTTATGAATTGTCTCTTAAATATATTAATGAAGTAGATATGTATTTTATGTTAGTAAATTTGTTTTAGAAATTATTCCTTCTTATGCTCGATAAATGTTGGTTACTATTATCTATCATGTATGCTCTTAGAAAGTGTGAGTACTTATAATTAAATACTACAGAATTTTTATGACATTTTACTTGTACTTTGTAGAATTTGATTATGATTGATATGATTAGAGGAAGATTATCAGGGTAAAGAAGAGTTTGAGTTGAAATTTCAGATAGGGCGTGGATGTACGTCATTATCATAACCAACTTTGTTAAAATTTTGACATTCTTTAGCTAGCAAAATTTAAAAAAAAAAAGAAAAACATATCATGGATATTGTCAAAAATAGAAACTAAATAGTATGATTTCTAGATGCAATAACCATCATTGTAGCCTCTTCAAACACTCCCATTAGGGTTTATATGTGCTTTTGGGCATCGTTTTAGTTGATTAACAATCACCATTACAACTTTTTACTGATGAGTTGACACTTGACATTCCTAGTCATCGTCGGGATATAATGAACCTACACTAGATAGTTCTTGTAAAACTTAGAATCAAAAAAAAAAACCACTAGACTGGCCTAGTGCCAAAGGTGTATGTTCTTCACACTTGAGACATGAATTAGATTTAAATGGTGTAGGGTAGGATTAGCCGTTAAAAAGAATTAGGAACCACAAAAAGTTGGCTTTGTGAGTCTTTACACTGATCTTCTGGTATTTGGGCCAATTGTAATGCCAAAAAGAATAGCGACGTCGAATCGTCAATTACCAAACTAAACTGGATTGCTAAACCCCAATACAAGTTGGGCCAGAATAGAGTGTTTAAGAGTTTTGGGTCTATGTTTCATGCTTGTTTAGATTTTGGGCCGGTAGAAGGTAATTATTTTTGAAGCAAAGTATACACCGATTTGGGCCATTTGGTGATTTTATGTTTTTAACAGAGTTTACTAAATGTAAACAGTAAACTTACACTTTTTACTTCTTATTTATTTATTTAGTTTTTTTGGTGTTTATTGTTTAGTTACTTGCTTTCGTTTAATGAGATAAAAACATAAAAATAATGAATAAGTTTCAATATTGTTTCAATAATATAGTTAATACGTTTTTCAAACAACAAAAATCACTCAATTTTATTATATCGTTTCATTCTTCAAAATTTCTTTTATGAACTTGAACTTTTGTAAAGGTATATGAACAAAATGGGCGGTTAAAAATATGAATTAAATGAAATACATATGAATGTTGGTAGTGTTTATCTTTTCAGTTTGACTATAATGCAATAATTATGATACTCCGTTATTATTAAAAAAGTTTTTTCTTCACAGTAACCTTTTTTTAACAGCAAAAAAGCTTCACAATTACCTACAATATTAAGTTTAACTTAAAAACAAATCACTAACTAGTAACAAGATTCATATATCTTTCGTTTAGTTTACTTAATTTAAGATATATAACATTTAGTAATTTTTTTTAACTTAAGTAGTATTTTTGTTAGAAAAAAGTTTAAGTAACATTAGTGTAATAATGAAGAAACTAGATTTACTAACTGAGTAAAGTTTTTCTAAAAATATAAGTATGTTCAATAAACATAAGTTCTTACATTCAATATGTTTAGCTTTTTTTTTTCCGAAAGCTAAACCGGCCATCAAGATAAAACTATATTTTTTTTTTGCCTTAGCTTGTCCGTGGTTTAACACGTTTTGACCGAACTTATGAATAAAAACTTTTGGTATGGAATTCTCTTACAACGTTGTCCAAATTTGCATGTTAGTTTTACCTTATCTATGAATTGTTAATCGTTATAATTATACATTGTTTTCTAATTAATGATAAGTTCAATGCTAATGACATATACTTACTCTAATACTAATAATTAAACAAGGACTAACAAAAACGTCTGATTTAATTTTTAGATGGAATAACCCTAGTAACATGATGTTGGAGTTCTTGCCAACACATTATAAGAAAGAGGTTTTAAAAAGAAAGAATAAATAATTCTTACCTCGACAACAATGTGGGCATATAATCATGCATTTGTTGTACCCTTAAATATTATTTAAATAACTAATAAATAATTAATTATAATAAGGTGGTTAAAGTTTGTGTACTACCCGAAATGGAATAGCCCTTTCACTATAATCATATTTTATCTCATTTTAATATGATATAGTACTAAACATCGACCCTTTAGGGAAAGTAAAATATAAAAAAGGAGAATCTTCGATTTTGCAACTGTGAATAAATTAGTATAGCTCATTGGAGCTTATCTTTTCATACTAATTTTATATTAAACTTAGTGTACCTGTCCTCCTTTTAGTTTGATTTTTCTGAAAACAGATTAGGTTTCAAAATTAAATATTTATTATCAGTTTTTATTTAATTCTCTTATGATACAAGCATGAGTTTTGAATCTTTTATATTTTTACTAGGTTAGTCCCGTATATTACACGGATTGAATAAATAAAATATTAAATAATTAGTACTAAAAAATTATGCATTATAAGATCATGATTGAAGATAAAATATGTTTATAATTACTTACAAATAACTATTTTAAGTAAATAAACAATTATATATTTTTTTACACTTTTGTTTAAAAAAAATTGTGATTTTTAAATATTTTGTTTTAAGAAAAATGATAAAGTTTGTTGTATTCTGTATTTTATAAAATTTCTATTTTTAAAAAGTGTGTTTTTAATAAAAAACAGGTTTTTAATTTATTAAATTATACATTTTTAATTTGAATATGGTACGAGTAATATTATTAGTATTCAGTATTTTATAGATAGATGAATGGATAGGTTAAAACCATTAATTAAACAGATTATACTTAGTAATAAACACGAATGGTTACAGTATAATATTTGAATATAAAACATAATTATAGTTATATATACGTAATTGTTCAAGAAATAAAATAATCATACTAATTTTAACTCTCTTATCTAAAAAATTTCATATTTAAACATTTGTTTTAAGTTTTTTTAATATTTTTTTATAAAAGTCTTGTTTTTTAAAAATGCTGGTTTGTAATGATTCTTGTTGTTTCAATAAGACAGCTTTTTAAAAAAATTCACCTGTTTATAACTTTTTTTAAAAACAAAATGATTTAAAATATTTGTTTAAAAAAGGTTTAGTGTGTTAGAAAATTTCATATTATATAAAATTTTAGTTTTTTATTATTTAGATTTTAATTAAAAGATGTGATTTTCAATTTTCTTAATAAAATCTATTTTTATAAAAGATAGTTTGATTTTAATAAGAGAGAGAAATATAGCAATTAATATAATTCATTTTTAATAAGAGAGAGAAATTTATTTGATATTTAAATTACTATAATACCCCTTTGGGGAGAAAATTGATATGTGCATGTCTAGAAAAATAACAAGTGGCAAAAAAAATGAGATAAGAGAATGACAAGTGGCAAAAAAAGCCTTGTTTTGTTAAAGGTTATAGATTAGGAGCGACGTGTAAAATTGCTTCCCTACATCGGTGACAGAAATGTTATATCTTATAAAAAGATTTTTTTATTTTTAATTTAAAAATAAAAGGGTTTCTTAATAAAATATAAATAATTTGGTTCTAAAAGCCAAGCAATTAGGGTGAAGACATGCCACCAACTAATGAAAATTAAAGCTATAGAAAGAGAAATTTGGAAGTGGGGGTATGTCGGCCATTCCTTGGTAAGAAAAACTTTATTTGATTAATTAGGGTTTAAATAAAGTTACTAATTCGATTAAAATTCAGTATAATGTTTAAAGTGGTGTATGGGATTTAATTATAAAAATGATTATCACTTGATTGTGTGATATAATTTATTCATCCGATGAATCACACAATGACACGTTACAGTTATAAAGCAAAAAATAAGAATAAGAAACACGAATAAAGAAATAAAATCATAGACATGTTTGGGGAAAATATTGAAAAGAAAATAAAAACTAAAAATCATAGTGTCTCAAATATATTTGTCATATGTTTCTAACGTAAATTGGTCGAAGTAGTAGCACTGCTGAAAGTGAATGGCTTGTTTCCTCACGTTATTCTTTCAAATATGATTCTATAATTTTTTTTACCTTTCACGTTGTCAAGAATAAAGCATATGCATATGCATATATTTATATAGTCGAGAATTAGAAATGTCGGTCATGTGTTTATGCATATTGCTCCTTAGTTACGAGACATGAATCCGTCTTCAATATAAGATGTGCGTTAAAAGAGTTGCGCACTTTTTATCATCTAATATGTATCCGGGTTAGGAACATTACAGAACCATTTTTTATTTTCAGAACTATAGAACCATTGATTTACATAAATATGAATTAAGTCTGGTGATACTTGAGCTGTTTTACATATGTGTATATCAGACATAAATAATAAACTATGTAAAACAACTAAATATCATCAGCTTTAACTTACATTTATGTAAATCAATGATTTGTAATTTACATTTATGTAAATCAATAGTTCTTTTGGTTCTAAAAATAAAAAGTGGTTCTGTGATGATCTTGACATATATATATTAAATTCAAAAAAAGCCTAAAGTAACGCGTTTATTCTGGCATCATAAGCAAAATAAGTGTTATACACCTTAAATTTCAATGATAGATTTGTTAAAACATTGTGTCTTGTTATCAAGATGAAACAAATGGAGTTGTATGAGCTAGCAAAATGTGTTAATAAAGTTGTTGAAAATGAAAAATTATATTAAGAACAGTACTTCTGTTCAAATCAATGATGTCGTCAAAGTCGGTACCGATGACAATGAGGATGCTAATGGCAAGAAAACAAACTTGAAGAGGTAAACTAGGCTCATATGATAGATATAGAAAACAAGATGGACTACTATTAATTTGATCATTTCTTTTGATGATTATCATACTTTTAATATATTGAGACTTAATTATTGATTCAGTATTTAATGCATTTAATTATTTGTAATATATATAGTACTAGTCTAACGACCCGTGTGTTACACGGGTTGAAGAAGTTAATTTTTAAAAAATTATAATTATAAATTGTTAGTTACTAAAAAAAACCATATAATATATAAACATGTGAATTAACTGGAAGGATTATTAAACTTGTATTATATAAAAAAAATGAAGATTAAATATATACGTGTAGAAATAAATTACATCACATAGTTTAATACGAAAAAATAAAACAATATATGTTTACAAATCTTTAAAAATCTCTTTGTATACAACATTTGAAGTTGTACTTGAAATATTACCATTGACATCCAGTATAACTATCTTTAGTCTATCTCGTCTTGTAACTCGTGATAGTGCGACATATAATTGTCTATGTGTGAAAACAGGTTGTTTAAAAAACAAACCAACTCTTGATAATAATTGACATTAACTTTTGTTTATGGTCATCGCAAAACACACAGCTAGGGAAAACTGCCTCCTTTAAAGTAGGTAACCTCAGATGATAACCTGTGGAGTAATGTAATCAGACACATTAGTAATATTATGTAAATGAAGATGCGCGATCAGTCTGTCAATGGAGAAGTGTAATAGAAAAGATGAGGTATTATTAGGTTGTGTATAATGAAAAATAGTATTAAAATAGTTGTAGAAAATACCTAGAGTCTTTGATCAAAGTGGTGACCATATTGATGAAAATGAAAAATGTTTGTTAATAGTGGTATACGAATGAAAATAAGGACAGTTCTATTGTGATTGTGAATTGTGATGTTGAATTGTGAAGTATATATAATAGAAATTTTAAGATATATTTATGTTAACATTCAAAGTTAATTTTAGGATGATATTTCGTCTATTAATTTTGGAAACTAAATTTTGAATTTCAAATAATATGTGTACAACATTTCTATTTTTATAAATATGATTCTCTATATAATTTGGGAGGAGATTTTGGAAGATACCGTATTTACAAAGTTAAAGAATATATTAAATTGTGGAATTTAATTTTTTTATTGAAGTTATTGTTTAGTAATCTATTTTGAAAAGCTCATATTTATAAACATTTTAAGTTATAGATTAAATGTCAAATATTTGAATTTTAAAAAATATGTATAAATGCATGAGATACGTTTCACATGAATATTTTGGAAATTGATTTTTGAGTTTCAAAATAATATATGTACAACACTTCTATTATATAAATATGATTCTCCATATAATATGGGAGGAGATTTGAAAAGTTCACAAGATATATTAAATCGTGGATCTTAAATTTTTTATTTAAGTTATTGTTTAGTAATCTATCTAAGAAGAGAGTTAATTTATAAGAATTTTAAATTATAATTTAAATTATGAAATTTAAATTTGGTTAAAATATGTACATGCATTCTAATTCTTTAATTTATGACTGTATAAATGCTTCGGACCGTTAATGATTAAAATGTAATTATTTTTGGTAAAAATTAATGTTGATTAATCATAGTAATGTAAAATTATAGTATGAATTAATGGTAATTAAATTTGAATTTAGTTTTTAAAATAAAGTAAGCATAATTAGAAGGATTTTATTATTTGATTGACATTATCGAATCTGTTACTTTTTTAAACAATTACTATCATTCACAGTTATAAATACTTGATCGACATTATTTCTGTTTCTGTTTTTAATGGTATAATTACTGGTATTGTTTCATAGTTTAAAAAACAGTATGCAAAAACAATAAAAAAATAATAACTAAAATTTTGAAATTATTCTTAATGGTAAAATTATTGGTAGTGTTTCATAACAAATACACAAAGTTATAAGAAGGTTGAAGCACCAAAAAATGTCATATGTCGGACCTCTCATTCATCCCACTGGTCATGCTCTAAGCTTTAGAAAACTCTTCAAATAATACTCTGCCCTTATGAATTTCTTAGAAGGTCAAACTCATGTTTTATAATCATAATACAAATTCTCAAATTTCTATCTCTATGAAGTCACCTCAAGCTTATGTCCCTTATAAGCATCAATTCATTTTCTTATAGTATTTAAGCTTTAATTCGATCAAGGTGACAAATCTTCTAAAATTATACTATCAAATTACCTCAAAACTTTATTCTGGCTAAAATTCCTCAAGAATATAACCTGGAATTCTGATGAATGCAACTTGCCTATTCAACTGTACAGAAATCGGGGTTGCTTATTGCATTTATATCAGCTTATTCCTTTTTAATTAAGCTTCAAACTCCTTATTCAAATAGCTTAATCCAGTCACAAATAATCAGAGAAGCATTTTAAATAAGCAGTCCCAAACAGCATGAAAAGAACTATATATTGTATCAAAACAGAATAAACAATTTAAATTAGCAGTTAAAAAAACCAAGTGCATACCTAGCATGGAGTCGAGATGCTTTTCCAATAGATATCGTTCATGCGATGTACCTGGAAACCATCTATTAATGCATTTGGCTGCTTGCTTTATTGGTATCAAATTCACATCTTTTTATGTATTTAGCCTCTATAGCAAGAGATGTATCAGTTTGCTTATGAAACAATCAAATTCAGATGCTAATATTAAGCTATCACAAATAAAAAATATCATGGCATCATCCAATAAGGTTATGAAGAAAACAATACACCTCCTGTGATCTTAAAATCTATGAGACCAAAATATATCATGCCAAATTTCAATCTACTAATCAATCAATAATTCATAAATCTTCAATATTAAATTAAATCCCAATTCATCTTCTCAAACATAGCCTATTTCGATCAATTAGTGGTGCATCTCAAAAATGAAAAACAAATCTATCAGATGGTATTATGTTAAATAGATAAATAAGAATAAGAAATACAAGAATTATATAGTTGAATGAATCAAAGACCAAACTTTGAAGAACTAATAAATCACAGAACACTTATATCGCATCAAATATACGATTTAGAGAAGATGAAGAGTAATAGATGATTACCTTAAGAAAAATAGGCGTGAGATGACCAAAATCGAAGTCCGAATACACACAGAAGAGGCTGCAGCCACCCTACGGACGACTCTACAACCGAAATAGGCGACCGAATCCAGACAAAAGATGTTGCAGTAGGTCGGAGTAGTTGCAGAAGAGGATTTAGGGGTAGTACCGTTAAGTATATGTGAAATCGCAGTGGGTCGGAGTAGTTGCAAAAGAGGATTTCTGCGACAACACCGGTGGATGGGTGGTGCAATGGTTGTGGCTGTCTTCACTTGCAAGGAGAGGGGGTGAAGAAGAATTAGGGTTTGTAGCCTGTGTGTTGATTAGGTTATGTGAAACCCGAATAAAAAATCGGGTCAATAAGAATCCGCGTTTTTTTTTTACCCAACTTGGTTGTAATGTAGAGAAACGGACACGTGGCAACGGGTGCCTGAAATCATGCCAAGTGGAAACACCTACCCTAAAATCATGACACATGGCTGAAACATTTTCTTTTATTATATATGAAGATTTTTGTTTGTGTATTGACTTATTTGTCAGTTCGTTATAGTGAGGAGCAATACGTTTCTCTACAGTCACGTAAAAGGGTGATAAGTTTTATAGATTTATATATATTGTTAATATTGAATGAGATCTCTTATTTTCGTTAATTATTATTGATTGTTATCCTCTCCATATTTGAAGGCTTTATTTTCGGAATGTTAGTTTTGGCATTCCTATTTATTTTGTAACATTGTTTGAGAATGTATTAGAAAATAATCTTCTCATCTCTCCATTTAATTTCTATATGGTATCAGAGCAAGTTTCACAAACCTTGCTCTTGATCTCGATTCAGGAAGATGGCAGGAGATGATAATCAAAAAAACAAGGATGGAGAAGGTTCTAGCGGTGGGATCATGTATGACTCACCCTATTATCTTCATCCATCAGACTACCCAAAACAGCTTCATGTCAATGAAGTTCTTACCGACAATAACTTCGCCAATTGGAGTCAAGAGATGACAATTTTTTTGTTTGCCAAAAACAAAATAGAATTTGTCGATGGGACGATCAAGAAACCTAGAAATCTTCGATTGACTACATGCCGTGGATGCGAGTTGATGCTATGATAAATGGTTGGTTGACAACCGCCATGGAGAAGAACATACGGAACAACATCAAATATGCAGGTACAACATCAGAGATATGGACAGATCTAAACAAACGTTTTGGGAAGGAGAGTGCTCCCAGGGCGTATGAATTAAAACAGAAAATAGCTTCCACCCGACAAGGTGGTACTTCTGTTTCAACCTACTTTACCCACCTATGGTCCGTATGGGATGAAGCCCAATCCATACATCCCTTCCCACGATGCACCTGTAATAAGTGTGAATGCGATGTGGGCAAAAAGATAAACGAACATCAAGAAAAGGAACATCTTTATGAGTTTTTGATGGGCTTAGATCCTGAGTTCACAGTTATTAGAACACAAATCCTAGCCATAAAACCGATGCCATCACTTGGAAACACGTACCACATGGTGGCTGAGGAAGAGAGGCAGAGAGTAATTTCGGCTGAGAAAAGAACACCACCAGAATCCGCTGCGTTCAAGGCTGCTCAAAGGCGTGATTTTTCCTCGGGTCAAAACAAAGAAAAAGGCGGTTCACGAGCTGTGAAAGAGACGAACACTGCACTTTCTGTGATAGAGATGGGCATAAGCGTGAGGGCTGTTTCAAGCTGGTCGGGTACCCAGAATGGTGGCCCGGGAAGAAAGGAGAAAAGGTGAAGGCCAAAGCCGGGTGTGTCGAGACAGAAACAATTCCCATTCCAGGTTTGACAAAAGAAGATTACCAACTTTTCTTGAAGCACTTTTCTGGAACAGGTAAAGGCGAGGGTACAAAACCCATTGCTAACATGACTCACAAGGAAGACGACGAAGGTGAGTGGTTTTTTGACTCGGGTTGCACCGAATATATTACTTACTTGTCAAACATCCTTACAAACGAGGAGGCCACCCCCTTCGAGGCTCCTGTTGTTATTCCTAATGGGGAGTCCATTCCAGTTAAAGGAAAAAGGGATTATACTCTTCCAGGCGGAGCAAAAGTGAAGGGCGTTCTTTATGTCCCAGATTTCAAATGCAATCTTCTTTCTATTAGTCGCCTTAGCCGCGACCTTTAATGTTCTATTACTTTTTTTATATTTGTGTGTCATGCAGGGACTACAGAGGAGAAACTTGATTGGTGCGGGTAGATGCGAAGAGGGACTATACCGAATGAAGATGGTTCAAGAAAGAAAAGGCATGGCTACCACTACTGAGACGTGGCATAAAAAGACTTGGACATGCTTCAAAAGAAAAGCTTACTAAAATGGATTTTCTCAAGACTAGTATTTTTAATTTGGGTAATTTTTGTGATTCATGTTCTAGAGCAAAACATACTAGATTGCCTTTTCCTTCCAGTTTTATTAAAACTAGTGCTCCTTTTGATTTGGTTCATTGTGATATTTGGGGGGGGGGGGGGTTATCGAGTATCGTCATATAACAAGGCCAACTATGTTCTTATAATAGTTGACGACTTTAGTAGGGCGGTGTGGACATTTCTCCTTAAATACAAAACTGAGGCAAGTCAGTGTCTTAAAAATTTTCACAAAACGATTGAGGTGCAATTTAAGAAACAAATTAAGTGGGTTAGATGTGATAATGGTGGGGAGTTCACATCAAACGACATGCGAGAGTTTTATAATGAAAAGGGAATTTTATTAGAAACCACATGTCCCCATACTCCCCAACAAAATGGCGTTGTAGAAAGAAAGCATAGACACCTACTCGAAACCGCTCGCGCCTTAAGGTTTGTGCAAATATTCGTAAAAGGTTTTGGGGAGAATGCATTCTAACCGCCCGTATGTGATTAATTGCCTCCCATCTAAGGCCATTAAAAATAAAACCCCTTTAGAGCTAATTTGGAATGAAAAACCGGATTATGATTTTCTAAGGGTCTTTGGGTGTCTAGCTTATTTCAAAAACACTGACACAAAAGGAGACAAATTCGAAGAAAGGGGGAAACCAGGGGTCTTTCTTGGATACCCTCTAGGAACTAAGGGTTATAAAATTCTTGATCTCGAGACCTGGAAGATAGTGATTAGTAGGGATGTGAATTTTCATGAAGAGCTTTTTCCTTTCAAAAATATGGAAGAAAAGGGTGACAGTGGAACCGAGGAGCCAATTATAGTCCATGATTGTCGCTGTTGTGATGAGCCTGTTGTAACACAAATCGAAAAAAAAAGTCCAGTAATACAAGACCCACAAGTGAACCATGATCAAAGCAATAACACTGAGCCCAATAACAGCCCAAGTGGCATAAATGAAAATCACAATCCTAATGAAATAGATCCCGTTATTGAAGAAGAAGAGTAGCCCAATGTCAATGAGTTTGAAATGAATGAATCACATGAGGGAGTCGCGGCCCAAACCAAAGGCAGGCCCACTTGGTTAAGAACTCAGCCTTCAAGTTTTAAAGACTTTGTTGTGCAGGTTCCCCCTTCGGTCAAACACCCATCTTCAACTTCCGATCAAGTTGCCTCCATGGTACATTACCCAATCTTTAATTTTGTCTCTTATGATAAATTTTCCACTAACCATGTAGCATTTTTTACGGCTATCACTAAAAATGATGAGCCAAAGAATTTCAAACAAGCTGCACAGGATGCTCGTTGGCGTGAAGCCATGCAAAAGGAGATCAAAGCTTTAGAAAAAAATGAACTTGGACCTTGGAGGATTTGCCTAAAGGTAAACGGGTGATAGACTCAAAGTGGGTGTACAAAATCAAATTCAAGCCTAATGGTGAGGTTGAAAGGTACAAGGCTCATTTGGTTGCAAAAGGATTCACTCAATTGGAAGGAATAGATTATCACGACACATTCGCGCCAGTAGCTAAACTAGTCACAGTTCGAACCTTGTTAGCAGTGGCGGTAAAAAAGAGTGGTTTATCCACCAACTCGATGTGGATAACGCCTATTTACATGGGGACCTAAATGAGGAAGTTTACATGAAAATTCCTCAAGAATTCTCCAATGATGGTGAAACTCTAGTCTGTTTAAAGAAGTCCTTATACGGATTGAAGCAAGCTTCACGTAATTGGTACCATAAGTTTCTACTTTCCTCTTGAGCTTGAATTTCAGACAATCCAAAGCTGATCACTCTTTGTTTATTTATGAGGCCGAAAGCATGATGATAGTCGTTCTCATCTATGTGGACGATGTAATTATTACCGGTAATTGTCTCAACAAAATTCAAGAAACCAAAACACATTTTGATAAAGAATTCAGTGTCAAAGATCTTGGTCCTCTGAAATACGCCTAGTCCTTAGCCAACGCAAGTATACGTTGGACATTTTAAAGGATTGTGGAAAATTGAGCTGCAAACCGAGTTCCTTTCCGATTGAGCACGGCTTGAAACTCTACAAGAGAGAAAATGAACCAAATGTTGATGCAAACCAATACCGCCACTCAATTGGTCGACTTCTATATCTTCAAGCCACACGACCAGATATCACTTATTTTGTTAATATCTTGAGCCAATTTGTAGCCGACCCGAGAAGCAACCACCTAGAAGTAGCAAATCGTGTCCTAAGACATTTAAAGGTGTAACACCTGAAATTTTTGTCAAAATAAAAGAGGATAAAGCAATAAGAAGAGAAAATAAAAGTATCTTGAAAGAAAGAAAAATGAGCTAAAGTGGAGGGGGCCAATATGTAAAGAGTACAGAACTCAAATATTTTAATAATTCTTTGAGTATGGCCGCCCATATATATTTTTCCACTACTGCTCTTCGACTGAAAAAGAAGAAAGAAGAAGAAGAAGCTTGTTTCTCTCGGTTATTCAAGAAGAAGAGGCTGATTTTCGCAATTGGTGAGTGTTCTTTGTGTTTTTGGTTCGGTTTTGTTGGGTTTCGACCTTAGAACCGATTTTTATGTGTTCTATGTGTTTGGTTGTTTATTTTTGTGGTGTTTTTAGGTGTTTGAACTCTTATGCATGCAAGTTTGGAGGAGTTTTACTTGTTGGCTGCATAGGTGAGTTCTAGACCCCGGTTTTTATGTGTTTTAAACTTTTTGGGGCTGAAAATGCATGTTTAAAAAGGTTTTATAACTGTTTTATGTTTACCCGTATATATATGTGTGTTTATGTTTGTGTTTATGGTTGATTATGTGTTGTTGATGCTTAGAATGATAGGAATAAGCTTCGAACAGGTTAGAATGCAGATTGGGTTTGAAAATGTTTCAGTAATATGCATAACTGTTGGTCATGCGCCCAAATAGGGCTCATGCGCCTGAAATTTTGACTTAGAAAACTTAAGTGAAGCTCATGCGCCCCAATAGTCCCATGCGCCTGGAATTTTTGCCAAATAGCCTAAGTACTAGTCATGCGCCTGAACAGTACCCCATGCGCCCAGGATTGGTTCTCAGGCGCCTAAGTGTAGTTCATGCGCCCAAATAGTCTTCATGCGCCTAAGTTTCTCATGCGCCTAAGTGTTGGTGCGCCAGCATGGTGCTTATGCGCCTACATAGTGCTCATGCGCCTAGAACACTTAGAAAATTTTCTGAATATTTGGGAAAAAGGAAATTTAAGGAATTGTTCTGGGATGTTTTGATAGTTGTATTTGTTTATTCCATGCTTGTTTATGGCCTGTTCTTGTGTTCCATATTATGTATTATTATGTGACTTTACGTGGTGTGTTTAAGTTCGTATACGTAAAGTATTATCATAATGAAAGTCAAAGATTAATGATAATGAAAAGTGGAACATAAAGAATGAATGAAAGTCTTGCAAGCAAAATGAAAGAAGGTTCACAGCCACGGGTTGTCAGCTCAACTGTGTGCGGGTTAGCTACCCCATGAGGATGCACGCAGGGTCAATTTTTGAGATTGACGGGGACCTTTGTTGTTTGCCTCAGGTGACTGGGTCAGCTTCGTACATAATATTCGAGGTCTATTTATAGACCTCAAGCCCAGCACCAGCTTCGTGCACAATGTCGGGGTATTGCACATTGATCCAGTAGAAAGTGAAAGATAATAATGAATATTATCTTGTTGTACGTATGATGTGTGAGCACGTACGAAAGTAATGAATTTTATGAAAAGGAAGTATTTTAAGAAAAATGCTATTTTCGTATATAAATAAAGGTGTTTTAATTGTTTTAAAACTAGAACTCACTCAGCAACGCTGACTTTTATGCATTTTTCAGTTGGCAGGTAAATGTTGCTGAGGATGGCACGCGGGGGAAGCTACTCGTAGGGGCAAGACTGGCATCGATTCAATCTTAATGATATTGTTGTTTTGTAATGCAATTAAAAGGTCTTTTGTAACTTAAGAAACAATGATGTATTGCTTAGCAACAGTAATTATTAATGAGATGAATGGTTTTTGATATTAATTCCGCTGTGTTATTTTATGAAATGTAACTTTATTTATATATATTATGCTATGATTGGCCAACTGTGAGGTCTCCGAGAACGGGACCTTACAAAAGGGTACACCAGGACAAGGTATTCTCCTTTCCCGTGTAGGGGATCCCGTTTTGACCACTTATTGTGACTCAGATTGGTTGGGTTATCCGTATACAAGACGGTCGAGCACTGGATACTTCTTATTGCTAGGTGGAACCCCCATCTCTTAGAAAACTAAGAAACAATCTGTTGTCTCACGCTCTTCAGCAGAAGCCGAATATAGAGTTATGGCTTCTACAGTCAGTGAAGTCATTTGTGTTTGTTGGTTACTTAGTGAGCTCCAAGTTCACATGTCATCACCCACGCCTCTATTTTATGATAATCAAACAGCCCGTGACATCGCCAACAACCCGGTATTCCACGAAAGAACTAAGCATGTTGAGATGAACTGCTTCTTTGTGCGAGAACGAGTTGAATCCAAAGAGATAATTCCTATGAAGATCAGCAGCACTATGCAAGTAGCAGACTTGCTCACAAAGGGACTCCTACGCAACAGCTTCTTTTTCTTCTTGGTAAGATTGGCATTGCAAATTTGCATACTTCATTTTGAGGGGGAATATTGGATGGGATCTTTTATTTTCGTTAATTATTATTGATTGTTATCCTCTCCATATTTGGAGGCTTTATTTCCAGAATGTTAGTTTTGGCATTCCTATTTATTTTGTAAATTGTTTGAGAATGTATCAGAAAATAACCTTCTCATCTCTCTGTTTAATTTCTATAGTTAAGGTAGTTGATTAATTATAAAGTTGCGTTATAGCTATGTTGTGTCTCGATCTTGTGTATATGTTAGATAATTAGATAGATTGGTTGATATTACATATCTATACCTATAATGTAATGAAAATATTTGATTTATAGTCATTCATCTGCCACATTTTCTATAAATGAGCTAATTATGTTCTCTTTTATTAAACCATTGGATTAATAGCTTGTGAAGTCGATCATGGGATATATGTGTAAAACCAACCTACCCTTACATAAGTACTAATAAAAATTCTTCTCAACCCTTCTAGCTTAGGTAAATTTATTGCCCACATCATGTTTTTGGTAGAGGATCACCAACATATTACCATCAAGACTCTTTCACAACTATCTTTCCTTACTCTACTCTTGTTTTGTTGTTTTGGTTTTTTTTGCATTTTTTGTACATACATCAATGATGAAAGGGCAAGCTGAAATATACTAATAAAGAATCGACGAACCTTTTGAATGCCTTCTAAGCTATATATGAGTGGTGCGCGCGGAGGTTCAAACATTAATTTTAAAATATGAAAACACAAAAACTCATGTTTAAAACAACGAGTTTTCTATCAAACGCATAACGGCATGTTAATGGTACCGATGTGTTAAACTGATGTTATTCTTAAGTGATGAAAAACTAAGGATTCAAGTCTCTTAGTAAGTAAAATAGTAGAAATTAGGTTTAGGGGTTGCCATTAAAAAATAATGAATTTTCTAAATTGTGATCTTAAAACACATGCTAATAACATTTTACCAAACTATAGTTGATATCAATAATAAAAAAAACTATATAAGCTCACTATTTTCAGCTGGCATTTATGTTAAATATATCTGATTAAACTTGAAATATATTTTTTCCTTCTATTTCAATCTAAATCTATTTTAATCAAAAATATTTTACTCCTCAAGTGAAGCTAAAACTCAATACATCTTGGGTGAACTGTGAAGTACCATATATAGCGTTGGATTTAATTTGATTTGATTTGATGGTCATAATAATTACACCCCCAAGTATCGCATGTATATTTGATGTCGGCCGTATTTTGGCAAGTCAAAGGATGTAATATTGTTCAAAGATTGTGAAGTAAAGTGAAATGAAATCTTGTTGACTATTTTGATATGAGACGAAAAGCCCCACTTGGTTAAGTTGTTTTATCAGACAAAAAGGTATATAAAGTAGGTTCCATTTGGATATTAATTCTTTTATAATTTGGTAAATAGGCATTGGCCGACTTTAATCCGCTCTGTATACAAACAAAACATCGGTTATAAGGTATTAGATGCTTCAGAATATATATAAATCGGTTAGTTAATTGACATGTGAATCTATATAAATTTAAAAAAAAATTAAGATCATATTTTTATTGTTTTAATTATATATACATATTTTTTTTAAACAGGGACCACAATCTTACTTTAATGAATGTATTACAAGAACCATAGTGATCACAATGAGTCGACGTAGACCGCCAAACTAAAACCCTAAAAGAAGTTGATATAAAATGTGGCATGGGTCAAATGACAATCTCAATTAATTGTGAATTTTTGATATATAATTTTTTAGTTAACTTTTTACATCACCTATTTCAATATAACTTATATTTTTAAGGATTTAATCAAACTCCATACCACTTTTACAAAGTGCAAACACCATACAACTAAACCAGTATATCATTGGTATCTAACGAGATTTGCGTGACAGAAAACAAAAACCCTAATGTTCTAATGATGAGCCCAAGTGCTACTCATCAAACCCTCTAGGATAAAGAATGAATTGAATAGCAATGAGAAGTTTTCTACTTGTTTTATTTTGCAACTAACATTTTAAAGAACTGTCTCTTCATTTTCTAAGATTTACTTTATTTTATTTTGCGCTAATCACTACAAAGTGTGGTGTTGAATTGATTTAATCTTATATTAGATTATGATGTGCTTAATTGTCTTCCTTTCCCATCACAAACTGATTCACATCTGAAATTTAAGTCAAGGGATCATGTATTAGCACTTTGAATTCTGTTTCCTTTCATTGTTCCACTTGACTTTTACTTTTACACAACCAATTTCAAATTTTGAGGAGGGTTGTTAAATATAGTTTCTCTTTATGAAAGAAGAATTCTATACAAACAAAACCTCTAACCAAAAAGATAGGAGGCGAAATACAGACACAAGAAAATTAAAATCTTATATTTATAAGAAGCTAAAACTTAATCAATCTTTTCATTTAATGTGCTTAAGTGCTTTTGGTTTGATCTATTTTTTTATTTATGAATAGGAGGGTTGTTATAGTTATAGGGAAAGAAGTTGTTATGTTACTCGATAAATTAATTACTAATAAAGAAGGAAATTGTGTCTATCAGGACCTTAATTAAAATAGCCTGGGGTTAATTATAAGTGAAATAATAATTCACTGAATTAAAAAAATAAAATAAAACTGATGTATGTAAATGATGGCCGGTTGTTGATAATATAAGAGTCGTTATTAAAATTATATTAAAAAATATAATTACATGATACATTTATTATTTTAAGAATCCAGTTATTTTTTTATAGTAAACTATATAAAAAAATTAAAACTAAAAGCTATATCAGTATGAGGTTAATATTAAAGATAATGAAAATAACTTTTAATGATGTAGTTTGTTTAACGATATATATAAATATTTTAGCATATATATATATTCTGTTAACGTATATATGCATTAATTAAAAATATAAAATGCTAAACATATAGCTAAATTTAATATATATGAATTAAGAAAAAAAAGTTTAGAAAAACAGGATAAAAGACAAAGTTGGAAATCAAACACACACCATATAACTCTAGCTAAACCAACGGCGGAGCTTGAACATCTCGTAGGAGGGGCGAGGGCGAAATTAAATTTTTTTTAAGGGGGGCAAACTCGATATTTATACAAAAATTTATACTACCGGACCAAAAATTTACACACTAACGAACTAAAATTTAACACTACCGACGGAAAAAAGAGGGAAGCGGGGGCCCCCCGGCCCCCACTATCCTCTGCCATTGAGGTAAACCATTCCACAAGTATATTTATTTGCTATAATGGAATTATAAATAATGTTTTATATTATTTATTTTTTAACTGATAGTTAGTTAGATAATAAAATTTCTATTTTTCGGTACAAAACACCAGGTTTAAACTGCCCAAGTTGTACTTGAGGATGCAATATATTCTTGTTTTAGGATGGTTTTAGTTTTTGTAATTGATTTTATCCAGAAAAATCTTATTGTCTCACATATTCCAGTTATATATAGACATTTGTACAGATACTTTTTTTTTAAAGGCCGGGTTAGTTATTAATAGTTAGTACACCAAAATAATAATTGTTTGCCAATATCAAGTTTTGAACTAGGTTAAACTTGAGAACATTATTAATCCAGTTAATAAATAAGTGGTCAATATATTTAATTAGGTTCAAATCAAATTAACTGATTCAATTTTTTTTGCTTAGGGTATTTTTGAGCACTAACTAATCCCAACTTAGAGTTTTACTAAAACTATAAACTATAACTATAAATAAGTTCTATACCAAACAATTTTAAATTCTCAAAATTTACTATTCATAAAATAAAAACAAATAAAACACTGAGATTTTGATTATAATAATAAAACTTTAGTTCAATTTAAAATATAATAATATCCCTAACTAAAATAGTAATTAAAATAATAACAAAAACAACCGCAACAATAATTAATTTATAAGAGAAACACAGTAAATAATGATACTAGTAATAACAATAACAACATAATAAAATATGTGATGATAATTATATAACAAGTATAGCATTATTAGTTAAAAATTCTTATAGCAATAATTACAATAAACTTTTATTAATAAAATAATGATATTGATAATTATTGTAATAGTAACAAGAAAGATTTGATTTTATCGATCCAAATTATTATAATCTATACTTCGAGAATAATTCATGCTATTAGTTTAACTTATGGTACACCTGACTTATATTTTTCTTGTTAATGACAACCACAGTAGTATAATATCATATATTTACACTCGGTTTGTATTTTTCGCTTGCAATCGCTTGTGTTTAATTTTGCTTATAATCATTATTATGAGCGAAATTAGGTAAAAATCAAGTGTAAATATTTAATAATTTTATTTATAGAGATTGCTATTGGTAATAAAAATAAAAGTTAAAAGTGTCACCGGTTAAATTGTTAGTATGAATTAATATCAATTAATAAATAATAGTCTGTAATAATATTTTTTTGTCAAAAAGATCTAAACGAATGTACTTGTTGAAAAATGGATAGAAAATTTTGTCAACTAAACATTTAGGAGATGTCTGTTTTTTCAGAAAAACTCTTCCTAATCTATTTTGTCTGCGCCGCGCAGACCACGCGCAGACGTTGAGGTCTGCAGAGTGTTTGTTTTTTGAAAGACTTTTCATTAAAAAAAGGTATGCGCGAGGTCTGCATGGTGCAGATTTAACATAACTACTTCTAAAGTCTTTTAAAGTCTGCGAAAGATTAAACACCATCACCCATCACCACCCATGTCCACCACCACCACCGTCCGCCACCACCACCGTCCGCCACCACCACCGTCCGCCACCACCACCGTCCGCCACCACCACCGTCCGCCTCCTCCACCGTCCGCCTCCACCACCGTCCACCACCACCACCGTCCACCGTCCACCACCGTCCGCCGTCCCCCACCACCCACCCCACGCACCGTCCACCACCACCCACCGTCCACCACCACCCACCACCGTCTAGCACCGCCGTATACAACAAACAGTTGATATTAGCAGTCTGCAAACATTAAAAAACAGACACTCTTCTTGTTGCAGACTGCAAAGGTTTGATCCACATCTTCTGCTATAGATGTGGTCCGCAGACTGCAAACATGTTGTTGCAGAAAAAACAAACAACACCTTAGTTTTCAACAAATATCTTTTTGGAAAGTTGTCGAAAACAACCATTTCTAACAACATCTTTTCAACAGAAATGTTTATCAGAAACATGAAAATTTTATTGTAGTGCATGATAATTATATTAATTAAATGCACTTACATGCTAGTTTCTAACCAGATCTTAAGATATAACGATATAATGGTTAGAGATAAATCGATTTTTCGATAAATATACATGCTTTTGACTAAAACTTTAAAAAATGTATCAACTTATAAGTCTAGTTGAATGTGAATGATGAACTAATTTGATAATCTTTAATAGATTTATGTATACGGCTACATAATAAAATTAATCAATGGAAATCTAAAATGTTTTATTGGTTAACTAGACGTGACACCATAATTGACCAACAAAAAGCGTACTCATTTTTCCAGCTAAAGTTAAATTAAAGTTACTCCTTTTAAAACATTCTTTCTTAATTAGGGTTTATTTAGTGAACTTTACCCTTTTTTTTGTGTGTGTAACTGTTATCCTATAACTTTAAGGAAATGCAAGGAAAACATAACATTTTCCGAGTTAGTTATTGTTAGTTTTTTAGAAATACTGCTTTCCTCTTGTCTTAATTTTATAATTATAACTATAAAACCATAAAAGTCAAAGATGGATACATTTTTTTTACTTAATTACCGGATTTGGATATTATAAACGTTAATTATTAAACTGACCCTACTAAATATTCAATGTCATTAAGAAACATAAAATATCTATAATTATTAAAACGAACTACCAGTATAATTCCGTTTTTGTATATTAAATTAAATAAAAGTAAAAAAAATGTACAATTAAATCTTTTAAAAGTTTATTGAGGAAAAGGGACAAGATGGGGAGCATATACACATTTGCAACCCTTTTGATTGGTGGTCCTTGGTGGGTGAGTAAAAGGAACAACATGAGACATTTAAGGTTTTGACATGATCTTTCATGAAACCAAAATTTGACACTTAAACTTTCATAATATAATCCATATATGTTAAATTTGTGACCACCATATATATCACATCATTCATCAGTCATTCTCTTGTCAAATTCCAAATACTGTTCACATAATTTATGTTTGACTTTTATGCGTAAATTATAGAACTCATTGGACCAATATATATATGGTCCTATTCATCATTGATCATAAAACATATATATTTTGGCACTTCGATTAAATGCATGATTGCCTACAACCCCGGTCCTATTTATCCTAGATACAAAACATGTCATTTGTTTGGATGACTTAACTTTTAAAAAGTGGTGAAGTGAAAAACACATAATTTTTAGTTATTATGTAAGAGTAATCTTGGGTTTGAAATTTCACTTTCAGAGGGAGGATTAATTACGTATCATAACCTTGGAAGGTCAGCCATACAATGCGAGTTGTAATTTATGATATTATTGTTTAGCAGAGTATTAATAGTCCCGTAAGTTTAATTTATAGACCATTATAAATTGAGCGGATTTAAAGAGGTTTGAATTCACTTTAAAGGTTATATTTCTGTCATATATAATCTTTTAAAGGTCAACTGTAGCTCCAACCTGAGTTATGATTTACCTGATCGTTCTTAGTAGAGTGTTGATGGATCTTGTAAGTTTAACTTATAGGATCAAAAGTTGAGCGGAATTAGAGCGTGTTTAATCCATCTCAGGTATATATAATTGGACCTCTGCAGATTAATAAGAGTGATCGATCTGGATTTGATGCTCATAAGAAAAGAATGTGAGAAAATACCTAAATCAGAAAGGGGGTTTTTGCATTTGATATTCATATAAACAAGAAAGAGGCTCCTCAGGAGAAACATCTTCATGAAATCATTAAAACTAACAATTCCTCTGATGAAAAACAAAAGAAACCCTTCCTACTCACAATTTATTTCGCTGCGCGCAATCCATCGCGCTTTTCTTTCGTGTTTCTTCCATGATTTGTTGCATTTGGAATGAAACTGGAACCAACAGCAGCAGAGCGATAGAATCGAAGGGGGATCGAACAGCATTTGTAACAAGCTTCATGTGTTACTTGACATCAACAAAGTGCAATAGCAATTCAAACGTCATAATCATATGACAATTGTATGTCTTCACAATATGAGACCTTAATTTAGTTTCAAACCTGGAGTTTATTCTACCTATTATCCAATTACATTTTGAAAATAACAACTTTCATAAAAACCATTTGCATTTGCTACACATGATCTTTAATTTGTTTCAATGAAAGAAATCTCATGTTTGATGATCTTGCATGCATATGCTACTTCTTCGCACGTCTATTTAATTGACTTTGATTTACAAATCACATTTTTGAAACTTATAATTAACTTAAATATCAAAACTTTATTTCAAACAAACCATAAGAAACCTAATTAATAGCTCCACAAATTGTCACAATCGGAAGAATCCCCCGGAGAAAGATCATCAGCCACCGGTTGCGGTGGCGGACTCATCAGCATTCCTTCAGCCATATCCACCAGCAAATTCGGCATATCGAAAATCGCTTCTTCATCCACAAACTCATTATCAGTCATCTGCATATCATCAGGTGATACCAACTGTATATCTGATGATACTACAGATGACTTCACGAGCGCGGCTGCAGCTGCAGCCGCACTCCTTATCAAAGCAGGCTCCGGCACAGCCGGAACTGCATACATCCCAACATAATCCGGGAAGTTCACCACTGCATCGCCGCCCTTGAGCGACAAAGCCGCCACGTCATATGCTGCGGCCGCCATCTCGGGCCGCGGGTACGTCCCGAGCCAAATTCGCTTGCTTTTTCGCGGCTCCCGGATCTCCGACACCCATTTCCCGCTCCGGCTTCGTATCCCGCGGTAAACCGGATGTTTTCCGGTGGCGCCCGGGCTACGGCGGTTTGGAGTAGAGGAAGATGAACTGCTCATGACATTGGTTTTTGGTGGTAATTGGACTTCAAGAATAGGATTTTGCGGTGGTGGTGGTGGTGGTGGTGGTGGTGGGGGTGGAGGTGGGAGTGGGGGTGGAGGAGGGTCAGCCATCTGTATATGTATCCACTATATATCTATATATAGGAGCACAAAAGTCGTCACTACAGTTGAAACTGTCGCAAAAAAGAAAGATATGCAAAAGATGTATGTTGGATTTGAGTGTTTTTGTGTCAAATGGGGTAAAGATTTATATACATCTATGTATGTGTGAATCGATATGATAAAAACCGTGGGGAATTCGTGGGCACCAAGTGTTCTTTGAGTCTAGGTTTTCTGTGTTTGATAACTATGAGTACTGATTGTGATGTATTATAGTTTAACAGGGTATTAGCTGGAACATTTGTATATTTATTTTCATTTTTTAAGAATAGTAATAATGAGAAAAATATTAATAAAATATTACTATGATTATTTTATTATTATAATTATTTAATGTCTTTTCAGGAAAACTTTTTTAATGTAGGTTTTATCCGTTGGAAATTAATGTAGATTCTTTTGTTAGTTTTATGTCGATTTAATTATTGGAATTTTGTATTTATATAGTATCATGTTTTCGTTTTCTTACTAACTATTCTAAAGTATAATGAAAGCTAGTCGTATTTTAATTTCTATAAATGATTGAATATTTAGCGTTGAGCGGTTACACTTGCTTTGGTAGTTATTATTAAATGAATAAAGATAATCATTTATTAAAATCGAGTGGTGAAAATACCAACAAGTAGTTTACTGGAATTTCTAATTTATTTGAATATACAATAGTAACATTATTAAGTGTATATTATCAACTGGGATGTTTGTCTTTTGTATATGTTTTATAGTTTATCTACATGTGTTCACATGTATAAACATAACTAATAAAGTTATAAAATCCTAATGCTTATGCTAGACTTAATTAATGCTAATGGAATTATCAGGAAATATTGCATCACTAATTTGATAAATCTTGCTATGATACGGATCGATTTTAAATATAATTCATATTGAAAAGTAGGAAATAATAAGAATGTCGAAATGATTTATTTAGTATTTATAATACATATATTTAGAATTATAAAAAACCAAATATTAACTCCAACTTATTATAAATAGAACTTATATAAAAAGATAAGAAAAAAAATAAGAACGTCATAACTACATATTTAAAATTTAAAATTTGATAAGACATTATGCAAGAAAACAAATGCTGACGTAACTAAATTTTAAATAAAGTTTATATCGAAAATAACCATGTCACAACTGAAAATATTATATTTTAAAAGTTATAAGAAAATAAATAAAATGACTTAAAAACTATTATAACAATATTAGAATATCATAAAATTAATAAACAATAAACTTGTTTTAAAATACTTGTACCTTTTAGTTCTTTTTTTATTGGAGAATTTAGTTGGTTAAGACATTATTAACATAATTATGTTTATGATTATTATTTTAACTCAATAGTACACAAAATATCATTTACAACGGTTGTTTTTGTTATTTAATTTAAAGCGATTACAAACTAAACCTCTACTGAAAAAAACACCGCTCCAAATAATATATGTTTGAGAGGTTAATAAATATTCATTGTATTGAACTACCACATACAGCGATTACGACATTTTTTTTACGGTGTGTAGAAGTAAAGCGCTCATCAAAAACATAACTTGCACCTATTTAAATGGAACATTTTAATTCAAATTACCGTTATAAAAGAATATTTTTTGTACTAGCCGAGTATTTTTGGATAACAACTACTTCGTCTTTGTCTTACCTATAATGCTTGGGAATAATATTTATTCTCAAATGAATATAATTCAGTTTGTGTTTATTAGTGTCCGTTTACATTTGCCTGTGTCCATTTATGTTTGTATGTCTTCGTTCATTGAATATTTATTAGTGTCCGTTTACATTTGCTTGTGTCCATTTATGTTTGTATGTCTTCGTTCATTGAATAAACGAATTAATATAAACAATCACGAAAAACAATTTCCTCGAAATAAACGACATGAACACACACTTTCATTCGCTTAAATGTTCCAGGATTGTTCATATGTTCGTTAAAATTTTAACGAATGAACACGAACATGGCCGGGCTCGCTCAGGTATTTTAGATTTGTTTACAACCCAACAAGAAAGCGAGGGCTTGATATATATGCTTAATTTGCATCCCATACATATAATCTTTTTGAATTTTGTGGATGTTTTTTGGGTCTTGAACTTCGGCGCATTGTTGATGCTTTTTATGATTTAAATCCCAGAAAAGAATAATTACAAACCTGTAGCTACAACTATTTTTTTCTCAAACATATCTTACATGAAATCTATAATTTTATTTGTATGAAAGAGAGTATGTGGCTCAAATCATGTTTTGCCAGCAATTGTTATTCAAAAATATTCTTCGTGACTAGCTACTTATATATAGAAATCCCACATTAAGGAGGTTGATTTTCAACTCCTTAGTGCAAAGGGAGTGGGCTTGTGGACGAGGTCATCACATGTGGATACCAATTTCTTCCCATTCAACAACTATATATAAGAATAAAAGCGATGTTGTATAAAATCTATAAAACATATACTTTTTTTTAAAACAACGATATGATACAATTAATTATATATAATACCAAACTAAGATTTTATCTTTAAATAATCATACTTAAAATTAATCTTTTAGTTCAATCACTCCTTTATAAACTTTTGCCATTTCTAGCTTTCTCAATAAACCGTTAAAATCTTTAACTATTATTGGCATTCTAAGCACAAATCATATCGGATGTATAGTTAGGTTGCGTTGAGTCAGATGTACTTAACTTTTTTGTTTTTTTACGTGATAGTAGAAAATATCCCTTCCTCCTCTTCCAAAAATGATGAACACGAAGTCTTGGAGGCCGTGGATACTACGAATCCTCTGCCTCCCAATCCCAATCGTGTTGCCTTCCTATATCTCTCGCCGGTTTTGTGGTATATTATAATTTTCACAAACATACCAAATTGTATAATTTTAACAGGAAGTCACAGTCCTATCGAATTGAACAAGATCCAGTCCGATTTACTCACAATTTAAATTTGCAACAGTATAGTCCTCGGTGGAACTTTGTTCACCACAAATTAATTTGTGAACAAACATATGATCTTAAAAAGACTAAATGTGCATGCATAAAACGGGAAACAATTTGGAGAAACAACATACAAAACAAAAACATGTAAACAACATTATGTTAACCTTTTTAGGGGTTCGTGTCTTGTCTTCTATGCAAACCCTAAGGTAACTAGCTAGGTCGTCCACAACCTCTTGACCGACTTTACACCATAATCGAGTTTTCGATCACCACCGCCGGAGATAGCAGCAGATTCGCCGGCCACCCACCGCCGCCGCCGTTAACCACCCCACAAGAATCGTACCTCCGGCGACCGTGGTTGTCACCGGAGGTTGTAATACATGAAATCAGTGGATCAAGAACAAGATCGCTATCGGAAGTGATAGATGATATGAAGTTTTAAGAGATTATTATTTAGGGTTTAGGTTTCAATGGTGGTAGGTGAAGACTACCGGTGGCCGGAGGATGTGGATGCTTTCAAGCTAAAAGGTGAGTGAATGTTTCTACTTTCAACCCTAAGGTATGTGTTCTTATTTTTTATTCTTTTTTTTAGTTTTTTAATAACGGAATATCTAAAGAAAATCAACAATATCATGATAAAATATGACATGCGGTTTTTTTAATTAAGCTTTACTTCAAAAATATCATCTGAATAATTTAATCGTAAGAGATAAGCAAGGGGATCAACATTTTCCAGATTACTATAAGATTGGTAGTTGTTTAAGATGAATTTAATTAACAAAGATCTATCATAGCTCTAAATTAGGGTTATGCTTAACGATTGATAATATAAGCTCTAGTTATTTCTCATGATTTATGTAAGTAGATAGCTAGTCACCACCATAATTTGATTGAATCAACGATTAATAATATAAGCTTTAGTTATTTCTCATTTATTTTTTGGGGTAGCACACTTTAATTTTAAATTTTTTTTAATACAACCTTGGACCGATAATAAAACTCACAACCTTTTAATTATAATACTCTGTTACTAATTTTAACACCTATTATGCATCCCTCTCTTCCTCTTTCTCTCTATGGATCTCTGGAGAGATACATATTCAAGTTACTATAACTTTGGAGTTTGGTTACGAGACTTAACCTTCACGTTGAGACTAATGTCATGTTCTTTTTTTCTTTTTCTTTATCTTTTTGTCCTAGTTTGAGTAACTAGACCTCCAAGCTAGCCCATGTGAGATTCAACAATTGCAATACTTTAAATACTCATATGTATGTGCTTGAAAGTGCGAATGCTTGAACATGAGACAAAAAAATGCATCGAGTGTTAGTCTTACCATGATCGAGCGTTAGAACTCTAAACCAACATTGGTTTAGCTAGTTGTTGGAGTTGCTTACCTGTCTAGACCTATAGTACTTACTTGCTAGACGAGTTTATCTCGACAGTGTTGAAATTATATACACCATGGAAAAGGAAAAAAAAATAAAGATTCAATGGTTTTTTTAAGTCGAATTGTAAGATTGTTAATTTCAACTCTTCAGCCAAACCTTTTAGGATGATACTATGTTTTTGGGAGAAATTTGGAAATCTGAAAATATTCTAACGTCGGGTATACTTATATAAACTAGGTTATAATTGAGTTGAATGAAAATATTCAAATAAATAGTTAGGATATAAGTTTTATTATAAAAGATCACTCACCTTAAATAGTAATTATAAAATGTTATCAAATTTTGACCGAAAACTAATTATATTTTAAACAGTTTTCTAAAATTAAATTCAATGAATCTATCAAAATAAAAACGAAAAGAATTTCATTACTTAAATATTTTAGCTGCACTAATATGTTAAAAAATATCGTATGATTCAACAAATTATAACAAATATTAGATTATTTAAATATGCAAATATATAATTGAAGAATTTTTTAGATGTATCCTTCTTGGCTGTAAAATTGTTTCCTGTATGTAGAATTCAAAAATATTGATTGAATAATTTAATTGACAACAAACAAAATTTTGAAAGAAAAAATATATACCGTGTCAATACACTACAAAATACAATAGACAAATATACATATCGTATCTGTAGTATGGTGATGGTAGGTACCAGGTATTGATCAAAGAAACAAAGGCTCTCAATACTCAATCTTGGTCATTGTCTAGCCAAATAATAAGAAAAGTTTTTATACCAAAATAGTAAATAAACATGTTAAAACATAGAAGATAACAATAACAAGGAGATATCACCTGGGCTTGACTTCCCTTAATGACACTTATGATACACTATATAGATTCTCAAAAGATTATTAAGGTCAAATATAGTTACATATGATAGGCTCCTGCTAAGGTTACCAACCCATATGTCTCTTCGGAAAGCTAAGTGATGAGACACTTAAACCACCTAAAATCATGTAATGAAGAACAAGTAATTAGGTTTGTGTTAGTGTAATGTGCTAGAACGACCCTGCTAAGATTATGAATTCCATTAACAATATTGGAAAGTTGGAGCCATAAACAACGTGACAACCACCACAATATTGGAATATAGGATCTAACCTAGACTTTGATATCAAGGAAAGGTTTCATAATCAAAATACCTCAAGGCTCGAGTTATCAATACCTTGGTTTAAAATGATACAAAGTTTTAAGTCTTAACTTCACGAGTATACTACATTTATATTAAAAAAACAAGAGTTTTAAACTAATTTATTAAAGTCATAACCTTATACCATAATTTTATAGTGTGAAAACATGTTTGATAACATGGACATAATTAAACATGAATTTTGGATAGTAAAGGATTTTCAACATGATTATCAAGAATAAACACCAAGCCAGTGACTTAGATAATAAATGTTTAAAAGCTCACTTTCAATGATGAAAGCTTATAGCTAAAAATCACTAACATAAACCAAGGTCATTCGTGTATTGAAATCAAAATATCACAAAAGGTTCATCCCACCCAAGCGAATCAAGAAGTTTAGCCAAGAATGGAAAATAATAAGACAACAATAATCAAACTTGCATTAAAATAATCAAACATCACTATAAGATTTAAGTGTTGTTGAATGCCTCTTGATCCTTAAATTTGAAGAAACTAACACTAAACTATGCTATATATATATTTATTTGAAATTGAAATGAGAAAACATTGTAGTAGAATGGGGAAAGCTCACTTGCAAGTAAGGCTTAAAGTATATGTACAAGCAGTTTCGATGGGTGGGGCACAATCTGTTTCACATGAGGCACGACCTCGTGTTGTTCTTGTGGTACGACTTGTTTGCTCAACTGAGTCCTTGGTAACAAATTCTGACATGTAATGGCCACAAGAGCATGTATATGGAGGTGTAGGGACATGTTGGCTTAGAAACGATGGTGTTGAAATTAGGGTTTCTTGAAGTTTCGTGTGTGAAACACGAGAGCCTACCTTAGTGATCTTTTAAGAATGACAAAAAGCTAAAGCCTAAAATCAAACAATTGATTTAGGCATACCATTGGATATTAGGTTTTAACTTTCTGTCATTTTTTTATTATATTTGTATATATAAATGGGTGAACATAGCTTCAATAAAGAGTTTATTATCATACTAATCAATAAACTTATCTTAATTAATATTACTTATTTAGCATCATGACATTTGCTTCTGTAGATAGCACAAATGGCAAGTTGAAAAATTAGAAAGTCGTAGGCTTAAGTTAAAGCTTTTCTCGGTTAAACTTAAAAGTTTATAAAGTTGAGGAGTCAAGTTTACAAGGTTGAGGTGTGAAGTTGAAAATAGTTTGTAAAATTGTGAGGTCAAGTTTAAAAATTAACAAAGATCAGGGGTGAAATTAAAAAGATGAGGGTGTTCGGTGACAAATGCTACTGAGTACTGACATTGCAAATTGTTCCTTTTTTAAAAAGAAATCAAATTATTTTGAATTTACTTATTTACTCCCTTCAACATTACATTTTATGAAATTATTTAATTGGATTGACATCATTTCTCTATTTTGTTTTAGAACTCAAAACATTTTAGACAGAAATTGATGACCTAACACTTTGTTTAATTTGTTATTCGTTATCTTATTTAATCATGAATTTACCTAATTCTAAGAACCTTGCATGTGCCCATTTGTCATTATTAAAACCTCACTAATGCTAAGAATATGAACCTTAACAACACAAATTAACTCCAGATATCTATAAGCCGCATATTTTATAAATTAGGGATACGATATAATTATATAAAACATTTCACTTAATTATTTAAAATAAAATTTAAAAAAGGTGGTATTCTCTTGGCCCCATTATCATATTTTCTACAAATCATAAAATGTCCCCCAAGACCACCCCCCCCCCCCCCCCCCCCCCCACCCCCCTCAAATTCCTTCTCATATGTGGTTGGTGAGAGTCAAATTATATTAATATAAGTTCATGGCTTAGAGTGAGACAACAAGGTGTTTGATCTGTTCATCTGGTTAAATTGCTGTGCTTTTCGGCTGATATGTAATCAATGTAGCTTAATTTGAATTTTGGCAAATATATGGGACCAAAAGGCATTTGTTTTTGTTAAAGTTTATGCACCAACTTTCTAAGGGATTGGTATTTTACTAATTATGAACAATAAGTCAATAACCATAGGACAACAAATAGTTGGGCCGGTCAACTCACCTTCTCAAGTGGAGCAAATCAAAATTATGAATATACTTTTTATAATTGTCAATTGTTAAATGTATGTTTTATCTGAAGTATTTGTTTTCTTAAGATGTTTGTTTGTTTGAAATAAAATATAACTAGAAGTCTTCCAACACGCACGTTGCGCGTGCATTCAACGTGTTTAGAAGGCTCTGATGTGTCTCGTTGTGGCTACATACAATTGTTTACCGTGCCAAGACAATGAACACAACACCCACTTATTTGTCGTCGTCTCCTATTAACATTTGAGATTATACTATCCATTAATTTGCAAATGAAATAAACAATCCCAAAGAAAAAAAGAACCATATCGCTAGATTCAGGCTTCAGAAATAATGTTCCACGACATCAAACAATGCAACTCGACAACAAATCCCGGATCTAGTCTTAGATGAAAACAGGGTCACCATTAGTGATTAACATCACCACCTAATTAATAATGATGTGTATATATATATTAACTTTAAATAATACATTTAACGAATAGTTAGTAAGTTGTAATTGAAATTAATTCATTTAAGAGTTTATTTTAGATTTTAGTTTTGCTTGGGAGTTGTTTCCTAACCTCCCTAAGGTTGAGCCTGCCAAATCACGTGACCAATTTAATAAGTAACAAATTTGATAATTACATCTTAAGATTTAGCATTTGTCATATCAATTCTACATCACACTTTGTAAACCACATTTACTCCTCTCTCACACACACTAACACTAAAAACACAAACAAAAAGCTTCCTTTGACCAAGGAAAATCACAAATCATCATCTAAGGTTTTATGTCAATCCTTAATTCTGATCAAGATCTCCAATAATCAATCTTCCCTTAAATTGTTTTGTGAGTCTTGATCTATACATTGTAAGTCTATTATGACTTACACCATCCGGGGGTATTTCAGTCACTAAAATTTCACCAAACATAAATATACAACCTGCCTTTTTATCACGTTTAAAATCTAACTGTCTTCTTCTCTCTTTACATTCAAATATGCAAAGAGAGAAAATGTTACAAACCAAAAATGAAGATTTTTTAAGTTAGATTTGATTGATTACCTTTGAGTTATCACCGCAACATTGGGATAACTTGCCTTCAATCATTTTGCTGCCTTGTCCTCTTCCATCGTTGTCGACCACCCTCCTCCGCCTCCATCCTTCACATGCGACTTCTGTGACCTGTTCATGCCTTTGTTTACAACCAAAAAAACCCATACCAGATATGGCTTGAAACAGCGATGGCGGCAGACAGAGGCCGTGGGAGGCGGACCGTCCACCGCCACAGGCCAAAAAATAATCTGCATCTATAGAAATACAAATGAATCCCATGTAACCCATTCAAAAGGGGGTCTAAGAGGTTGTACATAAAGCTTTAAACATTATATGCGTATGAATCGCTTGTACTGCATGCTTTACCAGTTGAATGGCTACTGTTCATTTAGTTTGCTAATTAATATAGTATAATATAATTGAAAAGAAACCAAAGAGTATTGAAGAAATTAAATAACTAATCTAAAGCTAATGATCTTTTGATTTTGTGACATTGATTATTATCTTTTAGAAATATGATGTGAATTTAAATCCTTATAAATATAGGATTAAGTGGTATTTAGGATTAAAGAATGTGATGCTAATATAAACTGGAAAAAGGTAATTAAGGTCACAAATTGCATCATATAAATATATATAGCTCTTAATTTTTATTTTACTTAGACGTATAAAAAGATTAATTAAGCTAAGGGGAAGTACATAGAAAATGTATATATTGTAAGCGAAATAAGAAGAAATCATAAGAAGTATTGGATGCATAAATAACTCAAGTTATTTTTAACCAAAAAGACAAAAGTTCAAATAAGTAACATTCCTTACTTTCCTTTTAGTCTTGTTTTATAATCTAGTTCAAATTATTCTAACTCATACCCGAATTTAAAACGGAGAAATTCTATCTAAACAACAAGAGTCTCTAACAAGTATGGTAGTCTCACATTGACACTTTTCATTTATAGTTTAGTTGAAGTTTATAATTATCTCACATATTTTTAAAACATAATCAGATTATGCCTAAATAATTGTAGACATCCGAAATTAAGTAAAATTTATCAAAATAGTATTGCAGATTAGAACTCTTGATTTCAAGATAGATTATAAATATATGCAGTTTAATTAAAGTTAAATGTTTTTAAACAAATAGTTCCACCTAAAAAAAGCAAAGACAAATAATTCGGAAAAAAGATGTATGGTTTATGAGTAATACTTGATCAAAATTATACTTGAAGTAGTTCTTTTTTATTATTTTTTCACCTCAAAATATACTTTTTTTGTAATTAAATTCTTTTACTAAATTTGCCTATCAAAATCAATCAAATTATCAAAGTGATGACCCAAAAGTACAGAAAAATGTTATAACTTTCATAGCAATCAACAAAAGTCCTCCAAACATAAATGATTGAATATATATAGAGATCGAACCAAGGCTTTATACATGGCCCTCCTTGCTAAGGGACATTACACGAGTGTCCGTATACATTATTGTTATGAATATATAATTCAAATATGTAAGTACATACTCTGATTCCTAAACCTTAAACTTTCAAAACCAACCTTATGCGAGCGATGCTAAAAGGCCGGGTTGATCGAGGTTCGAACCCAAAACAACTCACAACAAGTTGAAAGGCTCCTTTATATGGATTGGTGCTCTAAGATCCATCTATACATGCTTATAAATATGATGAATGAAAGTCAAATAAAAGGTAACACACTAACACATAACTGTATCGCCTACATCACCTTTGTTACTGATCATCACCCACGGGGAGATTAAATTCTTGAGGGATAAACAGGTCAAGAAGGAAGCATAATAGGTAAACATTAATATATGTGTTCTTTTCGGGCTCTAGATGTGACCGGCTTTGGTTTGATAATGTTACCGACAAGGATAATCAAAACCACAGGAATAACAGTTCCAATGTAGTATACGCTCGCGAATGCAGCGATTGTTTCGTCTAGAGTAAGTATCTGAAACATAAAACATTCATATGCATTAAAAGGGTGTTTGCAGTGCATTATGAAAAATAAAGATCAATGAATAATCAAAATCTCACTAGCTATAACGAAACATGATGTCCAACGGTATTGTTTCGGATGTGTTTTGATTCATGTTGAAGTAACTGGATATTTATAATTTGTTTGAACATTTGAAATACATACCTAGGTTTTTTAGATATCTAAACATAAATTTACCAAAAATAACATTCTTATAAGTTGCTGAAGAGTAGATATTGTGCCACTTGGCACAGCTCTATGTTTTTTTTCCTACCATGTTGAATTAATGCATTCTAATTTTTAAATTATAACTTAACATAGTTATACCTTTAATTATCTCACACAGACTCCACCATTGGTCACACTAATTTAATTGAATTTGACTATTATTTAATTCATTTAAATTTAACTGCCAAGATTTCTTGACTAATCATTCATTTTCTTTTAAGTAATTTATTTTTCAGTAATTCATGAAATATTATTTTTTTATTCAGAACTCTAGATTTTAATAGTGCAGTCTTAGAGGTACAACCGACAAGTTAGCCAGACATCTTTCATAAGAATCGTATTGACCCATACGGGTTGTGTCTTTTTAGGCTTTACCGACCAAATTAAGCTATAACATGTCAGATCAGTCATTCATATTTCATACAAGACATATGGGACAATACTATTCAGTCTATACGAGACGTATGGTATGAAACGATGAAAATTATGTGTTCCTTATTACACCATACGACTCGTATATAGGCGTTAAATTATTATATTATTTGTTAATGTGTGAATTATTTGACATGAGGTAGTATTTCTCAAACTAATTGCGAATTATTTAACACGACGTAAATCCTAGGTTTTAAAAATTTGAGGTGCTACGACACTAACCCTTTTCATTTGTTTTAGTTAATGAAATTGTTATATAACCCAAACCCAAACACCCCAAAAATGCCTGCATCAAGTCACTCAGATGAGAGTAACCAGGAAAAAAAAAGCAAAAACAATCACCAACTTACCATGAAACCAACTGAAGAGTAGGTTAGAACAATAACCGTATAAGCAAAATTCAATAGCATAATCAGCTTCTTAAACATACGTTTTTCGATTGAAACAGATTGGTGCCATCTGTAAATGGCTGATCAAACACAAAGTATGAGAATGATTAAAAGATATATAAGTCAAAATTTAACCATGAAATTAGTAACTCATTATCCAGAAAGAAAGAATTATTACCTTTTGAACCAGAAATCATCAAAGCAGACTGAACAAAGAATATGATGTACCCTGGATATACTCCCTATCAAAGTAACAATAATTTAATCAACAATGCCCAAAAATAAATAAATAAATATATGTAACACATAATAATAATTTAAATGATCAATCCCAAATTAAGCCCACTAATTACATAAGTGCAAATGAATTCTTACATGCCATATAGCACTAATAGTTTGTGTTAACAGCAACTGGAAGAAACCAGCTTTTCTCCCCTTTTGAACAAGTCTGTCATAAACATCTGAACATACACATGCATACATACATGTACATCAACATGTGCTATAGTTACACACACACATAATGAAAGATTGAAAGGTAATTGATCAACTCACAATGTCTAAGCCATGTGCTGACATGTATATTCCACACAAGTGGTATCTCTACAGCACTCTTTGCAAATTCAACACCCAAAATATCAACATTTTTGGCCCGTTTCCATTGCGCTTCAAGCGGAAAGGAGTTGGTCCATCCGCTGAAACCGAGGCCCAAGAGAATCATGGAAGCCTCTGAGACTGACCATATGAAATAATATTTCCAACGGGCCGAAAAGCTACACATGAACTGGTAGCTGAACCTCTCAGTAAATCCCCAACTTTCATATATCGGGTCACCGATTCTTGATAATGGATATCGCGGGTCAAGATATAAGTACACTCCCATACACAAACCTGCTTGAAGAATAGCTTTAATTGTTGCACCAAAAGGTGATGGTGAAGGTTTCTCAGATTTCATCCAAATCTAGCAAATAAAGTAAAAGAAATAAGCTTTACACAAATTTAAGAAATAACTGAAATAAAGGTTAAAAAACACGCAATTAAATAAAGAGCAAACTGCATAAAAAAGTAACCAACTTTGCTCTGATTGTTGTTTTGGGTAAAACATGTTATTTGCACTCCCAAAAACTTTGAAAAGTTCTTGTTTTAGGTGATCAAAAAGGCCTGATCACCTAAAAGAGTAAAACTTTAAGCAGCTGTCAGATTATTATTTTTTACTGATGGTAATACATATAATTGAAGTAATTTTTGTTGTAATCAAAATGCCAATTTGCTGTACTTACTCCTTTCCCTTCTGTCCAATCTAAATAATCTCTCATTTCATAAACTGGACCTGCAAAGTGACTTCCACAGCAAAGACAATATCCCACATACTCTAAGAATGAGGGTAACTTAAGCAACCGATTTTTCTTTTGGGTTTCGCGTAGACGCCTCTCTTTCAACAGCCCATCGTTATAATTAATAGCGCATGAAATCACTTTTAATGTTATCACCATCATTGATCCTACACATACAATATGATAGAACACAGATCATGCAATTTCCCACCTTATAATGCAATAATAATCAAGTATTATCATAACAATATGAGAAATATGACAATAGTACTCACCAGTAGCATCAATACCTCCATCCTTCCATGAATCCCCACTCATGTAATACACATGGCTACATGTTCACCAACAGTTTACAATAATCAATAATTTGATCATGCATCAATACAATTATATCGCGACATATCATAAATCAAAGGACTATTGCAAGAATCAACTTCATGTAATGCAATATGATTGATAGATTTGAACATAACATACCATATAAACCAAATTTAAGATATACAGACATCATTCTTAAAATTTTCCCCAAAAAATAATATGAATTCAACCTTAAGAATCGCGGTTTTAATCATTCCAAAAGACGAAAACTTATGATAAAAAAATTATAGCTTCACGAATTGGCAATTGATCGAATTCCTTATTCATAATACTTCAATTCAATCCCCAAATTTCAGAAAACTAACAGATATTTGTACTTATTTTATTTTATTTTTTTGAACGACAGTGATCATCCAAGATGTGATATAACATTCAGATATAATAATGTTGTTAACGTACCACGCGATGAGATAACCCATTGCTGCAAAGAATGTGATGAGGCCACAACGTTTGCGATAGACATCCATGGAGCCGTAGCTGATGATGATCAACACGAGGAAATGTAGATTGGAGGAGAGGCCGAAGGTGAGGTAGGAGAGAAGGGCCCCGGTTGTGGCGGCGTAGAGGTGTTTAGCGGTGGAGCCACCGGGGATGAAGCGGTGGAAGAGGCTGATGGGGATGGTGGCGACGAAACACAGGAGGAATCGAAACACCGGAGATGAAACTCCGATGAGAGATGCCATTTCTTCCATTGTCATGTGCTTGATCTTGTCTATTAAACAGGGACACATGGTGATGTGATGATGATGATGATGATGGTGATGAATTATAATGAAATTTGGATTTGAAGGAATTGTTGTTGTAGAGATTATGAAAGATTGAAGGATCATGGGGAGGGGTGACACGTGGACGTCTCTGATTGGGTGGTGAGTGTATGTTATGGGAGTTGATCGTTATGCAGGGAGTTAGTTATAAAGGAGGGAATGTAGTAAAAGTCACTATTCATGGTGAAAATTTAATAATAGGAACTAGTTTTTATACCAGTCGCGTGTTGCAGCGGCATCGTACGCGTCGTGATAAAATATACTAATAATCGATCCAACTTGTTTTCGAAGTATATTTATGCCGAATCATAAAGCAACTCGAATTTATACCGTTAAACGAAAATGTATTATACTTGACTCATCTAATTTTCCAATAAAAATATATCGAAACCTAGATCAACTCAAAACATACATAAAAAACACATGGGATACAATCACCCCGACTCATTTCCAAACTAAATTTATGTTGAAATGTAGAGTAACACGCATTTATACATTTGAATAAACACGTTTAATATTTGACACATGTAGAATATCTCAAAGTTTATATAAAAATATGCACAGAAACATTTTATATTTGACATGCCTCGTACCGACACATTCACAAAATTATAAACATAAGAGATTGGTTTCTATAAATATTAACCAAACTTTGCCACTTTGGTGGCCAAACTATACAGCCTTAAAATTCCATGTATAAACCGACATAAGAATTTAATAATTTAATAATATATATAATGTAATCCTAATATAACTCGGTAAAAATGTAAATGCTACGGGGTACATTTATTTTATATGTTAAACTAGCTTTAGTTACCCGTGTATTACACGAAAATTAGAGAGTTATTTATTAAATAACATAAAAACATAAATAAAACCAAACGTGTTATATATAACATAAGAAATAACAACTTTCGATTATAAGGTGACAAATAAGCAAAAACATCCTTGTAAACTACATTTGTAATAACATTAATAGGTTTGCTCTCATTATCTAAAGCTAAGAGTTTCAATCCATCTTTACTCTTAACTTGTGACAAGAGAAATGAAGCTAACCATGCGTAAAAATACTCTTTTAAGTACAAACCGACTCTTGACAGGGATTGACTTTAACTTTTGTTTATTGTCATAGTGAAATATACAGTCAAAGAAAACTGTCTTCTTTTATACTTAAAAGGAATCCTTTTGTCTGGTCAAATCGTGAGCTAAATATTGAGTGGGTGTAAATATATTAGTATGAAGAAATTAAGATTTGGATAATATATAATGAAAAGTTATGTGTAATAATTAGATCAATTTTGAATTATTTTGACCATGTAAAAAGATATAGGGATATAGTATTGAATCAGGTTGGATCGGGCTATGAATGTTTATAATATCTCAGATTAGTTGTTAATTATTATTTATTTAATACTAACTTTAGTAAACCCGTGTGTTATACAGGTTGAAAATATAAAATATTAAATATAATGAAAATTTATGAAGTATAAAATGATATTCTAAAATAAAATATTATTAAAATTACGTATAAGTAATAACTATAAGTAATAAAATAATGATATCAATTTTTAAACTTTTGTTTTTAAACTTTTTATCCAAAAAAAGTTAAATATTTTTTTCAAAACAAACCGTATTAAAAATGTCATTTTTAAATTTTTTTTATTATAATTGCTAATTTTAATTATTTTTAGTTTATAAAAAAATTACTTTTTAAAAAAACCAATTTTAAAATCTTTTATATTTTAATAAAAGTTAGATGTTTTAGAAAAAAATCTTATTTTATGAAAAATTATTTTCTAGAAATAACATTAATAAAAAGACATCCTTATTAATTTATTAAAAAAAATTAATCTAAATACGAATTAAAATTATTTAATATTTCTTAATTTAGTTAGTTATTTAAGAGTAGAGAGAGGCAGGAAAAATAAAATTAAAGGGCCTAAAAATATGTCAAGTGTCCCCATAAATTACTCTTTTAGTATTATATATAGATGATGTCTAGATAGTTAATAAGAGTAGATATATTTTGAACAGCCAAAAAAAAATTATAATTAAAAGGTACTAGCAGGACGCTAGACCAAGTTACATTCACTAGTACAATTAATTAAAACAATTATCTAGTCACCATATTACATAAAATCCAAAACACTCCACTGCTCCCATGAAATTTTACATTCCTTTATCAGATTTTTCACCCACAAAAAGATCATGCACTTCACATTTTCAAAAATCCTCTCCAAGGTTAATGCTTGTTTATTCAAAAGAGCATCATTTTTTTATTTCCATAAGCACCAACAATGCCATAAATGATGAGTGTTCGCCCTTGGTCTACGCAGATCAGGGGTCTAGCTAACGCGTGAAACACTTCGTCTGTAGAGTACGGTCGCCAGTGACGAATCAGCCCAAAAATCTAAGGGTATCCTAAAAGAAAGTTTGCGGTATATTCATTCAAAACAAAAAAGAAAAAAAAATTGTGATACATTAATTCAATAATGAATAAAATTTTATGTAAATTCATTCAATATAAATTTTTTTACGCTACATTCATTTAATAATAAAAGAAAATTGCAAATCAAAACATATTTAGAATGAGATTTCATCTACGAAATTTTAAATCCCTTAATTCTATAGCAAAGTGAAAACTATAATCAATTACACATTTACTCAAATACTCAATAATAATTAACAAGATAATTAATCATGATTTGAAACTAAAGTCTAACCTAAAGTCTCATTTCATCTAGACAAAAAGAAAATTACATCTAATAGATTAAATACTCTAGAAATCTAGAATTAAAATCAAAACTAAACAATCAATACTATAAGTCATTACCTAAAGTCCAATTTCATCTAAACAAAAAGAACCACATTTAATAGATTACAAACCCAAGAAATCTAGAATCAAAATCAAAACTAAACAATCAAACTATAAGTCATTAACTTAACTGAACTAAGCTTGTGGCGGTCAAGCGGACAGCAGCAGCAACTTGTGACGAACAGTAGCAGCTGTGAAGATGTCAATGGTCTTCGATTTTGATTAGTTGATTGGGCTTCTAATCAACATATTCACTATAATTGTACATTTGTACTAAGCTATTAAATAAATTTTGGGCTTCTAATTAAACTCAATTTTGGGCTTTTATTTTGGCTTTTTAAAATTGAGGGCTAGCTTAGTTTTCCTACAAGGGTATCCTGATACATCGGTACACAAATTTGTACTTCAGGATGAAACTTGAGGGGTAGCCAGGGCTACCCCCGCCTCCCTCATAGATCCATCCCTGACGGTTGCAAGACCGAACTCAAAGGAATTGATGGGGGCTACACAAGCAATGGGACATATGGTTTAATTCGATACAACTTAAAAAAGTGTAATATATATTATTTTCTTATAAAAAATTCATTATTAATATCCTTAGGCTTATCAATACAATGAATCAATGAAAAATCTGAAATCTCTGTTTAAGTCTTAAAATTTGTCTTAAATACATGTAATTATAAAAAATTAATTAAATGTGTTACCTATTAAACTGATGATTATCAAATCCGAAAAATACCTTATTTGATACCCAAGAAAGCTTATCTTATTTATGACGACATGTAAATAAATCATATAAACATCATATGAACTTCATAAATACAAATGGTTCGACAGCACTCTCATCAAGCTCGAGCCGGTTGGCTAGACGTGTGCCACCTATACCAGAACCATATACAGACCAAACAAGTGCAAGAACATTGACTTTGAGGTTAAGTATGTTACAAGCAATAACCCTATAAAAACCAACTGTTTCATAATTTACAAATGACAGATGTTGCTTTGCTTAAATCAACTCAAGAAACAATGCCTCCTGCTTGCTTGTCAAACCGAGTTCATTCAAGGTTAATTCGCTTTCACTGGCACTGAAAGCACATCGAGGGTATGGTCTCACCTGTGTCACCCGATAACATTTAATATCATTATTGTCTATTTTTATTAAAATAAAATAAATGAAGATATGGAGTGGACTAAAACAACATATGACTGATTACCAATCTGTATGTGCTAGGTTTGACCACTCTGCCAACATCAATGAAGTCAAACAGATACTGCAGGAAATAAAGGGAAATTGGTTAGTTTAAGGAACAGGGGTTTAAGCACAAAATCAATGTCATCAGTGCTGCAGAAGCCCGTACCTGTAATTTATCAGTTTTCATGAATCGGCGTCCATGGCGGCTTCCATCTGGCATCCGCACGAGCAGGGTGAATGCATTGTCGTCGTCGGTTGCAGGTTCCTGTGGAAGTGAAGTTTCTTTGGCTGCTAACTGCCTCTCGAGTTCCTGCAATAAAAAAAATAAAATAAAATAAAAACAAAAAAAAAATTAAAATTATATTATAATATCAAAACATGAGACATTGTTCAATGAAAGTGTTTTGAGTCTTTTAAAAGGTGAAAATCTAAACTATATGACCTGTTCTTGCTCCAATTTCCGCTGTTCTTCTTCCATAGCAGCTTCTCTGGCTGCCTGCTCTAGCAATTCTTTTTCTCTGTCAGCTTGCAATGATGCAAGATATTCATTATTCTGCAAACAAATGGTTGTTAAAAATCATACTGTTTGGTTTCGGGAGAAAGTGGTGTTGGTTAGTAACTTTAAGGTTTACCTGTTGCTCCCTTATCAATCTTTGAGCAGTAAGAGTGGGAGATGGAGGACGAGGGGCCGGCCTAGTGTAGGGCCTGGTAGTTCTACCCAAACCATTTCGCGTATTACGAGTTCTAGCATATGGCACATGATATCCAGCCTCTTCAGGAACTCTACCAAACATTGCAGCCTCAAGCATGACCGCCTCATCGTGTTCTTCAGATGAAATGCATCCCCACTTCCCATAATCAACGAAAAAATAAGAAGTAATGCATGAAATGAAATGAGCCATGGAATGGAATGATCGATTGCATTCCAGTAGCATGTTTGGTTAACATGGGAACGGAAACGGTCATTGAAGTATGTTGTTTGAAAATTTTTAAGCCAAATGAGCATTAGAAACTTGTTTTTAAAAAGCACAAGGCGCACTGAGGTTTCTGAGCCAAGGCGGCAATACAAATACTTTAGAGAAAAAAATATACATAGTTTACTATCAATTTTTCAAAAATTACAAATACTTTAGTTTCAATAATTTTGATGAAATAATGTTAAATAATCTTTACAGGGAACAAAATAGACGTGATGGTAAACATTCATTCCATTCCATAAAGGAATTGAAGAAAGACATCCTCCCCCAAGGAATGAATATCCTTAAAATGGAAGGAATGGTGCATCCCACTACTAAGTGGTTAACAAAAATGTATTATTTTGTTCCTTGAGAATATTTAAATACATTCCCACATACCAAACACTACCTTGTAATAAGAAATAAAAGAAGCTAGAGAAATACTTCATCAGGATTATTCACATTTTGCTGCTGTGTGGGACATGATAGCGGGCTCAAGTTCACACGTCTACTCCTATGTCTAACTAGAGGTTGCTCTTCTGCATCTTTGGTTTCATCCTGGACAGATGATGTCCCTACGCACAACCTATGGTTCATTGTCACTTGTCTTAATGGTTTAATGAAGTAATAGCAAAAACATAAAAAAAAACAATAGTAAACCGTTCTTTACCTTCCATTCGGTGGTGCCAATGTCCGGACTTCTTTAACCTCGGCCAACTTAGACGCCCATGTTTCTGATGGTCCAGCTTCAGATTCTAGTTCACCAGAGGCCTTCTCTTGCTCAGCTGACTGAGAGATAATCAACAGTATAGAAGATAAAATGAGGTTTAAGGTTGGTTTAATCAAAGGTGGCAATTTCATCGATTAACTTATGAATGAGTCAACTTGGCTTGACATTATTAATAATAAGTCAAATGTTTAAGAAAAGGGAGGTCAAACTAATCAAATTGTCGCCCAAAGCTTAACTTTAAGGCACACTACATTATTTATTACAAAAGTAACACTTTTAGAAAAAAAAGTGCTTCAAGTCAAACCAACCCGACCTGACCCATTTTGACATGCACAAAAACTTACCACATCATCTGGTCGACCAGCTTCAGCCTCGCGTTTGGAGGCCTCGATTGCAGCTTGGATCATTTCCTCTTCAATCCCACAGTCAGGTAAATTACTAATTTCAGGAGCACTCGAACTCACACATGTGTCATGTGAATTACCACCGAACGCATGATCATCACTGCCACGGGTCACACAAGTTTCAGAGACAACTTCTGGCAAAGTGTTGGTGACATAATCAGTTCTGGAGGCAGTTTCAGGGTGATGAGAGTCATGAACTCCTCCATGTGTCTCGTCTATGTCCATAAAATCCTCGTGTGAAGCAGCAACATGTGTTTCATGTTGGCTGAGAAACAAGAATCAACATGTCAAAAAGAATTTAACTAAAACCGGTTTATTATTTATTCTTTCCACCTCTGAAATTTAACATAATTTGCATATGGAATGAAACTAACATGTTGGCGTCTCCTGAGGTAAAATAAGAATTGACGGCTTCGTTTAGACTACCACCATGCTCCTGATAATCATAGAGAAAATTATGGTTTAGCGCCATACAGTAAAGGATATCAACTGAAAACAAAGATGCACTCGCAAAAACATGAAATGTTGTATTATATAACGATTCATAGAAATAAAATATATATCAGTTTACAAAACTGATTTATGTAGAGAAAAAACCATGTTGAGCATTCAACTTTGACGAGATAAGGTTTCACACCCAATAAAACAATTTTCTTGTGTAGTGCTTCCCTGTATTTTATGTTTATTGAAAACTGAATGCTGTGCTAAAAATATTTTGAATTAAAATTACAAAGTATAGTTGTAAGTTGGAGTTCCTCATAGAAAAATCACTACATTGTTTCAATCACAAAAAATTCAAATAGAAAAATCAAGGGATCAAGCTTTATATGATGTGAGATATTGAACAATGTCTACAGCAGCTAGTTTGTATAAAAGGCACGCACACACATACCTACATTTAAAGAAACACACACATACATGCTGATAAGACCAACATGATTTGGGTCAAGAACAAACGAAAACAGCACCGAAACACCTTATTGGCCCACATTTGAGTGGTGAATACTGAGGAACACTCTGCACTCCTAACCACCTAAGCATGCCCAACCGATTGTTAACATCTTCTTATGCCATGTGTGGAAACTCCTTATTCTAATCTACTATGGAAACTCTCTAATCTACTGAGGAACACTCTGCACTCCTAACCACCTAAGCATGCCCAACCGATTGTTAACATCTTCTTATGCCATGTGTGGAAACTCCTTATTCTAATCTACTATGGAAACTCTCTAATCTGATGCAAATATTATCTAAAACAATATTTGCATATGCTAATCTAAATGGCAAATCCTATCATAAGCATGAAATGAGTCCTTATTTCTCTCTTCAGGAGACTTGTGTATGTGTATGTCCTTTTTTAATCTGCTCTTTTTACATCTAGAATGAACCTCTAAATAATGCCTGCACACACACAGAAACAAATGCTATCTAAAATCTCATAAGTTTACAATATGACATTTCCTTTATATAATTACAATGAAAGGCTGACATTAGTTTCTAAAATTCTGAAACGGACTAATTCTCAGGAATACACACACAGAAACAAATGCTATCTTAAAATCTCATAAGTATACAATATGACATTTCCTTTATATAATTACAATGAAAGGCTGACATTAATTTCTAAAATACTAAAACAGACTAATTCTCAAGAATATACAAATAGATGAAACTACATCCCAAATACAACTGAAAACAACCATAGCTAGCAAATTCCAACGTAAGTACTCATTAGAGAACATAATGGAATCTGTTGAAGAACAAACATATATAGAAAATACAATCTAAAGTGCTCGACGTATATCGCTATATGTTGGACTTACCAATATATCAAATTCAGTGTTCAAACCGTTCTAGTTGGCTAATCATCTCATATAGGCGATCTTTTTTCAGACAACGGCAAAGAGAGATTGTGCAGATGACCAAAAATGTCAAGCACACTGATCATTTCTATAATTAATCTAAATTTGCTGCATCCAGCAAACTGTAGTGTTATATGGCATTATCATTAAATGGTTCCTGAAGAAGAACCAAGCATCATGATTCAAATAGTCAACAAATTCAAAACTTCCAATTGCTACCAATAGTGAACAGGATTAACTAACTCTGCAACAAATTCCACTTCAATTCTACATTCCAAAATCACAGACGTAACATTTTACACCAATCCAACATCTACATCCAAACATCAAACAAATATTCAAATTGTAGAGAGAACAGCTTAAAAACCCTACTTTACATTAAGAATCAGATTCCGAACTCAAACGGAAGAGCACAAACTACCATCGATCATAAACACTACAATTTATCAACGAAAAGTGATTACAATCAACACAAAACAGTAAATCATGATTCGTGATGCGATCGAGATGAAAGATTGGTGGATTTACCGTGAGTTTCTGAATAGCAACAGCTTCAGATGCACCGGTGATACTCATGAATGTATCGATTGATTGTTGATCAGGTGTCGCCATTGAAGAAATTTTGAAAGCAATTGATTGTGTGATTCACTTGCAAAGAGAATACGATGAAAATGTTTGTATGTATTTATATGTATATGTAAAGGATCAGAGTATATTGAAGAAGATGATCGATTGTTGTTCCGTGTGGGATGAATATTGGGCATAGTATATGAGCATTGCTATTTTTGGACCTTGTAGTTTTATCATAGTACTCTTTACACCCTTTAATATAACCATTTAATCATTTGAATATCAACATAAAAAAGACAAGACGATCATTTATCTTTTTTTTTAATTCTTAACTATTTACAATCGAATTTTAATCATAATTCAGGTTATTTATATATTAATCATTCATGATCCGCCTTTTTAAAAAGAAAGGTGCAACCTTATCTGATGATAGTAAGATAATGATAAAACGTTAAGAGTCGTACTAATATTCAAACTAGAGATGGAATAATTACTAACAAACAATATTAAAGACAACAATAACTATAATAGATAATAGAAAAGACTCACAATCTTCATCTAGCTTGATCATAAATGACCAATACCATACGAGGGTAAGGGTAAGCCGAACAATGTCGGCTGTAGAACTCACATATATTGTTAGGGGATCGTTTTTTGATTTAGCCTTTATGAAACAAATAACTCATGAGAGTAAAAACTACGAACATTGATTGCATGATTTATTAGATTTATCTTAAACTACTACCAACAATTATTCATGGCAAGATTAGCACATCTACGAACAATAATCTACCGTGTGTTCATACCCTGCCCATGCACAATTTCCAGTCAGTAGATGTGAGTTATTTACGAAGAACAATATAAATGGGATATGTAGAAATTTATTTCTCATCTCTTCAACAACTCGAAGCACTTGTGGAGCTTCATCAAATTTAACATGGTTCTATTAATTACCTAGTTGTGAAATAGATAACAAAATAGTCGCAATACAAATACATTTCTTAGGATTAAAATGATGAATTGAAAATGTCATACAACTTATGCCTACATATAAATCACTACAATAATGTCGTTACAAATGTGTTTATCGTTGCGGTCGTTAAAAAAACAAATATATTTATTCCAACGTTTCACAATAGTAATCATATTGGGATATCATTACAAATAAATGCACGTCACTTATTAATTAATAGTGGATGCATTTTGAGAAACTAGTGCTTATTTATGACTTAAAAAAATAAAATACTTGTCGCAGGAGGTTTAGTACATTTTGAAACTTAAAGCGAACAATGAATCGAGACTTTTTTGTAAAAGAAAAAAAAACCTTTCTTTTCTATTATATAGAAAAATAATAAAGTATCTATATTATGCACGAATCAATATGTGTCATCACATTATCTTCCCATCAATGCATTCTTATTCTCAACGACACTCTCTTTCATCTAAAAAAATTACAAGAATCTCATAAATAAATTATTAATCATTTTGTTATTTATTCTTATTTCCCTCTAAAAGCACAAAAATTACGTAAAATATAAGTTAAAGTAGTCATTCTTCAATTTTGGAGGCTTTTAAATATCGGAGGCTTAATACGGTTGTGTCAGTTGTTTTTACTGTAGAGAGGCCACCACTTGCACTTGTTGATGATATCAAAACAGAATTACCAATACAAAACATTTAGAGGGGGGCTAAAAGATGATAAATGATAAAAGATGGGTCAAATAAGTCAAGTTAGCATAGTACATGGGTTATACTGTTACATCATATAATTTAGTATGAAACCGCTTGGTGCTTCTCCAATGTCGCACGCCTCTGTTCTGGAGTTCGCTTGCAATCTGCTGTTGTCTTTCGTGTGTTGGTCCAGTGGACAAGCGAGGTTTTAGCCGTTGGATTACGGTCAACGTGTAGAATGGTCAAGATTTGGATGTGATCAACCGATGAGATTGCACCCCCTAGTGAGTATGTAAATGTGTTGGGACTTGGGGTAGCTTGGGGGAGTAGTCAAGGATACTGTGACGTGTAACATTTAACAATTATTTCTATACTTATTAATAAAACAATAATTTTAATGTTACGTGTCATTCTTTTAATATTTTATTTTTTTTAATTTTCGTCTAAATATGTATTTATTCTTAATGTTAGTCTAGATTCATTTAAAGACATTTGGAGAAATTTTGAAAATTTAACCCTAAATTAAAATACATCTTTTTTGAAAATAAAATCAACCCGATGATTCTTTTTTCTTCAAATAATTCATCTACAAAAATTACAGAACACTTTTAAATCCATAAGATATTCGGTTTATATTCGAATCGTGACAAAAATTACAGGATTTCTTCATCGATTCCTCTTCAATTCGAAGAAATTCATGGGCATCTTTTTTTGAAAATGAAATCATAACCGATTTTGTAACATACAAATTGAATAAATAAAATATCAAATAGTTTGTATAAAAATTTAAAAAATATAAAACAATATTTTCATATAAAATATGATTAAATTAAATATGTAAATATTTCAAGTAAAACAACAATAATATCTTTTTAAACTTTTGTTGATAAAATTGTTTTTTTAACTGTTTCTTAAAAAATAATTTCATTTTGTTTAAAAAATCATCCTTCAAATCTTTAAAAAATGGTATCTGTTTGGAACACTCACGATTTGTCTTTATAAACTTTGATGATAGCGCATTCGACAGATTTCATCAATGTTATCATTTTGACTTCGGTTTCTTCAAGTTTTCTTCAAGAAAACGTATTTATTTTTTGTTATATTTGAGCTTTCATCCTCTGTGATTGTGTTTCTGGATTGATATTATTTTTTATTCATTTTTTTGATTTGAAGGTGATCCGCTTCGACAATCCATCTTTGAAGAGGTATTACATGCTTCTGATTTTTAAACTTCTTTATTTCTTTTTATGTATACTGTCATATTATTATTATGTTTGATTGGAATTCTTTTGATATGTGCAAATTGTTTTGATGCATCTGTAGTTGGACAAATGATGATGAATTTATTTTGAAACTTTATCTTAGCTTTCTAGATAATCTATTCAACACGTTTTGAAACTCTATATCTTGAAACGATTACAAGATGTTGTTTTGTTCATCACTTAATCTTTGATTATGTGATATTAAGCTTTAAAAGAATTGAATAGTGTTATTTGTTTACTTTGCTTAGGGTTAAAACGTTATCTCATATGTTTCCTAACATTTACTTTAAATTATTATGTTTTTTTGTTGTGTTTGTATCGTTTTATCTTACTATGATGTAACATTTAGTTTAAATTATTATGGTTTTTTGTTGTGTTTGTATCATTTTATCTTACCATGAATATCAATGAAGCACCTTCTTTGATTTTTCACTTAGTTATACACAATAGGGTGTCTTAGATGCTTACTTTATCTAAGTTGTATTGTAATTGTTTAGTTATGTGCAAGTGTCAAGTTATCGTTCCTTTAGCTATATATTACTTAAGATGGTTCAATCATATGAGTAAACTATTATTTTAGATGCTTACTTTATCTGAGTTGTATTGTAATTGTTTAATGATATACAACTTTCATTGTTACTTTGTCTGTTGTTTGATATTCTATCTGCAAGTTGAGAAAATCATAACATATATACCTGCCAGTTTAAACTTATTATGTACCTTCAAAGATTGTTTGATGCATACTACAACCTGCAACCTGTTATGTACCAACAAGCATTGTATATCAATTCAAATCTTTAGTTACTTTGTTGTTTAATTAAATCGATACATTGTTGTTTATAATAATTTTGTATCTAAATCCATATGCTAATAATATTTTTACTATTTTAATTAACCCATCTGTTGACCATACACCTACAGATTGACTATATGCTGGTCAATTTTAATTATGCATGAAATTAGTTCATATATATATATATATATATATATATATATATATATATATATATATATATATATATATATATATATATATATATATATATATATATATATATATATATATATATATATATATATATATATATATATATATGTACAACTATCTATACAATTCACACAACCTTTTAATCAGGTATGTATGCAATGTTATGCAGATTAACTAAAGAGTCAAATTTTATACTCTTTTTAACTTATTGTTTGTATCTGTATACTATGATGTAACATTTAGTTTATATTATTGTGGTTTTTTATTGTGTTTGTATAATTTTACCTTACTATGAACATCAATGAAGCACCTTATTTGACTTTCCACTTACTCATATACAACAGGTTGTTTTAGATGTTTACTTTATCTGAGTAGTATTGTAATTGTTTAGTATACGTAATTGTCAAGTTATCGTTACTTTCACTATATATTACTTTAGATGGTTTAATTATATGAGCAAACTGGTGTTTTAGATGCTTACTTTATCTGAGTTGTATTGTAATTGTTTAATGATATACAACTTTCATTGTTACTTTGTCTGTTGTTTGATATTCTACCTGCAAGTTGAATATAACCTATATACCTATAAGTTTAAACTTATTGTGCACCTACGAAGATTGTTTGATGTATACTGCAACTTGTAACATGTTTATATACCAGCAAGCATTGTATAAATTTAGATCTTTAGTTACTTTATTTTTTAATTGAATTAATACATCTAAATCCATCTGCTAATAATATTTTCATAAAAGTGTATATACAAAGTATTATCAACAACATTATAATTTACGAACCTTTTTAAATAACAACAATATTTTTGGATTGAACCCGTGTGTTACACGGGTCTTTAGCCTAGTTGTTTTTATATATAAATTGACTTGATATTCAGAATCTTATGTATTAGATGGATAATTTAATAATACTTTTTATTTAGAGTTAAATACTTTTTTGGTCTCGTTTTTGTCATTACAGTACTTATGTTTTAGTTTTTACGGTTTCAGTACCCGTATTTCAAAAAAATCACCGGAACAACCATTCCGTCAAAATCCCTAGATCACGTATGATAATACTAGGGGTAAAACCGTTAATTTCCTTTATTAAATTGCTATTTTCGTCCCTGGTTTTATATAATTTTTATTATTTCAGTACTCGCGATCAATCACATTCACGTTCATCCTTTCTTCTTATTCAGCATGATCCATCTAACTCTACAAAGGTTTACAATTCTTTCCTTTAGATCATTCATATGCGTATGTTCTTATATCATTCGATACCACACACACATATACACGATCTCGATTTGTTTTGTGATTTATCAGAGTCCAGAATGATACATTTTAAGCCCAGAATCTTTTTTAGCCTTCTAGATTAAATACAATAATGTTACGATATTATTTTTTTTTTGGAGATGTTAGTGTTTTAGCTAGTTATTAAAGTTAATATTGTTATATATAAACTTTTTTTATTTTATAATATATTCCGGTGTAAATAAAGTTTTTTATATTTTAATATGTATTTTATCCACGATATCACACAGGTGTAAACTTGCTAGTTAATAATAAAAACGAACTTTATTCATAGTATGCCAATCTTTTTTTGTCACCTATTCCTTCTAGACTACTTTAGATAACCTTAATAATTAGATATGAGGAATCGCCTTAGTCTTTCGCCATTGATAAGTGTTTTGATGAATTATTAATGAAAATGAAAGGGGAAACGGCAAAGACACAAATCAGAAAAAAGATGAAAAGAAAATAAGCTACATACGTGAATGCAGGGCAAAACCACGTAAGAACAAAAACAAAACAAAACGGTGCAAAAGACATATGAAACCAATCTTGAAAATGAGTTAGGCAATAGAAAAATTAAAAACCTAACCAACAAACTAAACAAACAACTTGCTACAAGCCTAACTATAATTTATACAACCATCAACAAAAACTAGTAGCGTGCCACTGTTTTCAAAAGTTATAAAATCAAATAGAGATAATATTCATACTTAAAATATCATTAGCGGTGTTGAAGAAGAAAAAAAGATCATGCTAAAGAAGAAAAAAAGATGAACGTGAATGTGAATGATCGCGAGTACTGGAATTACAAAAATAATATAAAACCAGAAACAAAAATAACAATTTAATAAAGGAAATGACGGTATTACCCCTGGTGGTAACGGACGTTATCTAGGGATTTGGATGGAGTGGCTGTTTCGGTGATTTTTTTTGAAACACAGGTATTGAAACGACAAAAACTAAAACACAAGTACTGAAATGACAAAAACGACATAAAACCAGGGACCAAAAAAGCATTTAACTATTTTACTTATTTTAAATATTTTTTTAAATTTCTTTTACTTATAGTTACTTATATAATAACTATATAAAATAGTTATACGGATTAAATAGTGTGTCTCTAAATTGGAGCCATCTTAGTTTTCTTTAAAAGTTAGGGATAGAAGATGTTAACGAGGAATGGGATGGAGTGAAAATGGATAATTATATATACTTTTCATAAGGATAGGGATAGAGATAATGAAACCATTGTGTTCTAATTTTTTTTTTATTCAAGTTTGATAATTTAAACTAATAAACCTCTACTCATGAGCAAAGATAAACGGTTACATTATCGAGGTTTTCCGCGGTTTAATTTGAATCAATATAATCAAGACTGGTCATAGGTTTAGTTTTATAGACTAATAACCGTTTACCTTTCAAACTAACATTTTTTTTTTCTCTGCGAGTCAAACTATATGCTCCAATTTAAGTTGGTAAATTCAATTGAATTGTTCATCGGTTTAGATATATGGTTTTGTTGAGTCGGGATCCTTTCTAGATGCAACATATGTACTATAAGATAGAGATAAAGTTGATCATCATCTTTCTCCGCAAAACCATACTCTTTAAATAAGAATTTACCAGGTATGTTGAATTGAATATAAATGTTTTTGATTAGTGATAAATCTTAATAACCGATGTTTCTAATTATCATGTAAATTAATATATATTGCCATATCGGTGCTACCTATTTTGAAGAACCAATAAGCCCATGCTATAAAGCCAAACCCTAATAATATAATCATTTTATTTTGTTCGGTTTTAATATTTCAACGATTTGATATTGGTCTACAGAAATAAAAACCTTAATAAAAAATGACTTATGTTTAGGCTAAAACCATGAAAACCTAAAATCATGAAGCATAACCATATCGGATGCATTTTCTGTACTTTTTAACAACGATTTTTACACCTAAGACTTCACTTATAAGAATTGAACCCAAGTTTTTTTTTTTATTTTTTTGCGAGACTATCATTAACATAACAACGTAACTAGACTATAAGACCAAAATTTCTTTAAAAAAACTTTACATAAATATTAGCAATTGTTACCGCCACTTTATAAACAAATTTCACTTCTAAAGCTACCAATTTACAACACAAACTTGCTTTTACATGACACGTATATGACCTAACGTAATAACATTCAACAATTATAAATTAGATTCATATGAGCTGGCAAGAAACAAATTAAGGTATCTAGCCTAAGATAAAGCCTTTTAAGACCTATAAGTCCTTATAGAAGGCCTTGTACCAGTCCTAAAAAGGTTGATCCATAAGTACTTTTCGGGTTTAACCGTGTTAGAACTAGATTTAAACTTTAAAGAATGCCCAGTTTTTTTTTGTTGAAATTCACTCTGGCGTAAATACTAACATAAAATCTCTTTATATTATTTTTAACACTATTAACAAATAAAAAAAGTTATTTAATATGAAAAATGACACATCTTATAATCAAACATGACATGTCAACTGTCAATACATTCGACTCTGACTCTTTTGATTTATAAAAGACATCCAAGTTATAGTCATGTTTGCATTCGGTCATTAGTTTTAAAAGGTGGTAAGAGCAAGAACCCTAAAGGCAGTCGATGGGACAGTTGAGAGGTATATTGGAAATCACTCATGGTTCATGTGCTTGATGGTAGAGTTGGAAGTTAAATGAAAAAGAGAATAGTTTATTCTGCAAGAAAAGAATCACTTGTTTATTAAGTCATGCATCATCAATTTTGTGTTCTCATATTAAGAATTATGTTTTTCTCAAATAATAATAGTACTTAAAAAATAATTTATAAATAAGTGTTTTTATAAAATAAACTGCCACTTTTGCCGATGGTAAAACTAAAAAGCATTGTTTTGAAAGCCGGACAGGACTGGAAAGCGGAATCCAATCCAGTCTGGTTCGGTGTTTAAAATCGTTTTGACGTTGAATAGATGGTCCGACCGTTTTTTATATTTTTAGTATTTTTTCATTACAATAATTATAGTTTTATCCAGTTCCTATATTCAGTCGAACCGGTCCGACCAGTGGACCGATAAAACATCCGGCTTACTATTTGGTTCGGTTCCGAAAACATTGCTAAAAAGGAAGGAATAAATCTGGCTTCTTGCTTCGTCAATTCCGCGTTGTCCAATTACCTCCCCCTAAATTTTATTATTTTTATTTCTATCTCAGTATTTTAAATAAAATACACACTCCTTTTGTTCCACTGGGCCTTAAACAAATATATAAACTTTGGTGTCGGTAATATATTGATATATAGTATCTAAACTAAAATATTTTTTAATATCCAATTATAGTGTCTATATATACATTTCTATGTTTCTTTACCTCTAAACTATAAACATAAAAAGTTGTTGTGAGCTCTAACCTTAGCCAAAAACTAAGCACATTTACTAACTAAATACAATCAAGTTGGATTGGGTAGCATGTCAAAATGACATAGGGTCAAAACATGTGTTTTTAGAAGGTATTACTTTAGTTCGGGTTAAAATAGGATCAGACCAAAATTGGCTCCGGTTGACATAAGTTATTTTAACAAAAATATCAAAATAAATTCATTCATTATATTTTCTTATAACAGCGACTGGTTGTTGATTAAGGTGGCGGCAGAGATAAAGACTGCATTGGTGGCATTATGATGGCGTAAATGGTGGCAGCAACAATGGTTGTAATAGTGGGTGAGTGGTGGAGGACGCAACGATGGTGGTTGTAGCAACTAGCAACGATAACGTTTGCTATGTCCAGCAACGAGTAGGTGGTGACAATATCTTTGGTAGTGGTAACCCATTTTATGTTTACCCGTTTTGTATAAATGATATCATTTATCTAATCATATAATTTAAGTATATAAATTGATCTCTTGTATACTTTATTAATTTTTAAGCAATTTTTTTTGTATACCTAAATCCAACTCACAAGAAAGGGAGAATTACATATATCCTTTTATAAACTTCATCGATTACAGATATACCCAACTTAAAATTTTAATTACATATATCCTCTAGTAAAACTTAGTTAATTACATATATACTCAAATCAAAAGTTTAATTACATATATCCCCTTCTAAACTTATTTAATTACATATATACCTAAACTAAATATTTAAATACATATATCCGCTTTATTAAACATAAATATTACATATTTATCCATTTGATTATTTTTATTAAAAATAACTTATATAATTAGTATTTACTCTTATTTTTATTAAATTATAAAATTATATTTTTCATTTTTACTTGTTTTCGAGTTTTGATTATTTACTAATATTTCTATACTAACTGTTTTTATGTTCTTTTTGTTTTTTTACCATTTAATGCTAATTTTTTCTGGTTCTTGTATGGGACACTTCCAGTCTCGTTATGCAATATGATCCGAATACATAACTTTATGTTGCATAATGAGACTATAAGTGTCTTGTAAGGGCACAAAAAACTAGAATAAAATGGTAAAAAAACAAAAAGAACATAAAAATTGTTAGTGTAAAAATATTGATAAATAATCAAAACTCAAAAAGCAAGTAAAGAAGGAAAAACATAATTTTATAGTTTAATAAAATAAGATTAAAATATTAATTATATAATTTATTTTATTAAAAGTAATAAAATGGATAAATATGTAAAATTTATGTTTAATAAAATGGATGCATGTTATTAAATTTTAGTTTGAGTATATATGTAATTAACTAAGTTTTAGAAGAAGATATATGTAATTTAACTTTGAGTAAATTATAAATTTTGTTCTTTAAGTATGTTTAAAATTATGAATCGTGTCCTTAAACTTTCATAATTACACTGAGTGTCCTTTATTTAAAAACTTATCATGCTTTATGTTCTTTCTACTAACAAAAGTTAACTTTTTCAGTTAGTTTTTTGTGAATGGACCATTTTGCCCTTATCCCTTAAAAGACGAAATCTGTAATTGTCATTAATCTGTTATTTTTTCTATTTTGTTTTATTTAATTTACTTTAATCACTTTTTATTTTATAAACTTATCTAAAATATAATTACTTAATTATTTTTAATATTTTATAAAATATACTTTTATTTATAGGTTTTTAATTTATTGTATTTTTTGTTTCTAAAAATTAGTTATCTAGCTTTCTAATCATACGAGAACAAATTAGAGAGTTCAAAATATATTTTTATGTTATAAAATTTAAACTAGTAATCGTTTTTGTTTCACCGTCGCTTTTTTATTACCTTTTTTGTATAAGAATTTTCAACTATGTTACGCAATTTGTCTTACAGTTTATATTAGAGACCGTATGATTTTGAGATGTGACTTTTTATATTTTACTAAGTTATAATTATTCTAAGTTGGACTATATGTATAATTAAGCTTTGATTAATACATGAAGTATTTAAGAATTTTTTACTGTAAAAGGTTCAATAAGCTTAATCGTAAAACCAAACCAAATCAAAATCCTTAGTAATTGTTTGGTTCGGTTTCGTTTTAGTTTTAAGTGGTTTGGTTTTGATTTATATTGATAAAAACTGCTTTTAACTAAAGAAAATATGAATGATTTGTTTATTTAAAAACTCTCGAGTAGTTGTTTAGAGAACTTTTTAGTATATTTATTTCAAATTAAAGTTACAAGCTATGACACTACATTTATATTTAAAAACAAACCATTTGATTGAATACGAAAAATTAGAAATTCATATCATAAACCAAAATCTTACTTTCTCCCATCGGTTTCGAATATAAACCCTGAATCAAATAATTTGAAACTACTAAAAATGTTGTACCAAAAATGTTAAAAACCGAATTGTCTAATTTCTATTGGTTTTATTAAAATAAAGTGAACAAATGAAAATAAATTTGTAAAAGAAATAAAAAACAATAAATAAAGTTACTTTTTATAAAAATATTAAAACTAAATTATTACTAATACTTATAATGATTTTCTTTAAACGAAAGTTGCTAAAAATAAATAAAAGTAAGGAAAATAAAATAAGAAAAACATAAAGAAAGAAAATAAAAGATTAATAATAACACATTCTATTCTTTTAAGGGTTAAGGGCAAAGTTATCATTTAAAGAAAATAAGTTTATAAAAATAAAAGTGATTAAGAAAATAGAAAAAAAAATAAAAAAGTAGAGTAAATAAAATAAAACAAAATAAAAAAATTAGTGACAATTGCAGATTTCACACAAAACTAACTGAAAAAGTTAACTTTTGTTAGTAGAAATGACATAAAGCGTGATAAGTTTTTAAATAAATGACGTTCAGTGTAATTATATAAGTTTAAGGACACGATCCATAATTTTAAACATACTAAAAGGACAAAATTTGTAATTTATTTTTAAATTTTTAATTTAGATATATATGTAATTAACTAAGTTTTACAAAGGAAAATGAGTAGTTAAAAATTTAACTTGGATATATATGTAATTGATAAAGTTTATAAGGGAGTATATGTAATTTTCCCCACAAACACAACAAATAAGAGATGTTATGAGTTCAAGTCTCACTCTGAATAAAATGCTCAGAGTTCAGTCAGAGGTTTTTTCAGTAATAAGTTTTCTTCTGAGAGAGTTGGGATGCGATCCCGACTGAGAAACAAATAGGTAAGCCCAATTTGAATAACAACTATAATCCGAAACATAATGATACATTAAAAAAAAACATTAATTCGTATGCGGTTGGTTTTTCAGTCTCTAGTCAACTCTCAAAAATATTTCATATCTTGCGGATCATAGCCTCATAGGTGCTAGATAGGTTCCCCAAATTCAGATTTTACGGAATAGTTAGATTTTGACCTGTGTTTTATACCTAGTTGATATAAAATTTGACTTTTTTTATAGGAGGTGTTATTCTATAAAATACTAACGACATATTTCTATTTGATGATGTGTCAAGAATTTACTATTTATTTGTAACATTGTCACTAGCCAAAAATGAATACGTGTTTACTGTTATATACGCATCTTATGAATTTTATTGATTTCATAAAAATATTTTCTTTATCCTTATCACAGGACAATTTTAATACTCAATTGATAACTATACATCTATATAAATTAAAAGTTACAGGTTTGTAACAAGCAATTCGGATAGGAACTGTATGACCCTTTTGCATTTAGAGTCTGTCTCCGCCTTAGCTCGGTTTGGCTTGGTTGATTACATGTTTTATAGACCACAAGCCTAGCCTACGACTTGCAAAGAGTAATTATTTAAGATTTTACCCTCTTTTAGTAAAATAAGTTATATAATTCAACTAATAACCAACACTTGAATTGTATTAGATTGTTATGCAATTATGCATGATATTGGTAGTGATTGACCCCTAAAAACATTAGCCATGAGTGGTAAACTAGTAATGAGTAGTGACCCAATTTAGTCCAAATCTTTGGTCAATGCACCAGCATCAACCAGGCACCTATTATGGGTTTCCATAAAGGGAACTAAACTATACCACAAGTAGACCAATAAGTTAGCATTTTAGGGTTGGATGAGCCCCACAATGCCACCTCATCTTAACCATAATAATTTAGATGTAGGATCTTTTGTAAGTGGGTCCTAGTCCACATATGGGCAAGACAGGTAGGACCAGTGATGAGCCTTCCATCAGACACCAAAAATACAACCCTTTCTTAAATCCAATGCACTTAAACTACACACTACTCTTTTTTGCTGTATTATGCATTAATCAAAGTGATTAATTATAATTAACTATACAAGTTGTTGAGTTGTCATTTTTATTAGTACCACACTGTCCCTCCCCAAATCTTTTTTTCCACACTTTATAGCTTCCTGTTTGTTGTTTTAATGATTGTAAAATGAAACTGTAAACTGTCACGCGGAAGCGCAAAACTTGATAAGTTATCACAAATGTTTGATAATCACTTGAATTGGGATAACACATAAAAGTGTATACAAACGTCTTAAGTGAATACATGTTATTGAATGAATTATGGTTACAATATGTTGCTTTTATAGGAAGTTTTTACAATTTGTCACCAAACTGACAACTAAAATTAAATGTTACAACTAATAAGTTGCAAGAAATGGTGACAACTCATGATATAGTTATATAATGAAATTAAAAATAATCTTCAAACTCTAAGTTGAGATTTAATTTCGATTTTCACACATCTTCCATCCCTCCACCAATCTGCATAAATGGTGGGAAAAGATTCTTTTAATTCTTAAAAACGTATCCGGTACTTAACTTAGTTTTTGTTTGGCACAGGGTCTAAGAATGGGCCAGATTGGTTCACCATTTGACGTATGCAATGCAAGAGGCTCTTTCTCATGACTTGAACCCATGACTTCAATGTCACCAAGCAACAATCTTCCTATTGCTTAAAGGCACAGTCTTTCTTAAAATACTAAATAAGCTAGAAAGCAAAGTCATACGGATCTCAAAATCCTGATCTATATATGTATTATATAATAAACTACTATCAGTATGTCTTACAATCAATAGCTATCCATTTAAAGAGAAAATTTAGTAGTATAAATTTACCAATAAACTTAAGCTTGTAAATATAAACATAAATACACTAGCTTTCTATCTTTACCCCTTGAAGGTCACATGTACAACACAAACGATATTTTACATCTTGTATTCTACATGATCCCACTGGTTAATAAAGTATTAATGGGATCCCGTTAGTTTACATGTACATAAACACCAATACCTCCGTAAAATACGCCTAGTGTAATTTCTCAAATTAGTAAACGTATTGCCACAAAAAAGGGAATAATTGAGGGCCTAGAATGACATGAATCTGGAGCTTTGAATTTCAAAAAATGCTTTACCATAACTCAAAGCAAAACTATTAAATAAACAGTATTAATTAGTGCAAGTCAAAAGGAAACTTTCTGGAGTTTAGAGCTCACTTTCACTACAAGACATGTTAAAACTTAAAATAGCAGACAATGATTACAAATACCAATGCTCTTGTTTTAAGACCTGAATAATTTTCTTTACTTCAAATTTTCAGCTCTCACATGGTACATACTCATTGTCATCTCTCTCTATCAGAGACCCACACAGGCACCATACACGTGCACATACAGTGATTTACAATAGCTGGTCAAGATGGTCATACCAATATACAGGAACCTACCTAGTAAAATAACTCGTGGCTCAAAACAACACCGCTTGTGGGTGGTGCTCTATGTGAAATTTGAGTTGAACTTGACCAAATTAAGGATGTTTGGATAAGTATTACAATGTCCTATCTTGGTTTTAAAATCAGAGGCGCTCTGAGGCGTTTAGACGTCTAAAGCTGAGAGGCGTGGCATGAGGTGAGAGCCTCACGTACGCAAGGCGTTGCTTTATGAACAATCAAAAGTTGCACCTATCTCATCATTTTGACATACTTTTTAAATACTGGACTTTTTTATCATGTAGATCATTTATAATCTTTTCATCTTTCGGTTGTTTCTAAAAATCACTCGGCTACAAACCCTGAATCTTGACCACTTAAACCTAGATGTGCATGAGACACTGCCTCAAGGCCACCAAGGCGTTTTCCTGATAGCCTCGAGCGCTTCACGCCTCAAGGCCTTGAGGCGTTTCTCTAATCGCCTTGAGCGCCTCACGCCTCAAGTGTGCCTCACATGCTATGTTTAACACCAAGTTTCTTAAATAGGGTTAAATAGGGTGGGATTTCTATATGTGTTGGTCCGAGGGTTGTCAGGCCAGTCTGTGTTTCTTAAAAAGATTGTCTATCCGTGACCTCCAGGCCACATGACAACAACCTTACAGTTGCTCCGATGTCCGCCCTAATTACCAACCAATTTGCCCGATATGTTTCTTCACATTTACAAATTTGTTTTGGTAAATAACTGGTTTAAAAATACATCCAGAGACTCCTTAGTAATATCTAACAACAATTGGGAATTTTGAATATCGGTGATTAGGTTCCTTACACCTTCCTAAAATATATTAGAACACATATTGGTTTGGTAGAAAAGAATCTGAAGCCAAATCAATGGTGATGCAATTAGGATTTTGAAAATAGATAGAGAAAATATGTACAGCTAATGAAAATCTAGGATGACATCTACATATGAAAAAACAAACAAGTGTTGTGATCAAGTAAGAGAAGAACAGCAATTGTATCAGTTTAATGTCCTAATATTAACACAAGAGTATTTAGCAGAGATACTGGGAAAGATTTGTAGAAATAGTTAAAACTTAAAAATTGATACACATCTGGAATTTTAATATTTTTTTTTATTATCTTGATGATTGGTTCCATACTTAGAATAGTCAAGAAAGATTCTATCTACCTCTTATCTTCTAGAATCTAGGGAAGATAACTTATTTCCCAATGATATATTTTCTAACACAACTGTATAGGATGATGCAATACCACACGTATACTGGAAGGGGGAGACATATAGTTTCCTGTTTTTTTTTTACTATAAGACCCGTTACTAGTAAACTTAAGGTAAAATGCAGCTTGACAGAAAACCAGTAAAAGTTGGATTCAAACCTAATTCAAATCATATGTAGAAACAAAGAACCATATCTGGGAAATAACGTCGAATCCACAAATTTGAATGGGAATTTTTTAATCAATATTTGTGTGGTCGAAAAGGTCGAGTTCTTAAGCATAAAAGAAGGAATATCATGTAAACTTCATGGAAATTGAATGCAAAGCTTAAGCTCTAATTTAAAGAGGCTGTTGACAACAGATGGGGTGGTCTGAAGACAAGATTACCGGATTTCTAATTTTTTATCACCAACCACTTGTACAGCTTTCTCAGCAACTAACTGTACAAAAAGGGAACTGAACCAGCATTATGATAATATTATTTAAATAGTTTCAACTTCTGGCATGTCTATATAAATACTTCTCCTCGTGTATATACTCAAATACATTCCAGCATTTGCTTCTCTCACACACATTCACACACAACCAAACTCTCTATCTCTTTCTGTCTATCATAATCTTTTTTTTTCCTTCCAATTCTGCCTCCTTAAGTCTCTCATTTCCTTCCACCACCTGTGTGACTCTCACTGGTTTAATTTTCAATCATACCGACTAAATATGTGGCCTGTTAGCCTATGCATTGCAGCCATACTTGTGGTGGCTATCACACACTGGTTGTACAGGTGGCGAAATCCTAGATGTAACGGAACTCTACCCCCGGGTTCTATGGGTTGGCCGTTACTCGGTGAAACCATACAGTTTTTCGCTCCTAATCCAACTTGGGATACACCTCCCTTTGTTAAAGAGAGAATGAAAAGGTGATATGAGCTGTTAACATATGGCCCATATCATTGTTACATTATTTTATAAGATTTTGTACATCCTAATGATTATATTCTATAATTCTAACTTAAACTATTGAATTTCAGATACGGGTCGATATTCAAAACTAATCTGGTTGGGCGGCCCGTCATAGTCTCAACTGATTCAGATCTTAATTATATGATATTCCAACAAGAGGGTCAATTGTTTCAAAGTTGGTATCCAGATAGCTTTACGGAAGTGTTTGGGAGGCAAAATGTAGGGTCTTTGCATGGGTACATGTATAAGTATCTTAAAAACATGGTGTTATATTTGTTCGGTCCAGAAAGCCTTAAAAAGATGCTTAATGAAGTGGAAGATGTAGCAACAAGAAACTTACAGAAATGGGCTGGTCAGGAATCAGTGGAGTTGAAGGAAGCAACTGCAAATGTAAGTAATTTAGTGACAACTTACTCAGAAATCTCAAGCTTCTGATTAACTTTGCTTTTTTTCTTTCTTTTCTTTCTTGCAGATGATATTTGATCTAACTGCAAAAAAGTTGATAAGTTATGATCCAGAGAAGTCATCTGAGAATCTAAGGGAGAATTTTGTAGCTTTTATACAGGGATTAATCTCCTTTCCTTTGGACATTCCTGGAACAGCTTACCACAAGTGTCTACAGGTACTAATAATAATTTCAATCACTAAGAGGTGGCAAGATGGGCAGGTCGGGCAACAGGTTAAAATGGGTTCTGGTTAAAACGGGTTATTTGTAGTACATGGTGGTACAGGTCGGGTTGACCCACCAACACATGAGTAGCATGATTCCAGAAACAATCTTTGTTACAATAATAATCCAAATACATGCGTAACATGATCTAGAAGGTTTCTGTTTCATTTGTTCCCTAAATAGCCATTTTCTTGATTGGCCCGTTCAGAATAAAACAGGACCCAAATTAACTTAACATAAGTAAATGTATTAAAATGCCACCTAGGGAAAATAAGGATTCTGATTTCTTATTGAATATTGAGCCTGCTCCTAATTTCTGGTTTCATTATCTTTAACATAACCAGGGAAGAAAGAAGGCCATGACAATGCTCAAGAACATGTTAGAAGAAAGACGTGCTAATCCTAGCAAAGTCAAAACTGATTTCTTTGACTATGTTCTTGAAGAACTCGATAGAGGTGATACAATCCTTACAGAAGCAATTGCCCTAGACTTGATGTTTGTACTGTTGTTTGCAAGCTTTGAAACAACTTCACTAGCTATAACAGTAGCTGTTAAGCTTCTGAGAGACAATCCTCGAGTATTGCAGGAATTAACGGTTAGTGAAACGGATTTAATTCAAGCTAATAAAGAAATGTCCACGTGAATTTTGCCATCCAAATTTACAGAAATGTTTCAGCCCAGTGACCTGATGTTGTTACTACTGTATGCAGGAAGAACATGAGAATATCCTAAGAAAGAGGGAGAATAGAGAGTCGGGACTTACATGGAAAGAATATAAGTCGATGACATTCACGTTTCAGGTGTGTTGAAAATAATAATCTAGATTTTACTTGCAAAACTAGTCACTCAATGATACCAACTACTTGATGTTGCAGCTTATAAATGAAACAGTTCGTTTGGCTAACATAGTTCCAGGAGTGTTCAGAAAGGCACTAAAAGATATCAAGTTCAAAGGTAGCCATGCATTTCCACTGCAGCCTTTTTTTTTCTTTTCGAAATGCTATTAAATTATAAAGTATATAAATGTACCTTGATATGGATGTTGGCTTTATGCAGACTATACGATTCCAGCTGGTTGGGCAGTAATGGTATGCCCCCCAGCCGTTCACTTAAACCCTGCCAATTATAAGGATCCGCTAGAATTCAATCCATGGAGATGGGAGGTACACTACTTTTACATGTACATACTCATGCTGTACAGTGCAAATATATAAAATAAAAACTTATGATTATTATTCTACAATTGTGTGTCAAACAGAGGATGGATCAGAAAGGTGCATCAAAGACTTTCATGGCCTTTGGTGGGGGTATGAGGTTTTGTGTTGGAACAGATTTTACCAGAGTCCAGATGGCAGTGTTTCTCCACTGTTTGGTTACTAAATACAGGTAAAAAGAAATCAATTTTATGTGTATGGATGTATGCATGTATTATATGTTTTTTAACTAGAGAGATACTAACATGATATTCATCTAAAACGGACAGATGGAAAATAGTCAAAGGAGGAGAAATTGTCCGAACACCAGGTTTACAGTTTCCAAATGGCCTTCATGTTCAGATGACGGTGAAAGACAAACAGAACCAAGATCCAACATCAGAATCTGATAGTGATTCCAGAATATGATCAAGAAATTAGACACTTTCCAAACAGGATTTGTACCAAGAGGTTACAGAAAAGCTTACAGCAGATGGTAGGCTCCTATTGTGTAGAAAATTTGGGAATGCAATCAACAAGTTCCTGAATAATTTTGCTCAGGACCATGTAAAGCTAGATGCTTTTAAAGTGCCTCAGTATTAGAAAATGTAAGTTTACAGAAAGAAAAAATGAGAAATGTACAATGTTCTATATGACACACTTCCCATATATGATTCTTTCACTCAACTTCTTCAGAGGCAAAAATAAACAGACCAACTAAAAAATAAATAAAATATATAAAGATGAAGCAGGAGTAGCAGAGTGTAAATTGATTCACGACCTGATATAATAAGACACTGAAGTAATATAAGAACTCAATTCCTTATAATAATTAGTAAGTAGTAAAAGTAGATAACTAAACATCAACCCCTTAGAAGTTTGTTGGGTATGAACCATGAGGAGACTTATTAAAGCTTAAATTAGCTTTGTAAATAGGAACAAATTTACTTCTTTATGGTGCAAGAGTTGACTAATCCTACAGGGACCCCTTAAAAGGAACAAATTTACTTGTTATGATGCAAGAGTCGTGCACATATGATGTATGTGGAACTGTGAATGAAATGTGCCCATCACAACATCAAAATAAAAATCATTTACGACGAACATGATGCTCATATATGTTCCAAAATCAAGAAACATTTACCTGATTTCCCTCAATAATGTGCCCATCCTTATCAGTTGGATTCACGGTCAATTGCACATATAATTCAGCTGTAAGTCCATAACATTAAAAATACAGGGTTAAACTGCCAAAAGTAATGCTACCTGTGTATGGGTCATTACTATAACAATACACACACATGTGTCAGTACACCAACAATAATATGAATATCTTAATTAGCATATCATGGACTTAAAAACTTGAAGCCCTTTACAACTAACAAGATATACACAACATCAGCATCAGCAATGGGCCCACACTTGTGTATCTTATCATACAACATTATAACTCTCCAGATTTAAAGTGAAAGCTGAAAACCAGGTTATCCCATCATGAATGTTGTGGAGTGTGATGGTGATCATGAGAATGATGGTACAGATTCTAATTCCTACAGATCTTGCTTCAGTTGTTGTCTCAGAAAGATACAACAATACTCATAAGAGCTAATTAAATGATTTTGCACATGATTTTGAACTGTCTATTGACCTACAGTACATAAATCGGAGGTTAACGCCTACAGTGAGCCGATGAAAGTAGAAAAACAAACTTATGCCCTAAAATTGGCTAACAAACCTATAACCCTACGTTAACCGATAATGTGTCTTGAGGTGCATACTGTGATGTACGTCGATTGAAAGGAGAACTTATTAGCGGTGATGACGGAGCGTAGTGATGAATTTGAGTTGAAGTTTTCTCCAATTGAACAACAATCGATGCTTATTTGCCAATTGTCACACTAAAACATAAAGAAACAGAAAAATTAAGCACTGATACGCATCAATCAAGCTAACATTGAATCAACAACACGAAAACTTATTGATTCACCGGAGTTGATAAGTTGATTCGGTAAATCCGCTTTTTAATTAACTTTTGATTTATTAACATTTTAAAAGTTAATAATTCAATAAATATATTTAAAAAATATTAAATAATAAGTTAATAAGTAGATTTTATTGAGTTGAAAATTAGATTTTAAAAAGTTAAATTGAATTATTTTTTAAAAGTAATTTTTTTTTTAAATTATTAAGCAACCCAAACACCCCTACGACTTGATTTCGGTTATTAATAGACTTATTGTAAGTGTACAGACACCAACACTAAACAAGATGATTTTTTTTCATATTTCTTTTTAAGTAAAGTATATTCCGTTTTTCGTTTATTATAACTATCTTAATTTTATTTTTTGTTTTTAAACTAAGTAAATAGAAATCATCTTTTATAACAATTTCATCATTATTTTAAAATTAAACAAAAATCATCTTTTATGTTTTATTTTTATAACAGTTTTTATCATTTCTAATATAGCTAAAAATTAGAGGAAATGATGAAAATTGCTACAAATTGTAAACATAAAAAATGATTTTTTTTTTATTTGTTAGTTTAAGGGTGAAAAATAAAATTTATTGTATAGAAAAAAAATATTATTTATTCTTAAGAAAAAGATAGCGTTATTGTTTGATTATTTTTCCTCGGTGATATTTTAAACAAACATTTCATAAGTATAATGATCATATATGGATATAAACTAATACAAGTAAACACAAACATATGTGAAGACAAATGAACACTTAATTTAATTTATGATGGGGCTAAACAAGGTTATCACGAATGAATTAGAATGAGTTGCTAAACCATAAATGAACAAATTAATTGTTTTTTAATATTAGGCGTAACGCAAATAGGAAAAGTGTATTGAGATTGAAATATCAAAATGATCGTAAATTATGTTAAACCTTATTTACGAAGTTCGGTGATGAAATTAGTGGTCCCCACGAACTTATGTTTTCATATGTAGAGTGTATGCTTTTCACTTTGAGAACATATGTGGTAATTTGTTTGGTGATAAGGATTTATTCACTTACATTATCAACTCAAGTTTAAACCATGAGAACTTTATATTCCTAACTTGAGTTTAGGGATGACATATTGCTTTTGCTTTGATGATTTAGGTTTTCTATTTACATGTTTAGTTTCTTACATTATACTAATACATATTTTCAAAGGTCGTTGGTATTGCCACCGGCCAAAAAAACCCTCAACTTTCTTTATTGACACTTTTTACATCTTTATTTTTTTTTTTAACTTTTAAAAATATCATTTTGACCCCCCTCAAGTTTCTAAAGTTTTGGATTTATCCACGTACAATAAAAATTCGAGTCCGTCTACGTTAGGACATAATTAGAAATGACTCGGGTTAAATATAACATGTTTGCGTGCCTAACTTTACATATATTTTAGAATTGTCTACATTTTGACAAACGTCTACGTTTTGACGTAAATTTTGTTAAGATATTATTAGAGTCATATATAAAAGTTTCGACATAAGTTTTGTTTGAAAACACGTCAGACCAAATATAATACATTTTCGTTACTCTACGTTTCGACTTAAATTTAGTTCGGACACGAGGTAAATATAAATGTTTTAACATATATTTTATTTCGAAAAAAATCGGGTCAAATATAATATATTTTCATTCAACTGTGTAAACTCGAGTCACTCTACGTATTGACGTAAATTTTGTTCGAAAACAAGTCGGGTCGATTGTAATCTATACATTATGATGCCGCAGCAACGCACGGCGGGTAAAAATCCTAGTTAATATTAATAATAAATAAATTTGAGCAAATATTTAAACAAACATGAATGTATTTACATAGATGAATGGATAAAACAAACATAAATGAAAGAAACACAAAATTAATGTTCCGGACATAAATAAAACAAACCAGTGTTATGTTCGTTTGTTTTGATTAAACAAACAATATTTATGTTTATATTTGTACGTTGCACACACCCACCTTAACTTGATATTCCAAGTATAATGAAATTGTTCACTTTAGTTGAACACTTTGGAAACTCGATTATAGTTATGTAAAATTACCTCATTAATAAAATAAAACTTGTGTGCAATATTCATTTTAACTAAAAAAAGCCTGATCTCATATATACACACGAATAACTATAATATAATGTATCAGAGTTTTTTAGATGTACAAACAAATATATCATCCTAACTACATATCAAAAACACAAATTCACACAACCATAAAACAATAGTATGAATCAAAGTCATATTAACCAAATCATTCGTTATCGCAACGCCATCTTGAAGTAGGAACACAGCTCAAGTAATGGCACCAGCTGCAGTGTTTGTTCCCATTTTCTCCTCTGAAAAGCATCACCATTCCCACTGTAAATCTGCAACAGTTTTTCAGTTAATCTCGTTAGAACAGTTATTTAAATCTATATCTTTTTACTGTTTTCTTCCAAAGTAAACAATCTGTTAAACCACATAAATGCTGGAATCTAATGTCATTTTAGTCAATTTCAAAACCGATATTCAGAGGTGACAGTTTTGAACCATTACCCAACCCGAGCATTTTGTCACCTCTACAATATTAGTCAATTTGGATAACTGTCATCTTGGTTTATGTGATAAACGGCTAACTGTATGTTTGACTTTCTGGTAATTGGTCATTCAACCTTAGTAAAAACTAAAGACCGGAATAGTTGTTAAAGAAAGCTTACCCGACAACCAATAAAATCAAAGATAGAAGCCAAAACACGTATTGGTAGATTGTGTACTTGGATTTGCTACGGGCATCAACTGGAAGATGTCGGCATTCTTGCCAAGAAAATTGGGGCCGGATGAGCAGTACAAACCCTAGGAGGAAACCCGTTAAGAAACCTCCAATGTGTGCAAAGTTATCAACATGAGGAAGCATCCCGACAGCTAAGTTGACCAAAATTATGATCACTAGCGTAAACAAAGCTGCAGCCTACAAAGCAAAACACACTTTAGATTCAATAAACTTTAATAGACTATAATTTGAAGATAATTAAATCATAGCCGTTAGATTTCACTTCCTTTTTTAACAGTTCCTAGTTTTTTTATTTATAAAACCAGATGGTCACAGTGGTCGGGTTGGATTACAGGTCAAAACGGTGATATTTTGGTAAGGTAATTGACCAAAAACAATTCGATCCAAAACTTATCTTTTAATAAATAACATGTCATACATAGTTACAGTATTATATTATACACTAAAAATCTAAATTTTGAATAGATTTTATAATTCTATGCACCAAAAGCACATTTTGGGCTATGCTCGACCCATTTGGCATGTTTCTTTTTAAGTTATGTTTTTATTACACGTGTTTGACCTGTTACCCCGAATCAATCAATTTATAAGTAGATCGGTCGAAATTGCCACCTTTAATTTTTACCTCTTATCGATTATCATAGGGTATTTTAGGCATTTAATCAAATTTCAAGCATTCTGATGAATATAATGTGTTACCTTATTAGAATAAATAGTCCAATTGGTAAGAAGCTCAGACAACATTGCCCCAAGAAGTCCGAATAGAGCACCAGAAGCACCAACAGAGATATTTCTGTTTGTTATAAAAAGTGCAGATAATATGCTCCCACCGATCCCAGCTAACATGTAGAGTATCCCAACTCGAACTGTCATATGCATGTATTTAATAAATTAGAACTCATAAAAAGTAACAAAAAAAAAGAAAACATAAAAGAATTGTTTTAAAGATGTAGTTATGGAAAATATAATTCAAAGGAACCAAAACAAGTGAGATTTATGTTCCAAATTTTGTTGTTTCAACCAAACACTTGTGAAAGTCAATGTAAAAGTCGACATAGAAACGTACTGAAACCAAACTGTTGCTCGAGGCGAATTCCGATAAAAACCAAGCTCAACATGTTTGCAAGTATATGAACAACTCCAGCATGCAAAAAGATGCAAGAGACTAATCTCCATGCTTGATGATCATGAACCACCTTATCCCACTCTAAAGCTCCCAACTTTTCCAATCTATAATAAAAATTTTAAAAAAATAAACACCATTATGGTCAACAAACACCCACATGCCAAATCAAACCATCAACTAAAAGCAGACCACACAAATATAATCAAGTGGAAAAGCTTTCAATGTGCGCAAAAAACCCCAATCATAAAGAACAATCATCTTTTTCATAAAAATGACATAAACTGGTATGTAAGCAAGATTCCCCATAAAGAAGATGATCATGATTCTTCTCTTTACAGAAAACCCCAAATCATAACAAAAGAATCACCATTTACAGAAATTGATTAAAGGGCATTTTAATGATCAATTAACACCACAGAAATGAGTTCATAATCTACAACAACAGTTTACAGAGCATCAACCCTCAATTAAGTTAACTAAAACAGCTATACTATCAATAAACACAAAACCCAAATTGGATTTGCAAGAAAACTTCGCACACAGAACAAAATCCCCATATCAAATCAACCGTCAATCATAAACCAAAACCCCCAAATCCCATACCCTAAATCACAAATCAACAACCCTAATTGGGTGTAAATGAAAGTAAAACTTACGTAGAAGACGAAGGACCAAAAAGGGGATTCTCCTTAAGCGGCTGAAACGACAATCTCCCAAGAAACTTCGCAACACAGTCCCCTTCAAGCGTCGAATCATGGTTCTTGGGGCAATCATTCACAATCATGATCACTACAAACATACCCACGTTGGCAACAACGATCATCGGCACGAGCCACGAAGTCCATTGCTTCTCCGTCGATTCAGTATGGTAAGGTGAAGATTGCGCGTAATAAGTCGCTGTTAGTCGGCCTCTGTTGCTCTTGTTGCTCTCAAGATCTGTGTTACCCATCGTTGGTTTTGATCTGTGAATTGCTCGATTGTGATGATGAGATTTGATGAGTGATGAATGCGTGTGGGTTGTAATAAGTTGGAAGAAATATAGAGAGATATATACGGAAGAATGTGTTTAGTTTAGTGATGGTGGAAGCTTGCAACTCGGTTTGGTTGATTGTGTGTCGGTTTCATGTTAGGTGATCCGCTGCCAAAACGCGTAACATCTTACCTGCTAAGATTTGCTAATATTGTACTTTTTACGTTTCTACTTTTCTAACTTTTCTCAAAATATTTTTTTTTCCTTACTTTTCTTTCAAAATATTCTTTTTAAAAATTTCTTTTTTAAATGTTTTCACAGACAAGACGTCGGCGTTTCTAATGAAAGTGTGGACGTCTGTGTGGCGAGCCACTCAAAATGTTCATTAAAAAACTATTTGTTTTTTTTTAATTAACTGAATTACAACTATACATACTGCCACCTTTACCGTAAAGAAGCACGACTGCTTTTAACATTTTTTCTTTTAAAATCTCACAACAAACAAGAAACGTTACATATTTACAATCGCATAAAATGGCTACTCCACCACATAACGAAAGTTCAGACTAAAAAAGACAAGCTAATGGTGTGTGAATCTATAGTTTGTTTTATGTAAATGATTGTTTATTTTTAATCAAATGACTGTGAGTTGTGGAAAGAAGCTAATGGTGTGTGAATCTAAAACTTTTTTTTGTAAACAAAAGTTATTATTGTAGTTTCTGAAATTATTTATACGAATTAGATTACAATGATTCATATTATAATTTGTTAGTCAATACACTTAATATCATCAATTTAAAAACCAATAATACTTTTAATTTTCAATTTTGTTGTTAATAGCAATCACACTTTCATAATTATTTACATTTAGTTTTTTAAAAAAAGATGAACTTTTCATTTCACCCGTAATCATCAGTGTAAGCAAAATTATGATGATTATATGAGTGAGATTGTCTTTAATAACAAGAATGAAAGTTTACAGTGTTATTAGTCAAATTAAAAATATGAATTATTATGAATCACTGAATTATTGTTTAGATTCTTAAATCTAATTGTCAATTATGTATTATTAATATTATATATTAGTAAAAAGTTTTAGTCGTCTTCTTTAGATATATAGTTGTTGAAACATTAATAAAATAAAATAAAAGGTTGTGAGTTGTCAATCAACGCGCATATACTCTTAAAACCTTATAAAATTTTAGTTTTAAGTGTAAACATTGTAATACATGGACTTTAAAATCGGGTAGTTAGTTATGAGTTATGGCATACTATATATGATAAAATGTCCTTTTCTTAAAATACCAAATATGATGGTAGAAGTGTGAGTGCCGTGTCGTGTTAGTTGAACAATATCATGGTTCTTTTAGTTTATTTAAAGCTAAATTGTATGAAAATTGATCTAAGCCGTCTATAATATTTTAATAATTACGATTCTATATAGTTGATTTTATACGTTTAAAAAATAAAACTTACTAAGAATTTTATAAATATCATACATATCTAAAACATAAATTTATTGTTTTACAACATGTTTTGACTATAAATAAAATTCTTCAAAGTTATGAGTTTTATATATGTGTGCATTAATTTGTCGTTAAAAATAAATCAATAGTTTTCGTTCACATTAGCTTAAAGTGTGAAAATGTCTGAATATATTATGTCGCAAATAAAACTAGTTAAGTAGGCAATTGATGTTTAAGTGTAACATATGAGAAAGCCTTCCACATGTTATGCCTAGCCTATACACATGTTATGCCTCCAACTTTGAGACTTCCTCATGTTAGGCGTTAATTCAAATGTTTCTAGGTTGTGTATAACTCCCTAAACACTCGTAAAATACAATCCCAAGCAACCCTCGCCCTAAATAGGGTGCTAGGACATGCAAAGACCATCTATAGTAGGATGCCCATGAGATGAGATAGAAGAGAGAAGGGTCGCATGCAAACTAGGATGTGAGGTGCATCTGTGTGAAAGGACGAGTTATTAGTAGAGGAGAGGGGGTGTGAGAGAGGGGGGTGATAGAGAAGGAGGAGAAGGTAGACATGCTCGTGAAGAGAAGGGTCACCCATCAAAGAAGTCGGTCAGTCAAACAAACAGGACTAATGTAAAGACACTTATGTCTCACCTTAAAGATGGTTTTAAATAGTTTCGCACTTAGGCACACAGCGTGCCATTGGTAATGATTTATGAAATTTGTACATACCTAAAATAGGATTATTAGGATGTCAATTTATGTTTATAGTTTTTTTATACAATGTTTTACACCAATTGATTATTTAAGTAAATGTTTTATCGTAACGTATGTTGCTTACGTTATCTAAGGTTTGATCTTTGATAGAATTGATGGATTGGGTGGCATGACACACAAATGATGATATATTATTCATACTTAAAATGTGAAGTTGATAGCTCCCATATTGAATGTATGGTGTACTATGGCAGGGTTTACTATTTTATAGGACACTTAGGGTTAGAGGGACACAAGGTAGGTTCACTAAGAATACATACTCAACTAGGTTATGATAACGAAAGCATGGTCTAATATGGTGACTTAGGTATAACTACTTAAGTGTTTGTTTGTCCTGTTCAAAAATAAAAAGTGTTTGTTTGTTATATATATATATATATATATATATATATATATATATATATATATATATATATATATATATATATATATATATATATATATATATATATATAATATTCTTCGATTGTTCGATGTTCAGATATCTATATATGATTTCAGACGGTCCCGGTCGTGTCTGGTCAAGAAAATAATAACACAAAATTCATTATACACGGGAAAGTATGCTATCGGAAAAAATATAATATTCTTCGATTGTTCTCTATAAATATTTATCTATTGAAAAATATATATTACGTTTTGCAGACTAACTTTTCAATTCTAAGCATTTTCTTGAATAATAAATATAACTATCAATTAGATACATATATTATTCAATAAACGGTTTTCTTTTCTCAAGTCTTTTTATTATTGTTATTGTTAAACGTTTGTTAACCTTGTTATCTTTTGTAAGGGTACGTTTAGTCATTAATACAAATACGAAGACTCATTTGTAACTTCTTTTATCTTGATCTTATTTGGCATTTTGAATTCTTATAAATTTTTTTATTATTAAATAATTAAGTTAATAATAATAATAATAATAATAATATAATAATAATAATGAAAATAATAATAATTATAATAATAATGATAATAATATTAATAATCATATAAGCCTAATATTTAAAAAAAAAAAAAAATTTAGAAAACTTGTAATATATTATCTTGGGCATAAAATAATAAAATTACAACCACAGGGATCAAACTATAAAACAAACCCAATTTTTGGGCAATTAATGACAAAACTTAAACTACAGGGACCAACATGTAATTTTCTCAAATTCTTTCCCCATCGCCCGTTTTTCCGGTGGAAACTCCGTCGGAGCTCCGGCCACCTCAAACCCTCGAAAACCATCCATAATAATCGAATTAAACCGCTCTGTTACAATTAAACAACAGTTTCGAACCTTACAACACCATTTAATTCGAGTCTTTCAGCATCGGTTCCAACCAAACCGAAATCAATCGAACCACAAAGCCGTTCCACACTTAAATCATGATAATTATCCAATTAATTCAGCACACACATTCGAATGATTAAGATGAACTCATTAATAGCTTTAATTCAAATTAAAATCGCGGTTAAGGCCATTGAAGACCACCTGTAACCTCCGACATAAACCTTAGTGCCGTTGGGCACCAGATCATACGAATTGGAACTATAAAATAGAGGGCTAATGCCCAAAACACTTCCTTTAAACTCTCTGAACTCTCAATTTGATACAAAACACACACACATCGAATTCACCAATCAAAAACAGTCGACTTGTGCATCTTTCTGTTCTATCGAATTACAACCGAATTCAGGTAATTAAAAGCTATTATACACTCGATTAATCATAGGGAATCAAAGCCCTATGGTTAATTTGGTTATCATGATCGATTCAAGCTCCAATTTGGTCGATTATGAATTAGGGTTCTTGGTGAAAATTGGGGACTTCGGGTGAAATAGCTTTTGTTATTTCTTTGGTATTTCAAAACACAAAACAGGGCATTAGCCCAGTCTTTTAAGCATGGTGAGGTTATGCAGGGGGCCCGGGTTCGAACCCGAGCCCCTGCAAATTTTTTTAAAATGTGTTCTTTTGGTTTTTAAAAAATGTAGAAAATATTTTAACATTATTATTAAGTATATAAAAACCATTTTTAATCAAAAACCAAATAAAATTATATTATATACATACATATATATATATATATATATATATATATATATATATATATATATATATATATATATATAATATTCTTCGATTGTTTCGATGTTCAGATATCTATATATGATTTCAGACGATCCCGGTCGTGTCGGGTCAGGAAAATAATAACACCAAATTCATTATACACGGGAAAGTATGCTATCGGAAAAAATATAATATTCTTCGATTGTTCTCTATAAATATTTATCTATTGAAAAATGTATATTACGTTTTGTAGACTAACTTTTCAATTCTAAGCATTTTCTTGAATAATAAATATAACTATCAACTAGATACAAATATTATTCAATAAAAGGTTTTCTTTTCTCAAGTCTTTTTATTATTGTTATTGTTAATATCATGTTACTAAAGTTTAACAAATCCGATAAAACGTTGGTTAATTTTTTATTAAAATATCTTTTATTATTTAGTTATATATATATTTTAGAAGCTAATATATAAATTATACTTAATATAAATATTTAATAAATAAAATATAACTAAAATAAAATAGTGCATACTAGTGTACTTTAAGCGTGTTTGTGTAATTTCATGTTTTAGATAGTATATATGAAAAAAACTTAGAAAATTAGTGTTTCAGTTTTGACAGGATAGTAAACCGGACGTATTATCGGAAATCATATCAAACTATTCAACAATTAAAAGTTAAAAGGTATAAAAAATAAGTTAAATATCAAATTATAAGAGAATAGTCATATTATTAATGTATACAGTATAAGTAGATAACATTAATAAATTATAATTAAATAATTAGGAAAAGGACAAATTACAAATTAGAGCTATTTGAAATATATAAATTAATTTATGTTATTTTTTTTATTACCTACCCTATACCTACAAGTGCATGACACTTTTTACGGACAAATCATCAATTTACCCATTTTTTCTCTTTCTTGTTCTTCTTCTTCATGTTCATTTTTGTTCATTTTTATGTTCAAGCTTCTTTATATTCATTTTTATGGCTGCCCAAGATAATGAACTTTTTTTTTTCTCTTCATCATTTATTTCTTCTCTTATATTTTTAAGGGGTTGCTGCCAAAATTTCTTAAGTATCACTCAAGATACGATTGTATTTGTATTAAAAGAAATACTTTTTTCATGGATGCCGGGTGACCTCCAAAGGTGAGCCGCCCCTAATTAAAAGATTGTGCTTGGTTTATGATATAAACAGTAAACATACCACATTTATTTGATAGTGTTTCTATGATACTTTATTGATGTTGGCTCCACTGCATCAAGTTAATAATAAGCAAGATACGTTGCAGAACGTAATATATTAACGGTTGTCACGCACGTGTATGGGTGGTTTTTGTTAGTGTTCATTTGATTCTATTATTAACATATAGGTAAATGTTACTAGTTTTGATGTGTTACGCCTGACTATTCGAGTAGCCATTGGTGGTAGAACTAAAAAAGTTATATATCGATGTTATTATGTTTCAGTCTAGAAAGTTAGAGGATAATTGTGTTGGACCACCAAAATTAACCTAAACTACATGTTCAAATCAAGAAAATACACAGAATGATACTTATCTATGCAACACTTGAAAGTTCTAACCTAAAAATATGTTTATAATAGTAATAATGATATAATAATAGTCATTTTGAAGAGTTGTACCATTATATTTGAAGAGATTATACTACTATGACTATGGTTATTGTTATTATTGGATTTGCTAAATGTAAATATAGTAAAAATTAGTACGTTAAATTTAATTGTTTAATAACAAATTTTTAATTAATAACTACGGAGATATATATAAGTTGAAAAGGATTGAAAGAGTTTTAAGAAAGTACTTCTTAAAATAATCCATCCAAATTGAGCCAATATCCTTTGACTTCTAAAACTATCTGCATTGCAATGTCAACACCATGAAATGATGAAATATTAAAAAAAATTCAAGACAACTATGCATATTAAGAGTTTTGTTCATCTCTGCTATTAGTACTAATATTTTAAAATTTTATTACAGATCGAATTATTGGTTATACATAACAGTTATTCGCATTCATAAATTATTGTCGTTTACTTATCTGTAATTAGTCAGTTTATATATGCTTATGTTGTAACGCTCAAATCAGATACGGAAATAAAAAAAGATAAGCATGTGATAAATATATGTACGGTTTTTAAACATATATGTAAAATGATATGGACCGTGATATTTATAGTATTTTGAACTAGAGCCATGGTTCTTCTTTTCATTAAACAGTATAGTAGGTGAAACCCGTGCGTTGCGGCGGGGGTGTAAATAATTTTAGGACTGTATATTTAGCTAACTCTCTCTTATTATACTAACTCATATTTTATTTTTTTATTTGATTAATGTGCGATATTAAACATATCTATATTACTACAAGGATGAACAAATTTGTAAATAGCAAGTTATTTATGCATAATCACTTGTACCAAAAGTAACAAAATTATTCTTAAGTAACTTAAAAATAGATTAAAATCACAATATTATCCAAAAAGTTGTATTATATAGTAGTATAGGTATAGATATTAAGATAACCTTAAATATAATAGTCATAATTTAAATTTAATTAGAAAATTGTGAAGTACAAGTATTTAAAGCTTAAAAGGGTATATTAGGAATAAATCTTATGACATTACATATTAAAACTTGCAACTCTTCATATGCCATCTTAAAAATGATGTAAAATTACAAATCTAACCATTGTTTATGTATTATATAGTAGTTAAGATATGTTCCATATTACTCATGGTCGTTTGAATTATGAAAAGTTGTTAGAATAGAAATCCAGGGTTGAAAAAACTATAAACTCAATTCGCTATTAGATGATAAAACCCTTTTCATAATCTAAAACTTAATTAAATAAGGAACTTGAATTTCAAAGTTGTATTTGTAGCAACAAGGACATATTCACGGATAGATTTCCTGAGAACCAATTGAGACTCAATTATGATAGTAGGAGTTTATCTCAAATGGTTTTCACATGGAGTGACCATGATTATAGCGTAATGGTCACTTGAAATATTTGTAGGTTGGCAAACAGTGAAACAATACTGTTAGAATTCAAACTTCAGAGAAGAACGATTACACTGATTATTATTTTTAAATCTTTCTCGAAATGAGAATACATCACATTATATACCCGATTTCACAACTAACTGACTAACTATTAACACCCAACACACGCAACTCTAACAAACATACAATTTAAGCCCCTAAACTTATGCTAACTATCAATTAACAAACACAACACTAATACTAATACTAATACTATTACTTCCGAAGGCAAACATAAGCTTCGGAAGATTTATGCTGGCAAACATAAGCTTCGAAAGATTTATGCTATAAGCTTCGGAAGAAAACTTGTACTTCTGCTTCGTAAGCAAACTTGATTTGATTTTTTATATTTCACAATCTCCACCTTAAAATCAAATCAAGGCTCTAACCAATACCCAAAGCATCCAAGCAATAAGTATCATCAAGTTGAATCCCCAACTCAAGAACACCACCAAGGACCTCAAACACACATCCTGTGATTGATCCACCTTTGTCTCGATCCTTAACAAAGTCAGAATACACAAATTCTTCAACCAGAGCTGGACTACCCATCATATGTTGTCCAAAAAAAATACCACTCTCTTCAGTTCCATTCAAAGTCCTCAGAACACATTTAGCAGCATCCCAGTGAGCTTTACCTTGATCAACTCCACATCTACTGACCAAACTCACTGTATCTCCTAGACCAGATCTAGTACACACCAGCACATACATCAAAGTATATGAACTTCTTTTAAACCCATGAGTAATCATGAACTCATCAAATCTTTGATACCACCGTCTAAGCGATAGCTTAAGCCCATACAATGACTTCTTCAGGATACAAACCTTATCCTCCTGTCTCTTCACCACAAACCTGGCTTTATATCTAGGGCCTTCTCCTTCTAGGACACCCTCCTTGATCTTATACAGCCACTTACACAAGACTAGTTCCTGACCTTGAGGCTTATCCACCAGCACCCAAGTCTTATTCTTAAGTAGAGAGTCTATCTCTGCTTCCAATGCTATGCTCCACCTCTTCCTCTCAATTGAAGCAACTGCATCCTCACAAGACAATAGTTCATCTATACTATCTGTCTCAGCACTAAAAAATGCCATAACAGAGATATCAGCTCCCTCACTGCACCTCAAAGGAACCACAACATGCCTTCTGGGCCAATCTCTAGCCACACCAGGACTAGGATCTGAACTATGAACCTTACTTTCTTCAAGTTCTACTTGATCATCATTAACCGACCCATGCTGCTTCACCTTAACATGAACTCCTCCTTGTTCAGACTCACTAGTAGATGACTCATTACCACCACTACACAGAACATCCTTGTACATCAGGTCTTCCTTGAACACTACACTTCTACTCACCAAAGCCCGTGTGCTGCCACCTTCAATCTTCTATAACCGGTACCCCTTAACACCTTCTGAGTACCTAAGAAGGATACATTTCACAACTCTAGGTTCTAATTTTCCTTGGTTCATATGTACATATGCCACAGACCCAAACACCCTCAAGCCACTATAGTCCTGTTTGATACCAGTCCAAACCTCCATAGGAGTCCTCATACCTAATGCTGATGATGGTGACCTGTTTACCAGATAAGTCGCAGTCACAGAAGCCTCCATCCAAAACTCTTTTGGTAGCCCAGAACTAGAGAGCATACACCTCACCTTGTCAATCAGGGTTCTATTCACCCTCTTAGCAAACCCATCCTGCTCAGGCATGCCTGGCACAGTTAGCTGCCTAAGTATACCAACTCTCTTACAAAACTGATTGAATTTTGTGTTGCAAAACTCCAACCCATTGCCTGTCCTTAACCTCTTAACCTTCTTCTCAGTCTGAGCTTCCACCTGCACCTTCCACTCTTGAGATTTCCCAAAATCTTCACTCTTGTGCTTTAACACATAGACCCACACTTTCCTTGAAAAATCATCTATGATGGACAAGAAGTACCTGGCACCACCCAAAGACTCAGTCCTGGCAGGACCCTAGAGATTTGAGTGTACATACTCAAAAATTCTTTTGGAAGAGTGCTTGCCACTACTAAACTTTACTTTCTTTGGCTTCCCCATCATACAATCTTCATAGAAGTTAGTATCACACCAATTGAGTTTACCAAAAACCTATTGTTTCTCTAACTCAATCAACCCCTGGCCACTTTTATGCGCCAGCCTCTGATGCCATAGAGCTGCCTTACTACTTTCTTCAACTGAAACTGCAATGGTTTCATCTTTCTTTAAGGCTTCACCATCTAAAAGATAAATGTTGTTATCCATCCTTCTGCCTGATAACACCACTAAAGAGCCCTTTATTACCTTGGTTTTACTATCTTTTAGACTAACATGATATCCTGATCTTTCAAATGTACCCAGAGACAACAAGCTTCTCTTTAAGCTAGGAATGTACCTGACTTCCTTAAGATCCACCTGCAACCCATTCTTCATCTTGAAACTTACTGAGCCAATGCTAACTATCTTGCATTGTCTTTCATCCCCCAGCTTTACAGTTCCTAGATCTTGGAATTTTAGTTCATTAAAGAACTCTTTTACAGGTGACATGTGAAATGAACAGCTAAAATCTAGCACCCAATCATCAGATCTACCTTCTGATGAAACAGCTAACACATCAGCACTATCATCGCTTTCAAATGAATCATCTTGAGACAAATGACCATGTGACTTGTCATTGCTAGACTTACTAATTTTCTTTCTCTTCCACTCTGGGCACTCCTTCTTCAGATGTTTCTCTGATCCGTATACAAAACATTCCCTCTTGAATTTGAACTTGGATCTTGATTCTCCCGTATGTCTTTGATTTCTCTGCTCAGCCCTTCCTCTTACTACCAGCCCCTGACTATCTTCATCCTTAGGGTCAGTCCTCTTCTGAAGTTCTTTGGAATTTAGAGCAGCCAGAACATCTTCCATTGTTAATGTTTCTCTCCCATACATAAGAGTATCAACAAAATGCTCATATGACTCAGGCAAAGAGGCCAAGAATATGATGGCTTGATCATCTTCATCAAGTTCGATCTCAATGTTTTCAAGATCCAGGATCAACTTATTGAATTCATCTGTATGTTCTTCAATCATTTTATCAGATCTCATCTGAAATGTATACAACCGTTTCTCCAAGTAAAGACGGTTTGCCAGAGATTTGATCATGTAGAGCGTCTTTAATTTAGACCAAATTCCGGCCGCTGTCGTTTCCTTGGTTACCTCCCGCAGAACTCGATCCTCAAGGCTCAAAACAATATCGCTGTGAGCCTTTTCCATGATTTCTTTCTTCTTTTCTGTGGACAAATACGCAGGAAGATGATCTTCCCCCCTAGTGCATCTACTACTCCGTTATGTACTAATAACGCTCGCATCTTCACCCTCCACAGACCGAAATCATTCTTTCCATCAAATTTCTCCAGTTCGAACTTCATTGAAGTCATTCTCTTCGTCAATTGAATTGCCCTTCGAACTACGGATCTTGAACCAATCAGACGACTAGCACTACACCCCAACGAGATCACTTTCTTCTCTGAATTGAGCCTTCCTCCACCTTGGCTCTGATACCAATTGTTAGAATTCAAACTTCAGAGAAGAACGATTGCACTGATTATTGTTTCTAATTCTTTCTCGAAATGAGAATACATCACACTATATACCCGGTTTCACACCTAACTAACTAACTATTAACACCCAACACACACAACTTTAACAAACATACAATTTAAGCCCCTGAACTTATGCTAACTATCAATTAGCAAACACAACACTAATACTAATACTAATACTAATACTAATACTAATACTAATACTAATACTAATACTAATACTAATACTAATACTAATACTAATACTAATACTAATACTAATACTAATACTAATACTAATACTAATACTAATACTAATACTAATACTAATACTAATACTAATACTAATACTAACACTAACACTAACACTAATACTAATACTAATACTAATACTAATACTAATACTAATACTAATACTAATACTAATACTAATACTAATACTAATACTAATACTTCCGAAGGTAAACATAAGCTTCGAAAGATTTATGCTGGTAAACATAAGCTTCGGAAGATTTATGCTATAAGTTTAGGAAGAAAACTTGTACTTCTGCTTCGGAAGCAAACTTGATTTGACTTTTATATTTCACAAATACTTATATTAGTAAAAAATACAAGCTTTTGAAGAGAAAACCTATAGCATTAGAGTTCAATAAAGTCGCATAATGGGCATGTAGAATAACATTTATATCAATCTCTAAGTGACTTCAAACAAGCCTCACGTAAATCACATTTTTTTTATGCTGCTAAAACACATTAACGCGTTTTGTCAAGATGGAATGAAGTTTGAATACTTATCTGTACAAGTATTCAAATCTTGATAACAACATATAATCTGTGTAGCTACTATATGTTCATCTTTGATAATTCAATTGTTTATGGTTGAAGCCAAATCTCAATGCCATGGGCGGCCCTAAGGTTGGGTGACCGCTTAGGGCTTGATCTCTCAGGGGCTTAAAATTTTTTAAATTTTTTATATATTATATGTATATATGTATTTAAAAAAACTATAAACTATTAATAAACCAAATAACATTTTAATTATTTTAGCACATTAACATTTCTAATAGTTTAGTTCAACACCATATACCCACTCTAAACCTAATTTATAATAACACCTAAGTTAACAAAAAAGAAAAACTAAAAACTCCATTCAAGATTTTAAAAGTAGTCATACAAGTTATTCAGTTTAAATCTTTTATAAGTCATAAGGGCCCATATTTTGTTTTCGTTACGGGCCCAACATCTATTCGTATTCTCGATAAGAGACCTGCTCTATGCTGTACAAAATATATAATTAAGACTTATTCACAAACAACCCATGTTCAGTGTTTGAGTCAAGTGGTTGCTTCTATCGAGCTAGACCAATTTATAAGTGTGAACACCTAGCTTTCAACTTTTATGCATTCTACTTTAAGGCTTTAAGCTTTATTTATTATATTAGATTTTACATATAAAGCCTTTGTTATAATATATTTACTTTTCTAAGTATTCAATTTAAATTATCACCAATTCTATATTTATGTTTTAGATGTCTAGCTTCTATTCTATACTCTTACAAATAGGGTTCTTTATTTAATACACCACGTGATCAATCATACACTAATTTTTGGATTTTGTGTAAACGGTCTTTTACCTTTTCTGAAACCAAAAGGACTATGCAACTATGACTATAAGAAACAACAAACCTACCTTCAAAACACAACATTGATTCAAAAAAAAAATTACGCTAATCCACCCTTCTTCTCAACTTTCTTTCAGGATCAACTATAAAACAAGGTAAAATCACTGTCATTAATTAATATATTTTGAGTTAAATTTGTACGTGATTTACACCCTCTTTTGTTGGTAGTTATGATTATTTCAGGTAATGATTTCAAGTTCCTATGATAGTTTTGCCAAGGATCAGATGAACTGATAAGATGGCGTCGGTTCGTGTTTCAAACCATCATTGGCTTTAGTTTTGCCAAGGATCAGATGAACTGATAAGATTCTAAATAAAGAATTCGAGCCTTCACGATTGATATTTTGGAATTTCTTATGGGACGTCAGTGAATTTATCCATACTCATAACATGATGAATGAGCCGTCATTAGCGGCCCTTAATATAAAGAGCTTTGTTTAGAGTTTTTCTTTATGTTTAGCTTTGACTTGGACAACCATGGTTATAGGTGTTGATGCTAATTATCCGAAGTTAGGTGGAAGTTCAATCATAATAGTTAGATACGGGTACCTCCAGTCCAAGATGATCTACGCATACGTCATCAAGAGCTTGATGAACCACAACAGGAAGGTCGTGCCAGATGAACCATTTCATTGATAATCAAAGCCAATACAACAAGTGGGGATGTATCAACAGACACGGGACATGACAATGTTCGTCCACCACCACAAATGACATTAGCCTCCACATTCTTCTTAATGCATGTATCTATAATATAAATAAATATTGTAAGTTATATAATATATAATGAATATTGTAAGTTATATAAAATATACATATATATAAACTTTTCAATTATATAACACACAGATATATAAAATACAAATTTTATAAAAGTAACTCAAACTAATATAAGAGCTAAAATATAACTAAGTATTAGTGTAGCATAGCGTAGCATATATATAAAACTTCTCAATATAATAATTATAAAAAGAGTAAATTGCACGGACAGTCCCTGGGGTTTATACGTATTGCAAGTTTAGTCTATACTTTTCAAAAATTACAGATGCGGGCCTGAACTATGCATGATATGCACACCGGCAGTCCTCGACGCTAACTGAGGTTAAGTTTCTCTGTTAAGTTAATGTAAAATTACCAATATACCACTAAATTTAAAAAATAATAATTTTTAAATATAACCAAACTTACCCCCACTCATCACATCTCACCCCAACCCTCCATCTTCTTCTTCCATCTTCATCTTCTTTATCCATCTTCATCTTCTTCATCAAACTTCATCTTCATCTTCATCACCATCACCGCCACCTCTCCATCACCATATGAAGCACTACCATTGGTCTAAGTCTCTCTCTCTTCCCCTTATCTTTCTCCCCTTCTATCTATCTCTTTCTTTCTCTTTCTCTCTCTATCTCTCTCTAACTCTCTCTTTCTCTCTTCTAAGACCACCGGGCATAACGCCACCTCTCTTTCTCTGTTCAGATCTGATGGTGTAAGCAACGACGATGGTGGTGGGTTAAGGGTGTTGGCTGCGACGATGATGATGGTTGAAGGTGTAGGTGGTGATGTTGGTGGTGGGTTCAAGGTAGAGGTTGTTGTCAAGGTGGGTTGAGGGTGCAGGAGATGACGTTGGTGGTGGGTCGAGGGTGCAGGAGGTGATGGTGGTGGTGGGTTGAGGGTAAAGGTAGCGGTGGTGGTGGGCTGAGGGTAGAGGCAGCGACTGTGGTGGTGGGTTAAGGGTGCTGCAGCAACGTTGGTAGTTGGTTGAGGGTCAGGCGGAGACGGTGATGGTGGGTTGAGGGTAGAGGCGGTGGTGGTTGGTGTTGAATGTGGAGAAGAGAATAAAAAAGAAGAAGTATTTTGGTCCTTTAAAAAAACTAACAGAGAAACTTAACCTTTGTTAGTGTCAGGGACCATCAGCGTGCACTTCTTACATAGTTTAGGCCCTTATCTGTAATTTATTGAAAGTAAGGACTAAAGTAGCAATAAGTGCATACCCCAGATACTATCCATATAATTTACTCTTATAGAAAAAAATAAACATTTGTCTAGAGCATTGCAAACGGTCGGTTAGGGCTTATCAACCCATTTGACTGACATGACAGTCTAAATGGCCATTTAAGGCCATGTAAATAGTCCTTTGAACATGATAGGTGGTGTAGAAGACCTTGTCAATAATGGAGGTTTTTTTTTTCAAATAGGCGTTGTTAGAGATTTCTAATTCTTGGATAAGAGAGGAATCTCTTGGCCAGGTATCCATACTAAAACAGGTTTTAGTTTTGAGGATACCAATAGAGAACATAGAGAAGAGGAACAAGGAGAAGCCAGATCCGATGGAGTATGAGGAACTCATGCGTAGGAAATTTGAAGAACAACAAAAGCTAAAAGGCAACGGCGGTGACAATAGAAGAGACAATAGATAGAGGTTGGAAGAGATCCTAATCATGAATTCAACTTCTTCGTTTCAAATCTTCCAATTGGATACACTAGCAGCGGTTTATGGAAGGCGTTCCAACACCATAGAAATCTCATGGATGCGTATGTTCTAACCAAAATAGATAAATGGGGAAAGACGTTTGGTTTCTTAAGGTTTTGCAGAGGTCTTTGAAGAGGAGTGGTTCATGAATAGAGACAAAGATGGATGGTAGAAAGATTTGGATCACAGTGGCAAAATTCCAAAGACAAAAGCTAGGGGTTTCAAAGGTTTCAACAGTTGAAACTCCCTATAAAAAATTAGGCACGCACGTGAAGAGTGGGCTCCCTGCTCATGCTAGCTGTGGAACCTCGACAGGACTAGCCATAAGGTGGACAATTATCCTTCATTGGCCTTTAGTGAAATTAAGGTGGGGAGAAACCTCCCATCAGTTCATCCCCTTAAGAATATCTTCCATATTGGTTTGGCTTATAATCTTTCTTGTCTGAATGACCTTGTCGAGTATTTGGAAGCCAGGGATGGTCTGCCGGAATGCATATTTAGATACATGGGGGGTTTGAGAATTCTCATGTCTTTTCCCAATATGGATGAGGCTTGCATCTACTTAAAGAATATGAAACATGCATAGGATTCTGTTTTCTCTAACATAGCTGTTTGGGATGGGTTAGAGAACTACTTTGATCGAGTTGCATGGATAACTATTCGAGGCATCCCACTCCATCGGTTCGATAGTGATCTAGTTAATCAAATTGGGGAGAGGTGTGGAATGGTGGTTTATCGCTCTGAGGTGACCAATATGGCCGCCAACCTTGCATTTGAAAGGATTGCCGTTCTTACGAATGAAAGAAAGAAAATCTCTAGGGACATAACGATCTCACAACACCATGAAAGATTCACTGTTTGGGCAGTTGAAGATGATGAATTATGGGTACCAAATTTCATGGGGGGATCCTCCCTGTTCAACTCAGCGCCTAAATCACCTTCTCGATCCAATGAAGCTGATAACTTAAAGAAGGATCTTGATCCGTCGGTTCCGGTAAAGCCTGTTGATCGGAACTCGGAGCCGGAATCGGAATTTGAAAAAGTTTTAGCCGTTAGTGTCACACCCTCAAAACCAACGTGCGGGGTTTTACCGCGAGGCGAGTGAACAAACCAGGATCTCAGTCATTAGTTACTCAGAACAACTCTATATGCAACATTTAAACAAATCAGAGTTTAAAACTTTAAAATATTTACTGAAGTATTTTTGTAATAACCCAAACACAAGGTACTAAAAGTAAACTGCGAAAAACATGCGCCCAAACCAAAATACATAAGTAAATGCTAAATTAAAAGTAAACAATGTTTGAACAAAATATGCTTGACACGTGCGTGCTCCTATGGGCAGCTGCTAATAGCGACCTGAGAAAAGCATACTAAAAGTGTCAACATAATGGTTGGTGAGTTCAAGAGTTTGTATCAATCATAAACAGTTGCGTTAGTAAAACATAACAAGTGTATTAAAATAGATAGCTAGTCTAATTTCATTAGTAAAGAGCAATAGTGATTTCGCGATCGAAGCTGACTATGTTTGTCTGTTTGCCTCCTGCCACGACATACCAGGTCGTGACGCTGTTAGTAGTTTAGGACAATATTGCACCCGTTGACTTTCGGTCACCCGGGTGGGGCTTGTCAGACCCAGTAGTAGTACCTAAGATTTCCCGCTAGATTTCTTAATTAACGATCCGAAAGTGTGAGGACTTTCTATTGCATAACCCACTATGTCTTACCAAACACATGTTATATCAGTAAAGCGTTTTAAAAACAAGTATGCTTTCTCCCCCAAAAAGAGAAGTAAGTAAAAGTGGGGCATTGAACTCACCTGGTGCACAAACGAACGATAATAAAAGCTATCAGTGAGCGAAAAAATAGCCTTCAGAGGTTACCTAGAACACGCAAGTACATAAGTACGTGTACACAGAATCTTTAGCAACCCTAAGTGCTCAATAAACACATTGACTCAAGGTTTTGGAAAACAAGACTCATTTGACCAAGTTGACCCGTTTGACCCGTTGGTGACATGTCAAGTTAAATTCTTGTTTAATCAAGTATAGCTATCCATCATACATGGTTATCACACAAGTTATTCATGTATGCCACATTACAAACCCTTAAGTGCTATAAAGCTCATCATACATCATCCATTATCATGTATATTCCTTAAGAGTCTAAATTTCCAAAGTTGTGCATCAAGCATTCATACAACCCAAACAACATAATCTACCATCTTAGATATCATCAACAAACATTCTAACATGATCCTAACATCATAGACATGCTTAATTAACAATATCCAATTATCTAACTAAATAAAGTTTCCCTTTTAGGAAAGTAATATCCCAAAATCAATCTAGCACCCAATTCATTCATGAATTCATCAACATCATGCCTAATCAAGTCCATGCTATCATCTAGAGATGATCATATTCATCAAATCACCATATTTCACAAATCTCATATTCAAAAGTTTCTACTTATAGCAAGGTATGAACTACATGATCAATTCATGGATTTCTTGCATAATTATCATGATCCAACATTCATACAACATTATTAACATCATAATATCATCAATCTATCAACAATTCATCAAGTTCATGCACAAAAGTTACTATTATTAGTAAGGTATGAACAACGCATCAAAACCATGAATTTCTTGTACAATCCACGTAAACCAACATCAATACAATCTAACTAACATCATACAATCATCAAACAATCAAAATTCAACATTCTAGCATCAATTTCGAACTAGGGTTCGACCAACACCCAAAAACCATAAAAACTCATAAAAATCTAACTTTTAATCGCATATTGGCCAAGAATTGAAGTTGCTAACGTGTTGTAATGCTTGGAACTAACCAAAATCGATGCTTGATGCTTGTTCTTGGTTCAAAAATCGCAATGTGTGTGTGTATGGATGTGAGTAGCGGCCGAAAAGGGGGTGGGAGATTAGGGTTGGGTTTTGTCAAACTTTACTTATTTAAAATCACCCCTTTAATCCCTCTTCTACTACTTTTTATGAAAATTAACCTTTTTAACACTTTTTAACAATTTTTAACTACAAAATACAAGTATTATAAACTAACAATGATAATCATGTATAATTTTTAGTAGCTACAAAACACATGCAATAAATATAGCACGCGCCACGTTGCAAGATAAAATTCACAAATAATATTTAAAATCTATAAATCACATAAGTACAACTTTATAATCAACATCATTAGTTAAATTGTTATCTGATAATCATTGTTAATTATTATTAAGTCACCTATGTTCAACGACAACTAGTGTGTGCTCACGACACATGTATGCGAGACCTAACGGAACTAACGGAGTTTGGTAACGAAAAATTACCGGATTTCACAATTTCACATTTTCCCCATGTTGAAATAATTTTCGTCCCGAAAATTGCGTTACATGGTTGAGTTACATCACTGATCTACTGCATTGGCACAAAGAAATCGAGTGAGTTTCGGGTGGGTTGTCACATCATCCTTATGTTGAAAGAAATTTCGTCCCGAAATTTAATCAATACCTTCGCCGGCTGGCATCGTCGTTTCGAACAAATGAGGATACTTGAGCTTCATCTGATCCTCACGTTCCCCCGTGAACTCCGGTCCACGCTTTGAGTTCCAACGAACTTTGACTATGGGTATCTTGCTTTTCTTAAGAGTTTTGACCTCTCGGTCCATCACCTCAACTGGTTCTTCAATGAACCATAGTTGTTCATCTACTTGCACTTCCTCCAGTGGTACAACCATCTTCTCGTCCGATAAACACTTTTTCAAATTTGAGACATGAAATACATTATGAATTCCACTCAGTGAGTCAGGTAGGTCTAATCGATACGCCACTGGACCTGTTCTTTCTAGAATCTCAAATGGTCCAACGTATCTCGGATTAAGCTTGCCTCTTCTGCCGAATCGAATCACACCTTTCCACGGTGAGACTTTAAGTAAAACTTTGTCGCCGACCTGAAACTCCCAAGGTTTCCGTCGCTTGTCTGCATAGCTCTTTTGCCGGTCTCGCGCTGCAGCCATACGGTTCCTTATCTGTACGATCTTCTCAGTAGTCTCGTACACCAACTCGGGCTTGTTAGCTGACTATCACCAATTCCCGCCCAGCAATTTGGTGATCTACACTTTCACCCATGCAACGCCTCAAATGGTGATGTCTTGATGCTGGTGTGATAACTATTGTTGTAAGAAAATTCCACCAATGGTAGGTGAACTTCCCAGTTATTCCTGAAATCGATCACACAAGCACGTAGCATGTCCTCCAATGTCTGAATAGTATGTTCGCTTTGCCCATCTGTTTGTGGATGATAAACAGTACTCATATCTAGACGCGTACCCAGAGATTTCTGTAATGAATGCCAGAAGTACGATGTAAAACGAGCATCGCGGTCTGAAATAATGGAGACAGTACATCATGTCTCGAGACTATCTCCTTCAGATAAATTCGAGTTAATTTATCCATTTTATCCGTCTCCTTGATTGCCGAAATGAGCGGATTTAGTTAATCGATCCACGATCACCCATATCGTGTCACAACCAGTTGGAGTCCGGGGTAATTTAGTAATGAAGTCCATAGAAATTTGCTCCCACTTCTACATAGGAATCTCAGGTTATTGTAGTAACCCAGATGGCTTCTGATATTCACTTTAACTTTCGAACAGGTTAGGCACTTGCTCACATACGTAGCTACATCTGCTTTCATATTAGGCCACCAATAGTGCGCCTTCAAGTCATGATACATCTTGTCTGAACCAGGATGTATAGAGTACTTAGACTTGTGAGCCTCACTCATAACCAAGTCCCTTAGGTTTCCATACAAAGGTACCCAAAGTCTGTCCATAAAATAACGAATTCCATCCGCTTTCACTTCAAACTGTTTGTCCATTCCCCGTATTTCTATTTTCAAGGCTTCTGTCTGAGCTTCTTGAATTTGTTCAGGCAAATGAGTGCTAATCGTAAGCTGCAAAGCTCGCACTCGTCAAGGTTTAGCAGTCTCCTTCCAACTTAGTGCGTCTGCAACTACATTTGTCTTTCCTGGGTGATATTTGATAGCGCAATCATAATCATTCAAGAATTCCACCCAGCGTCTTTGCCTAATGTTCAACTCCTTTTGCTCAAAGATATGTTGAAGACTCTTGTGATCGGTGTAGATAGTGCGCTTGGTACCGTACACGTAATGTCTCCAGATCTTCAAGGAAAAAACTACCGCACCCAGCTCCAAGTCATGAGTGGTGTAGTTCTTCTCATGTACTTTTAGTTGTCTCAAAGCATAGGCTATCACTTTATCACATTGCATCAAGACACAACCAAGTCCTTGGATAGAAGCATCATAATAAACCATGAAGTCATCACTTCCCTCCGGTAATGCCAATATCGGTGCGCTACACATTTTCTGCTTTAACAACTAAAAAGCAGACTCTTGACTGTCACTCCATTTATACATTGTTCCTTTGTGAGTCAAGGCTATGAGAGGTTGAGCGATCTTACAGAATCCCTCAATGAATCATCGATAATATCCTGCCAGTCCAAGAAACTGTCGTATCTCACTAGGCGTCTTGGGAACCGACCAATTCTTTATCGCTTCAATCTTTGCAGGATCAACTTGTATTCCTTTCTCGTATATGACCCCAAAATTGTACGTCACGTATCCAGAATTCACACTTCGAAAACTTGGCGTACAGTTGTTCCTTTTTGAGTAATTCCAAGATTAGGCGTAGGTGCTCTTCATGTTCTTCCTTGGACCTTGAATCGATCAATATGTCATCGATGAACACAATAACAAATTGATCAAGATAGGGTTTACACACACGATTCATGAGATCCATGAATACTACTGGTGTATTTGTCAACCCAAATAGCATGACCAAGAACTCATAATGACCATAACGTGTACAGAATGCTGTCTTCGAGATGTCTTCCTCTCAAACTCTCAGTTGATGATAACCAGACATTAAATCAATCTTAGAATAATAGCTTGATCCTTCAAGTTGATCAAACAAATCATCTATAAGAGGTAAAGGGTATCTGTTCTTGACTGTAACCTTGTTCAGTTCTCTGTAGTCGATACATATTCGAAATGTGCTATCCTTTTTCTTGACAAAGAGAACAGGTGCTCCCCAAGAGGATGAGATTGGTCGGATAAACCTTTTATCCAACAGCTCTTGCAGTTGAGCAGATAGTTCCTGTAGTTCATTCGGAGCTAACCAGTAAGGTGCTCTCACTATCGGAGCGGCTCCAGGAGTCAAATCAATCTGGAACTCAACTTGACAATGAGGGGGTAGTCCAGTAGATCCTCTGGAAACACTTCAGAAAAGTCACGAACTACCGGAATATTCTCTATCTTCTTTTCCTCTGGTTGCTTGTCAGTTACAAGGGCTAATATGGTTAAGCGACCCTTACGTAGCCACTTCTGCGCTTTCATATGATGCCTATTACAGCACCACCTTTCTCGCCCTTAACCGAGAGGATTTCCCTGTCCATGAGAGGAATGCGGATAACCTTCTCGTGGCAAATAACTTCCGACTGCTTCTTGGAAAGCCAATCCATGCCCACGACTACATCGAAACTCCCAAGCGTAACAGGCATGAGGTTGATGTCAAAAGTATAACCTGCAAGTTCTATCTCGCAACCCTTAAGGATATGTGTCACGTGAATTTGCTTACCATCAGCTAATTCTACCGTATATTTAGATTCCAACAGAGAAGGCATATCACTTAAGAGGCTACTAAACTTAGTAGGGATAAAACTTCTATCGGCTCCAGTGTCAAACAATACAGTAGCAAAACGACCGTTAATAGAAAAGTTACCAGTAACAGTAGTAGGGTCGTTTAGAGCCTCATTTGAACCCATGACGAAGGCTCTCCCTTTAGCTCTACCGTTGTTGCCACCGTTATTGTCATCAGTGCTATTATTGTTGTTGTTGTTGTTTCCACCGTTTCCAGCACCATTCCTGTTCTTCTTCAACTGAGGACAATTCATCTTGTAGTGTCCTTCCTTTCCACATTCAAAGCAACCTTTTGGTGTTTCTTAGGATTACTAAGGCTTCTTCATCAACCCACCACAACAATCCTTTGCCGCGTGTCCAGCCTTACCACAACGCTGGCATCAAAAATTATCACACCTGCCGGTGTGATGGTAGTTGCATCGACTACATTTGGGATACTTCCCCACGTATCTACCTTGTCCCTGAGATGAAGAAGATGACTGATTGAAACTACGATTGTTGTCAAACCTCCTTTGTTGTTGGTGAGGTTGATGCTGCTGTATGAGTTGTTGCTGCTGAGGCTGCTGAGGTTGGCTGTTTGACGAAGATCCCTTGTTGCCAGAGTTGTCCCACTTGTGTTTATTGTCGGGCACGCTTGCTGCAGCGCCCCGTTTGGGTAGCTTTCCCTGCTCCACTGCTTGGTCAGTAAGCTTGTGAGCCAATCAAATAACCTGCTGAATAGTAGGGAGGTTCGCAGCAGTCACCATACTTTGTATCTCTAGAACCAATCCACGTATGTAATGCTCGATCCTTTTATGCATTTCATTAACCATTCCCCGGCACAGTGCTGCCAACTCATGAGACCGTGTAGTATAGGCCTCAATCTCGGAACCTTGCATATTGAGTTGCCAGAACTCAACTTCTAGCTTCTACACTTCATCTCTAGGGCAATACTCCTCTATCATCATCGCCTTGAACTCGACCCAAGGTAGGTCGTTAGACATCGCCTAACCCAGCATTTGTACCTGGGCATTCCACCAGGAGAGGGTTGCGCCTTCAAGAGTTCTAGTTGTGTACTTCACTAGATCGGCTGGCGGACAGTTACATTTTGCGAAGACGGATTCGGTCTTCTCAAACCATCGTACCAGTCCTATAGCTCCTTTAGTTCCGCTGTAGGTATGAGGCTTGCAATCCATGAAGGATTTGTAGGTAAAGTGGGGGTCCTGTTCTGACAAACCAAAACATTTGTTGGGTAGCCCAGACGAGCAACTAAGATATTGGTTAGGCCACTTGTATCATTTACCTACTGGCTGTCCAGTTTACGCAGTAGCCACTGCCGCCTGTACTCGTCATTAATTAGAGCGGCCAACTCAGCGGGGGTCATGTTTATAGCACTGATACCACGTCCACCGGCACCACGTCCACGGCCACGCCCACGTCCTCTACCGCGTCCGTCCATATTTCACTTTACATTCACAAATACAATTGTTGGACCAAAAGAACCAATGAGCCTGATCAGAAAAACCTTTAAGTCCCATGGACATTACAACAACTGAAGTAGTCTGCAACAGCTGAAGACATCAGCTGATAACAAAGTCTGAAGTGAAAGAGATGAAGACAAAGTCTGAAGACAAGAGCTGAAGACAAAGTCTGAAGCTAAAAGAGCTGAAGACAAAGTCTGAAGTGAAAGAGCTGAAGACAAAGACTGAAGACCAAGTTTCAGATGATTGTCACAACAGCTGAAGAAGACCTCTTCAGTAGTTGTGATGGTTTCCTTTCAGTAGTTGTATTTTCTTTTCTGTACTTGTAGTTTCAGTAGTTTTATGTTTCTTCGTGTACTTAGAATACTCTGAGATGTTCTCAGTTGTTGTGAACATTCTCAGTAGTTTGCTTACTTTCAGTAGTTTGTAATAATTCTGTTAGACGTCACTATCAAGTGACATCAGCAGACGTCACATTCCTATATATAAGGAATGCTGACCTAATTGTAATCGGTGCAGCTTAGAAAAACCTAGCAGCCGCCATACCGAAGCATGTGTGCATGAATGTTATTATCCCTTTGCAGAAAACCCTATTTCTATATAACCGTGTACTGTTCCATTGAATATTTATTGTGTTCTTGCTATATTTGTTTAATTCTTGCTCTAATTCCGCTGTGATTCAACTCTAATTGATCAAACTTAGATCACTGATCCTGACAAATGGTATCAGAGCGGGTTAATCATTGATCGGTTTAACAATTGATCATTGAAACTGCTATTTTGATATCTATAGTTTGATCGAATTAGCATATGTGCAAGAATTGGTTATAAAGATTGATTTTCTGCTGCTTCTGGTTATTTAATTTGAGTTTCTTCTTGGTTCTTATTGAGTTTGTTGTGTTTTTGTGCTAAATCTTTTGAAACTTGATTGATTTGGTTTGAATCTGAGAATGACTACTCCATCTAATGATCCTCACAATACTGGCTCCTCAACCAAGCCTCCGATGCTGGTTAGGAGTGAGTATAACATATGGCAACGAAGAATGCTCCATCACCTGTCTGTTAACAGTTCAGGTTGTTGGACATCTGTGGTTCACGGTCCACACAAGCCTATGGTGAACAATCCGGAGACCAATCAAATGGTTCCGAAGAAGAAGGAGCAATACTCAGATGAAGATCGTAAACTGTTTGAGATTGATGCTAAAGCCCATGGAATTCTGGCCATGGCACTGCCGAATGAAATCTATTCTGGGCTTATGCATCATGAAACTGCTCATGACCTCTGGAATGCTTTGAAGGAACAATTCGGAGGAACTGATGAGGTCTTAGCAAACAACAGAGAAATCCTCGCCCAACAATATGAGACATTCTCTCATAGGAAGGGTGAGACACTGACTCAACAGTTTGAGCGTTTCTCCTGCTTGATCTCTGAGCTGAAAATGGTCAAGCATGAGTATACTAACAGCCAGATGAACAACAGATTCCTCAGATCACTGCCTGAGAGATGGGACACATACACCATTGTCCTACGCTCCAGTGCAAATCTGGATAGCCTATCTCTCACCCAACTCCATGGGAAACTGCTTACATTTGAAAGAGAGATAGAGCAGAAAAGGAAACTGGCATCATCAGGAAAGCTCTCTGATGACTTTGTACCAGGTAACACTGCCTTGGTCGGTCATGAGTCAGAATATGCTGGATCAGAAAGTCATTATGATGAGCATATAGATTTCTCTTCAAACAGTTCTGATCATGCATTTGTTGGTGTTGACAGTCATTCTGGGTGTAATAGTGATAATTTATGCTTTATCATGGATGATTTGCAGGGTATTGCTGATGATGATTTAGAAGAGATGGATATTTTGAGCCAAATGGCCCTGATCAATATCAGATCTCAAAAGTTCTACAAGAGAACTGGTAGGAAATTTCCAGGACTCTCTGGCAAAACCAAAGTTGGTTTTGACAAGAGTAAGTTGAGGTGTCACAAATGCCACAGGCTTGGGCACTTTGCAAGAGAGTGTAGATCAACTGGATCTAACTCCTCTGCACCCTTTGTGACCTTTCCAAGCAATAGTTCACAAAACAAAGGGCAACATCCTGCTAGTTCTGGTCATCACTCACAACCTCAATCTCCTGCATACTTTGTCCCTCAGGGTCCAATGCCATATCCTTATCCCTGCTATTACATGCCACAGCCAAATCCAGTTCATGTCCCTATAGCACAACAACCTCAAGCCCTACCTGAGCCTCAACCATCTCCATCACAATCTCAACCTCATCACAGCTTCTTCACACCAGGAGTTGTTGACTGGAGCAGCTTACCAGATGATCTTTCTGGTTTCAATGAGCAATTATCTGCTGGTGCTGGTCAACATGGTGGTGAACATCCTTTTGGGAATCTTGCTCTCATGGCCCTGGAGTCTACTGAGGGTTCCTGCTCAGATGCTTCATCTTCACAGGTAACCCAGATATCTTCTGAGGCTAAAGCCAAGTTATGTTCTGAATCATGCATAGCTGCCTTTGTCTCTATTAGAGAGGCAAATGTAGCTTTAATCAATCAAAATCTTGAGCTTGAGAAAACTATTTCCAAAAGAAAAGATGAGTATGTGTCTGCACTTAATGACAAAGATGATGAGATTTACAAGCTTAAATGCCAACTTAATGATGAAAAGGCTAAGGTAGAGGTCATACTCGAGAACCACAGAAGTCTCAAAGAGACACTTGCAGCTACCCAAGTTGAGTGTGACCGATGGGTAACATCCTGCAAGGGATTTGAAATGCTTCTCAGCAAGCAAACAGCTTCAAATGTGAAGTTTGGAATAGGTTACAATCATACTGCACCACCTACTGATTTTACTTCAAAATCAATAGTAAAATCTGAAGGTGAAAGTAATTTCCAAACCACATCATCATGTGATTCATCCTCAAATGATAATACAAAATTAGAGGATGAAGTCAGTGTTAAGATCTCAGCAAATCAATTGCCTGATGGTTTAAATGCTGATAAACACATGAAGCTGAGAAATTCAGATGTTGTCCCTCAAAGTACTCCAAGTACTGAAGGGCAAGTCACAACATCTGAAAAGCATTTCAAATCTGATGAAATAAAAGGATTAACAACTGCTGAGGAATCTATCATACGGTCTTTCAGGACGGATAGAGAACAGCTGAAGAACAAGTCTTCAGTTGTTACCGATCCTTCAGTACTTAACACAAGTACTGAAAGGAGGAAAGTACTGAAGATCACACCTTCAGTAGTTTCCACTTCAGCAGTTGATCAATCCAAGATGAAGAATAAGCCATGTGAAATATGTGGTAAATTCAATCATCTATCTGATGAATGCTGGTACAAAAAGGGTTCCAAACTCAACAGAGATAAGCTCATTAAAGAAGAGATAAATAAAATGAAAAATGAGTTTGAAACCAAGTTTGTACCACAGTCATCTCAAACTGATAAACCCAAGGCCTCACCAAAATCCAAAAAGAAGGATGGGGTTTATCAGAAAACAGCTGATAGTGTTCCTCATGATAAACATCAGACGAAGTCTGTGAATTTCAAGAAGGAGGAAATGGTGGGTCACAGGAACTCATCAAAAACAAGTACTGATGTGTCAAATGAGCTGAAGGCTTTAGCAACAAATCAGACACAACTTGTTATGATGGTTCAGCATTTGTTGGGGAGAGTTAACCAACTAGATGCACCTGTGATCAAACCACTGAAAAGGAAATCCAAGCCCAAATCTAAGAATTCCATTTCAGCACCATCTCCACCTTCATCAGCTGTTAATCATGAGAAACAAGTTATGGTTAAATCTGTTGATGAAAACAGACCCAAAACCAAAAAGGTTTGGGTCTCTAAAGCTAACTAGTTTCTTATGATAAATGCAGGGTTCTTCAGCATGCCAAAGAAGCATCTGGTATGTAGACAGTGGAGGATCTATGCATATGACTGGGAGCAGTTCTCTTCTTAATGACTACTCTCAAGGAAAGAAGGGATTTGTCTCATTTGGAAATGATGCTAAGGGTTACATCATCGGGAAAGGATTTGTGTCAAATGGAGAAATCAGATTTGATGATGTTAACCATGTGGAGAATCTCAAGTATAATCTACTGAGTGTCAGTCAGATGTGTGATAAAGGGCATGTTGCACTTTTCACAAGCCAGAACTGCCGGATTCTGTCTTCCAAAGTTCTGAGGCTGATTGACAAGGTATTGGATGAACATACTCTCCTGAAGGCCAACAGGATAGGAAGAGTATATGCCTTGGATTTGTCAAAGAAGATTGCGTTAAAAGGTCATCCTTGCCTGTTCTCCAAGGCCTCTCCTCAGGAATCTAAACTGTGGCATAGAAGGCTGGGTCATGTTAATCTCAAAAACATGAATCAGCTGATCCACAATAGTTTAGTAAGAGGTCTACCAATAAAGGAGTTCCTCTGTGATGAAACCTGCACTGCTTGTTTAAAAGGAAAACAACACAAAGTCTCATTCCCTCCTATAGAAGAACCAAAGTCCACTGCCTGCTTGCAATTACTGCACATGGATCTCTTTGGTCCTGTGAGAGTAATGAGCATGGCAAAGAAGAAATACTGTCTGGTAATTGTGGATGATTACTCCAGATTTGTATGGACCTTCTTCTTGCATTCAAAGGATGAGGCTGCTCAGACAATTATTAACTTTGTGTTGTATGTTGAGAAGCAGTATTCCCTATCAGTCAAGTGTATAAGAAGTGATAATGGAACTGAATTTAGAAACCATACACTTGATGATTTCTACCTTTCAAAAGGAATCAAGAGGCAGTATAGCATCCCAAGGACTCCAGAACAAAATGGAGTAGTGGAGAGAAAGAACAGGACCCTAATTGAAGCTGCAAGGTCCATGTTGGCTGACTCTGGTTTGCCACTGACCTTTTGGGCTGAAGCTGTCAACACAGCATGCTATGTGCAAAATAGAGCTTTAGTGAATCAGAGGTTGATGAAGACTCCTTATGAAGTTCTACATCATTTGGCTCCTCTAATTTCATTCTTCAGAGCATTTGGGTGTCCTTGTTACATTCTCAACACAAAGGATCAACTCCAAAAGTTTGATTCTAAGGTGGATGCAGGGTATTTTGTTGGGTACTCATCCACTTGCAAGGCTTACAGAGTGTTCAACTGTAGAACAAAGATGGTTGAAGAAACCTTGCATGTGAAGTTCAATGAATCTCCTAAGGACAAAATCCCACAAAACCCTGTGGAGTTGTTTGATCTGGACATACTGCATATGTTCCTTATCAGCCTCCAGCTGTTGCAGATCATGTGAATTCATCACCTTCTGCAGCTAGTCATCCATCTGGTGGTACTGATGTTCATGATGATCCCAGTACTCACCTATTCAAGTTTAGTGATCAACTGCCTGAGTCTACTCAACTTGATGTTCCTGTAGCTTCAGTAGCACCATCCACAACAAATGCTGATGAGATTTCTGAATCCTCTACTTCATTTGACCTGCCATCTAACACTTGGTTTCAAGAATCTGGATCAACATCTGTTGCTGCTGAGCGTGCTACAAACACTTGCACAGATCTCATAGTGTATCAAGAGCTGAAGAATCACCCAACGTCTCAAATCATTGGTGATATCAATGCTGGTGTCTCAACTAGAAGTCAATTGTCCAACTTCTGCTTCTATGCTCTTTTCATCAGTCAGCAAGAGCCAAAGAACTATCATATTGCATTAAGAGACAATGGATGGGTTGATGCCATGCAGCTTGAGCTTCTTCAGTTCAAAAAGCAGCAAGTGTGGGAACTGGTTCCTCTACCCCCAGGTAAGTGTGCAATAGGCACTAAATGGGTGTTTAGGAATAAAACAGATGAAAATGGGCAAATTGTCAAGAACAAGGCCAGACTGGTTGTCCAGGGGTTTTCACAAGAAGAAGGTATTGATTATGATGAAACCTTTGCCCCTGTAGCCAGACTGGAGGCAATTAGATTGTTCTTAGCCTATGCTGCATTCCACAATCTTAAAGTTTTTCAAATGGATGTCAAAAGTGCATTTTTATATGGTAAAATAAAAGAAGAGGTTTATGTGTGTCAACCACCAGGTTTTGAGGATAATAAACATCCTGATTGGGTGTATAAACTTGATAAGGCTCTTTATGGGTTGAAACAAGCTCCTAGAGCCTGGTATGAAACACTGTCAAATTTTCTTCTTCAGAATAATTTCACTAGAGGCTCCATAGATAAAACTTTGTTCATTAAGAAAGTGGGTCAGCATAAGCTCCTTGTTCAAATTTATGTTGATGATATTATTTTTGCTTCCTCTGATCCACAGTTGTGTGATGCATTTACAAAGTTGATGCAACAAAAATTCGAAATGAGTGCCATGGGAGAATTACAGTTCTTTCTAGGTTTGCAAATCAAACAAAAGGCTGATGGAACTTTCATTCATCAGTCAAAATACACAAAAAGTCTTTTGGCAAAGTTTGATTTACAACACTGTAAGCCCTGTTCTACTCCCATGTGCAGCACCACACAACTGGATGCAGATCAGAAAGGTAAAGCTGTTGATGAAACACTTTACAGATGTATGATTGGGTCCTTGATGTACTTAACAGCTTCTAGACCAGATATTATGTTTGCAACTTGTGTTTGTGCTAGATTTCAGGCTGCTCCTAAAGAGTCTCATTTGATTGCAGTCAAGAGGATCTTTAGATATCTGCAAGGTACTCAATCTCTAGGTCTTTGGTATTCCACTGGGCACTCTTGCAAATTAGTTGCTTTTTCTGATAGTGACTATGCAGGGTGTAAATTAACTAGAAAATCAACTTCTGGTGGATGTCAATTCCTAGGCAACTGTTTGGTTTCTTGGCAGAGTAAGAAACAAACATCTGTTGCTACATCCACTGCTGAAGCCGAGTACATTGCTGCTGCAAGTTGTACATCTCAGGTACTCTGGCTTCAGAATCAATTACTGGATTATGGCATTACAGAGACTAAGACTCCATTACTAATGGATAGTGCTTCAGCTCTTTGTATTGTCAAGAATCCAGTCCAGCACTCTAGGACCAAACATATTGAGATCAGACACCATTTTATTAGGGACTGTTTTGAAAAAGGTCTGATTGATCCAAAGTTTGTTCCTAGTGCTGATGAGCTTGCAGACATATTTACTAAGCCTTTGGACAGTTCAACTTTCCAAAACTAGTGTTAAGGCTTGGTATGTTGCAGCTAGAATAAGTGACAACTACTGATGATCTCAGTCAACAAGTACTGATGAGCATTCGTATACTACTGTCACAAATAAGTACTGAAGTTCTTTTATCCTCAGTAGTTTTTATAACTACTGAAGACTAAATTACTTAAAAGTACTGAAGTACTCATCTGTTGAAAAGAACTGATGTGGTTACAACTACTGCTGTAGTTACAACTGCTGATGTCAGAATAACAGATAAGTACTGATGACCTATGAAACATCTGAAACTCAGACAAAGTCTGATAAAGTGTTGAGGTCAGAATGAAACAGCTGATGAGCTAAGAATTGACGACAACAGCTGATGAGAAATTTTTCTCTTCAGTTGTTTCTACAACTGCTGCTTCACTTCAAACAACTGAAGCCAAAACCATGTCTTCAGTAGTTTCACAACTACTGATGACTAATACCAAGTCTTCAGTTGTTACAACTTCTGAAAGTTAAAACCAGGTCTTCAGTTGTTTTCAAACAACTGATGACAGCACCAACACTTTCAGTCGTTTTATATCAGCCTTTTCTTACCCTATAAATACCTAAACCTACTTTCAAACGTTTCATTAGCCGTTTTCCGTCCTTCACTCTCTCAACAATGGCGACCATGAAACTCAAACCCAGACACAACTGTGTTGCCTACCTCTCGAAATCGGCCTTCTGGAACAAATTTGATAATGCCATCGATCTTATGGTAGATTCCCAGTACCGAACCGCGTTTCTTCTGAATCCTACCATATACCCCGATTCCCTAAGCCAGTTCTGGACCAACGTCTCTGTGCAAACTAGTGAGAATGATAGCCAAATCACTCTCCAGTCGTTGGTCAACCAGAAACAGGTGGTCATCACTCCGGACATCATTCGACAAACCCTAGATCTACATGATGCCACCTGTGTCACAGAATACCCGAAAGGCACAACCGATATGTCTTTCATCAACAACGGGTATGAAGGAGACTTAAGTGCTACCACCATTCTGAAGAAGCACTTCCATGATGCTGAACGTCTTATATTCCACATGGTGAATGTCTGCCTTGCACCAAAAACCTCTTTATGGGATCAGATGTCCTCTCGATGGCAACAGGTATTATACTCTATCTTTGAACGACAAACTTTAAATTTTTCTGAGATAGTTTTTATGGAACTAAAGGATCTGGCCTTGAAACCTGTGGCAAACAGATGGATATTATATCCCAGGTTTCTCATGGCCATAATTTTAACACAGCTAAAATCAGACGGCCTTGTTGGCCTTGGAGTCCCTGCTCCGGCTGTATTGCCTGAAGTATACTCCAGGCACAACTCTGACCCTACAATGAAAGGGGCTGCCCGGCTGCTCAAACCCAAGCAGCGGGAACCCACAGCCTCCACTTCCAGATCCAAAGTCCCCACCAAACCCAACACCAAAAAGCCTAAAAAGGCTACTCAGGGAGATGAGTCCCCTGAGGATGCCCCTGTACCACCAATACAGGAAACACTTACTGGTTCTAACCCCCCAGTAGTGTCAAAGACTCCACCAGCCCTACCGCTCAGGCATCCTCTCAACAGGATCCTGATGCAACCAAAATTGGGGATACCACAATGCTGGAACCTATCTCAATTGAGAAGGTTACCATTGAAGAGCACCAGTCACCCCGGGTGCAATCTGCTTCAAACCTATCTCCAAATGCAACCGCCCCTCAAAGCCCAACATTTATTGTTGCACAAGTGTTGAGTCAGCTGCATTCCTCTCCTCCTCCCCAGACACCAATTACAATGGGGAGAACCTCAACAGCTGAGGAAGAGGACCAAAATGCTGCTGATAACCCACAGCACAGGGGTTATAATGTTCAATCTCCCCGTGTAGAGGAGGAGGTTAGAACATCTGGTGAGGCTGCCACTTCTACTGATTCAGCAAATGAACAGGATGAAGTTGGTAACATCTCTAAGACCTCACCAGAGGCAACTGCCGATGAAGGACTCAGTCCTGAGGCAGGAAGTCCCCAGAACCAAGAACAAGGGGCACATGCTACAACTGATCTACACTCAGGGCATGTACATCCTGATTCAATCAGGAGGTCAGGTGATTCAGCAAAAACTGATGATGACCTGGGCTTTTTCTACGATGTCTTAGCCCATAACACAATCCTTGAGGCTGAGGTGAGCAGACTCAAAGAACTGCTTGCCAAAATGTCTCAGGATCAAAGTCCATCTGCCCCAATAAACCCACAGATGGCACCTTCATCTGAAGGTTCCCCAAACACTCCGCCACTTCACTCAACTGAGCCACCAGCCACTGTTGTTGGCACCACCTCTCAGGGACAGAACCCCTCTGAGCAGATGGTTGCTACATTTCAAAATTCCTTACCTCTCATCACTCCCATCATCAATGAGATTGTGCATAAAGCCATTGATGAGAGGATCTCCTCGAATCTAAAAACACTTGTTGATGATGCTGTGCAAAAGAAGCTTTCTGCCATTCAAACCCCTGAACCCAATGCACCCAAAAAGGGGGAGTCTAAGGCAGTGAAAGAAAGAAAGAGAAAGAGAGTGGAAGAGGAGAAACAACAAGAAAAAGAACAGGAAAAACAGCTGATCACATACAAGAGAAAGAAAAGTGCTGAAACTCAAAAGCCTGATGAAGAGAAATCATTGGAAGATCTGATTAAAGAAGCTGATGAAGCTCACAGCAGATCAATGGACAGAATAATAGATCAACTCTTCAGACAGGGCTTTGATACAGCCACATTAGACACTGAGATCAGAAGGCTGGAGATTAATGAGATACAAGAAAGATGGGCCAGTTATAGTGTGATGGAAAGGGAGAGGTTGGAGATAATGATCAGGTTTATTGCAAAATACTTGGGAAGATCATTAATTGAGATTAAATCATGGACCAGAGACAGTATTCTGGCAATAACCACCAGAATCTGTGCTTCTGAAGAATTCAATAAGGGGTTGATTATAGAAGCCTTAGACGAAGCAGGTGCTGGGAAGAGAACTGATATGGCCAAGCTTTCCAAAGCCAAACTCACCATAAAAATGCTAGATCAGCCTTCCCAAACTCCCTCTCAAAAACAACCAACCCCACAACTCTCCAAATCAACTCAACCCTCAAAACCAACTCCCTTACCCCAAAAACCACCTCAAACCACATCCAGTGATGCACCCAGAAGGAGGAGAAGGGTGTTGAGGATGGTAGAAGAAGAAGAAGAAGATGATGAAGAAGATAGTCTGCCAATCTCTGCTGTTCTAAAATTACCTGAGCCCAGAAGTCAACAAATGATCACACCAGACTTTCAGAGGCAAATGGTGAAAGTTAAGATTGAAGAAGAAGAACAGCAGAAACAGCACGATGAGCAACTTTTGAAGATGATTGACAAAGAGTTTCCTCAGTCATCATCTATACAAGCCATGAAGAAACACGCTCAAAGGCTGTATGCTCTCAGGTATACCTTTCAATATCAAAAGGAGAGAGTAAGGATTTGGCCAGACCCCAGGGTTAGTTCTAGAATTCATAAGAAATCCATACCAAGTAGATACAATGGCCAAGTGAGAAAGACCATAGATGCTGCTATTATGTTGGCCATTGTAGTCTCACCCTGGGAAATACTTGAAGACTTCAAGAGAGCCTACAAGTCAAAGATGACCCCTCAAACTCTAATGGAGAACAAAATGGTCAAGAAGGGGTTGTTATACAAGAGGCTTGAAGAGATCAAGAAAAATGAACTCCAGTTGTTATTAGAAGGGACTCACCCAGATGAATTTGCTTACAGAGAGATAACAACTGTTGAGTTGAAAAATGGAAAGACGATAAAGTACTTATCAGAGTACTATGGCCCAGAGTTCTTCTTCGAAGGAGAAGCAGAAGAACTCACTAAGGAGGAACAAGTTGTTCTCCTTGAGGCCTACGTCAGAGAGTCTTATAGACTCATCAATGGGAAGTAGGTTTCATGGTTGGGATAACGGCTCTGTGTCCAGTTCCCCAAGACAGAGTTCCCTTCCATCCTTTGACATTCACATCTACTGAAACCTGTTCCCTGGCCTGTGCTTATCCGATATCTCTAAAGCTGATCAAGAGAGTATTTCTACCAAGAATAAGTGGGACCTCAATAAGCTTAAAGGTTTTGGCTGCATTGGTTCAGGGGGAGTTTGTTGGACCAAAAGAACCAATGAGCCTGATCAGAAAAACCTTTAAGTCCCACGGACATTACAACAACTGAAGTAGTCTGCAACAGCTGAAGACATCAGCTGATAAAAAAGTCTGAAGTGAAAGAGCTGAAGACAAAGTCTGAAGACAAGAGCTGAAGACAAAGTCTGAAGCTAAAAGAGCTGAAGACAAAGTCTGAAGTGAAAGAGCTGAAGACAAAAACTGAAGACCAAGTTTCAGATGATTGTCACAACAGCTGAAGAAGACCTCTTCAGTAGTTGTAATGGTTTCCTTTCAGTAGTTGTATTTTCTTTTCTGTACTTGTAGTTTCAGTAGTTTTATGTTTCTTCGTGTACTTAGAATACTCTGAGATGTTCTCAGTTGTTGTGAACATTCTCAGTAGTTTGCTTACTTTCAGTAGTTTGTAATAATTCTGTTAGACGTCACTATCAAGTGACATCAGCAGACGTCACATTCCTATATATAAGGAATGCTGACCTAATTGTAATCGGTGCAGCTTAGAAAAACCTAGCAGCCGCCATACCGAAGCATGTGTGCATGAATGTTATTATCCCTTTGCAGAAAACCCTATTTCTATATAACCGTGTACTGTTCCATTGAATATTTATTGTGTTCTTGCTATATTTATTTAATTCGTGCTCTAATTCCGCTGTGATTCAACTCTAATTGATCAAACTTAGATCACTGATCCTGACAACAATAATGAGTAACATCCAACGTATTTATCTCATTGAAGTACAGTAAATAATAAGAAATAATGAATTTGTCACAACCACAACATTTATAACCAAAATAATAACCAAAGACAAATAAATTGTAAATAAGTCACAAAATATTCTATCAATGTCAGAATTTTAGTTTTTCAGTTGGGTGGGAAACAACCCTTCCCACATAGGTTTCAAAAGAAAAGAAACACTATATAGTCCAAGTCATATAAATGTAGAATCAATCCAGCACGTCAGATCTATCACTGTCCTCTTCCATCTCTGCTGGTTCTTCCTCTAGGGCTTCTTCCGGTTCTTCTTCAAGTTCCTACTCTAGGTCTTCTTCAATAGGATCTTCCTCAGGTGCAGGGGCTTCGGCAATCTGAAGCACCGCTAGCTATGCCTCCAGATCAGTAAATCTATCGTTGATCATTATGTTGTGGTGCTCTTGCGCGTTCATGCGCTCAGTAAGTGCTACAACGTTGCCTGCCAGGGTATGATGCCCACCAATGGCCATCGAGAGTCACTCCTGAAGCGTCTCTACCTGGAAACGCAACTGACGCATCTCATATCGTAGAGTGGAGTTCTCATCAGTGAGTCCTCTAATGCGCTGTCGCTCAGTGTCTAACGTAGCCACTAAAGCTGCAATCGCCTGCTCGAGAGGGATGTCTAGGGAAGGAAGAGTAGGTGATGTAGAGGCTGTCGATAACCTAGTCCTAGGTCGGGTAGGAGCTACAACTGGTACATGCTCCCTGTAAACCATGCAGTGTATATAGGTAGGATAGAAGTTCCATTTCCGTGGAGGATCGCGCTCGGGTAATGCGAATGGCTGATCCCAATCCATCTCTTCAGAGGGGTAAGGATGTCGAGGCCAGTCTGATCCCCTATCAGGTCAGGAGAAGGAGGTGGTGACTCAGATCGTGCAGGTCTCTTGTCTAGAGCTCTTGATAACGATGCCATGCTGCGAGGTACGTGATGTGTATGCCAATGAGTATACACTAAGGAATAAGTGACGAGTAACTAACAAACTATGTGGTTATAGTCTAGTGTGTATGCAACCTAGTTTCCTATAACCAATGGCTCTGATACCAATCTGTCACACCCTCAAAATCCACGTGCGGGGTTTTACCGCGAGGCAAGTGAACAAACCAGGATCTCAGTTATTAGTTACTCAGAATGACTCTATATGCAACATTTAAACAAATTAGACTTTAAAACTTTAAAATATTTGCTGAAGCATTTTTGTAAATAACCCAAACACAAGGTACTAAAAGTAAACTGCGCAAAACACGCGCCTAAACCAAAATACGTAAGTAAATGATAAATTAAAAGTAAACAATGTTTGAACAAAACATGCTTGACACGTGCGTATTCCTATGGGCAGCTGCTAATGGCGACCTGAGAAAAGCATACTAAAAGTGTCAACACGATGGTTGGTGAGTTCAAGAGTTTGTATCAATCATAAACAGTTGCGTTAGTAAAACATAACAAGTGCAAAATAGATAGCTAGTCTAGTTTCATTAGTAAAGAGCAATAGTGATTTCGTAATCGAAGCTGACTATGTCTGTCTGTTTGCCTCCCGCCACGACATACCAGGTCGTGACGCTGTTAGTAGTTTAGGACAATATTGCACCCGTTGACTTCCGGTCACCCGGGTGGGGCTCAAACCCCTAGGATAGAGGGTAATAATGGTGACTCCACGCGCACAAACCATGCATTTGATGGGTTGGATGGACCAAAAACCACTGGGCCGCCTAATGACCTGGACTCGGAATCTGTTGGGCCAAGTGTCAATAGATGAAACTCTGGTTATCAACTAGGCGAATGTGTGGACTCAGACCCATTCATGTTGGGCCCTATAATTGAACAGGTTATGGGGCAACACAAAAGGAAAGTAAGGAAGATAGTAACTAATCCCCAATCTTGTCATCCAAAGGCTAGGGTCTCGAGTATTGATTTCAAGAAACACAAAGTGCCTGACCTGAATGTTGATCTCAGGAATGTCTCTAGATTTCGTCTCAGTAAATATCTTCTATCAAGCCAAAGAAGGAGGAATAGGAAACTAGGGGGACGAAAAGCAGTATCTCAACATGTTTAGGATAGGGCTTATGTTTTTTTTTTATCTAATTCAAGCTCAATTCGTACAGGATTGGAAAGGTGCGTTGAATCTGATGTTTCGGTGTTATCCCCGTCGTAGCTGGTGGGACATGTCAACAGCAGCACAGTCGAATCCCGATGCATGAAGGAGATCAGGAACGGGAAGAGAGAGTACCTTCGGATGAAAGCTCACATATAGAGATTGACTTGGAAAGAGAAATAGAAGAAACAATCCAGGTGAATTCAATGGTGCAGATTGACCTAAATGGTTTTCAGGATCATTTAGTTGAAATGATAAGGAATGAAAGAGTTTCGAGGGGTTATCAATGAATTGTCTCTCAATTAATATAAGGGGGGTTGGGGATCCAAAGAAAGCAAGATGGGTAAGGAGACTAAAGGCGTCGTATGGTGTTTATTTTATAGCATTGCAGGAAACTCAAATGATAGATTCCTCCCAAATTAGGTTCTACACTTTTGGGGGTTAATCTAGATACGAGATGGATCTGATAAATGCATCAGGAAGGTCTGGCGATTTGGTATCAATATGGGATCCCTTATTTTTCTTCAAACAATCCAGTGTAAAATCTAGGCACTTCCTTATTACTCAAGGTATTATTCCAAGGCTAGACTTGGGTATTTTGATTATAAACCTTTACACGCCACATGATACAAATTCTAAAAAGGAATTATGGGATGCGCAATCATAATTTATCAGCTCATCATTGGGTTTGTATCTATTGATGGGAGATTTTAATGTCGTTCGGGAACCATTAGAGAGGCTAAACTCGGAATTTTATGCTTCAAATGCCAAGGATTTTAATGATTTTATTGCAAGAGCAGGGCTGTTTGAATATGCAATGGGCGGTCAACAATTAACTTATATAAGTGGTAATGGTATAAAACACAACAAAATTGATCGGGTGTTGGTATGTGATGGTTTTCTTAACATGTGGCCGGGCATGAGGCTCACAGCTTTGCCTAGGGAGGGGCTCACGGATCATTCCCCTCAGCTTCTACAAGCAATAGAATCTGATTTTGGTGCTAAACCGTTCTGGTTTTTCAACTCATGGCTAAATATCTCGGGTTTCAAGGATCATGTTCGCTCGCTATGTAATTCTTTTGTGTTCACAGGCCCTGCGGATAAAAGGCTTGCCACGAAATTGAAGTGGTTGAAGAATGGAATTAAAAAATGGATTGCTGAGTTCTTGGCCAAAGAAAATGTGCGTCTTGACATCTTAAATGCTCAGCTTGAGCACCTTGATAAACTGGTGGAAACATGCTTAATTTCTGAAGCTGATTTGGCTGTTCAGATTAATATTATGAATGACCTGAGAATAATTAGAAATCGGAGGAAAGCAGATACCATCCAGAATCTAGAATAAAGTGGGTGATGGAGGGCGATGAAAATTCAAAATTCTTCCATGGAATTGTTAACTCGAATAGTTGTAGCAATAGAATACATGGAATGGTCATCAATGGGATGTGGGTTACGGATCCGGTGAGGTTAAAACATAATGTGGCATGCTTTTTAGTAGCAAATTTGCTCATTCCCCTTGTGTAAAACCAAGTTTTGTTGTCCCTGGAATTCATAAGCTCTTCGATTGTAAAGCTCTTGAGCTTGTTGCTCCTTTCTCACTTCTGGAAATTAAGCGGGTGGTGTGGGATTGTGATGGAAACAAAGCACCCGATCCAAATGGTTTCAACTTGACGTTCATAAGGAAATTCTGGAATTGTCTTGAGAATGATTTTGTGGATCTATTACATGAATTTCATGTATCGGGGAGAATTAATAGCGGTTGTATGTCATCCTTCATCGCCCTAATTCCAAAGATCAAAGACCCGCTCACACCAAACGACTGAAGGCCTGTGAGTTTGATTGGAATTTTAAATAAAGTAATCTCTAAAGTGTTACAAAATAGACTGAAGATGGTCATTGGTGATGTGATATCAGATGAGCAGAGTGTGTATCCCCCTAATCAGCCCATCTTGGATGGTCCGCTTATCATCAACGAGGTAGTTTCATGGCTCAAGAAATCGAAAGGTGCAGGTATAATATTAAAATTGGACATTGCCAAAGCTTTCGACTCCTTTCATTGGGAGTCCTTAGATGATGTCCTTTCACAAATAAATTTTCCATTGACCTGGAAGACATGGATCATGGCGATTCTTGGCTCGAACCATACATCAGTGCTTGTTAACGGTTGTCCCACAGAGCAATTCGAGTATCAAAAGGGCCTAAGACAAGGCGACCCTCTATCGCTTTTATTGTTTATCATTGCCATGGAAGTTTGGTCATGTATAATGAAAAAGGCTGTTTTGATGGGTTTGTTTGAAGGGATCCAAATGCCTGGCCGAGGTCTGATTTTATCACATTTCCTCTTTGCAGATGATGTGATTATTCTGGGTAATGAAAGTGTGAGGAACTTGAAGAACACATCTAGGCTACTTCGGGGTTTCTTTCTGATCTCTGGTCTCAAAGTTAATCTGCAAAAAAGTTCTATCTTTGGAGTCGGCATTCCTGATCATCTTCTCTTGAACCTCGCTAGAGCCATGAACTGTAAAGCGGGTAAATTGCCTTTCTTATACCTTGGACTCGTTGTAGGTGCCAACATGAATAACGTTAAGGATTGGGATCTGGTGATAAATATTTTTAAGGCAAGGCTCTCTAATTGGAAGGCAAAATCATTATCGATTGGGGGCCGGGTCACTTTAATTAAGTCGGTGCTTGAATCATTACCGGTTTACTATTTCTCTTTGTATAGAGCTCCCGCTTAAGTTCTCAACAATTTAGAAAAGATTAGGAGGCAATTCCTTTGGGGTGGTCATGGGGATAAGAGACATATCCATTGGGTCTCTTGGAAAACTATCACGTTACCAAAAGAGAAAGGCAGTTTGGGAATCACGCCGTTAAAAATCTCAAATTTGACTCTTCTTGCAAAATGGTGGTAAGGTTTAAGAATGAGAAGCATACTCTCTGGTGGAATGTTATTTGGTCTATCCACCAACCCGATGACGATCAAGATCATGGAACCCGATGACGATCAAGCTTGCTACACCTGGGGTATGGAAAAATATTTATGCTATAAATAAGGTGTTGACGGATATCGATATTGATTTAAATTGCCTAATTAGTAGAATTCTGGGGTGTGGAAACGACATTCACTTTTGGACATAAAAATGGATCGCTGAGAAGCCATTGATGTCGTTATTTCCATCATTATTTGCTCTCGAATCGCATAAAGGCATCTGGGTTTGTGAATGTTATATATTCCAAGATCACAATTTGGTATGGAAATGGAGATGGAAAAGAGGTTTGAACTCAGATCAGGAAAAAGAGGAGTTTAAAATCTGGTGGATCTATTGTTGTTTGTCTTACCAAATGGTGCAAAGGACCGATGGAGGTGGGTTATTACTAAAGAGCAGCAATTCTCAATAGCATCATTAAAGGAGCTGCTGTTAACCAAAACTGGGGGGACAATTATCATAAGTTTCAATGGAATGGATGGACGCAAAAAACGGTCAACATTTTTAATTGGAGGACGGATTTAAACCGGCTGCCAACATGTGACTCGCTAATCAAGAGAAATATTTCGTTGAAGTCTAATTTATGTTTGTTGTGTGGTATGGCGGAGGAATATGTGGAACATATCTTCACCTCATGTGATTTTGCTACACAAGTACGGTCAAAGGTTAGTTCATGATTGGACCAATATATGCATTTTCGTTTAAAGACATCATGGAAATTCCATATATACTTAGACGGGATAACAACTTTAAAAAGGGGATCACACCATTTTCATGGCCACTACATGGAGCATTTGGAAACATAGGAATAATATCCTTTTTTATGGAGTGGCCCTGCAATTTACAAGGTTACATGCAACATCATGGTGCTCGCATCCTTATGGTTGAAGGTTAGGGACAAGAACAAGGGATTTGATTACCCTAAGGAAGTTCCCTTTAGACTCCGGATGAGAACGTTTCATCTCTTGTTGTTTTTTCTTTTTAATTGCCTCTATGTTTTATTTTATTTTTTTCTCTTGTATACTCAAGAGTTTTTAGCTCCTTGTTAGCCATCTTTTTTCAATATATATGTTTTTGCCGTCCAAAAGAAAAAAAATAGGCGTTGTTAGAAAATTTATTTACTAAAATGGATAGTTTGAAAAATATTTACCAAAATGGGTGTTTTTGATAAAATTTATTTTTCTCACTTCAAATTTATTGGATTAAAAAAACTTCTATTTATAAACTATTCTTCTAGAAAAAGTTATAGAAAAGTTTTAAAATTCATTTGTTAATCCCGTCTGCAATTTCTTTAGAGAAATAACTAATTAAGCCATCTAACATTTTTTTTTCTAAATGAAATAAATAAACTTTTTAAAAATATATTTATTGTTTGATCATGGAACTGTGTAAAACATTTTTAAAAAGTGTATTTATATTTTATATCAAAAATGGGTTTTGTTATTACGTGTTCAAATTATTTTAAAAATTTTCTAGAACGATTTTAAAACCGTTTGGTTGTTTTGAATTTTTAATAACCGTTCATTTTTTAAACATACTATTTAAAACCGTTCGATTTTCCGAAATGTCATTTTTAATATATTCGGCTTTCTTAAAAATAATTTTACAACCGGTTACGTCCTTTTTAATATAATTTATTTTTTAAAGACGTTTAGAAGAAAAGCTTTTATTAAAGGCATTTAGAAAAAATGAAATGCTTTACATAATATGTTTAGAAAATGTAAACGATTTTAAAAAGACGTTGCAATAAACAAATGGCTTTAAAAAGTATGCTTACAAAAACAAACAGTTTTAAAAAAGATGCCTGGAAAAAAAAAACGATCTCTAAACTATTTTTTTAAAAGGACATTAAAAAAACCGAATGGTTAAGAAATATGTTTAAAAAAACTAGAGCGATTTCATAAAGGATGTTTAATACAATTTATAAAATGCGTTTCGATACATATTTTAATTTTTTTTTTAATAATTTAAGCGTGTATTAAGAAAAAAACTTTTTTAATAGAAAATACAAATATATTTTTTTAAAACATTCTCTAAAACACCACGATCAAACAAAGTTTATATTTCTTAAATAGCTTATTAATTTATAATTTTAGCAACAAAATAGTTTGAGTAATTTATTTTGATTCCTAAAAATAAATTTTAGTGGTCGTTTGCAAATGAATTATAATGGTTTTAAATTTTTTTTTTATAAAATCCAACAACCCAACAAAGTTTTTATATAATTTTATTATAACTTAACTTTTTCTAAGGAATACTTGTATAAATAGAAATCTTTTTTTAACCTAGTAAGATTAGGAGTGTGATAAATAAAGTTTATCAAAAACACCCATTTTGATAAATATTTTACAAATCAACCATTTTGATAAATAAATTTTCGACCAACACCCTTTAGGGAAAAAACTCGTCAATAGTGCGTGAAACAAGAATTTGTTATAAATATTTGTTTAGACTTTTTCCTTTAGAAAAACAACTATTCGTTTAGATAATTTCCACAAATGAGTTTGAAAATAAAAATACCACATATACTTAGAAAAAAACTAGTTAGCACAAAATATTTTTCTTTTGAACACATACTATTCAAAATGTTTATTTTAAAAAGGTTTGAACCCGAATATCAAAAAACGTTACTTCAGATAAATAAACTATCATAATTCACATCATCAAGTAGTGTAATTAACCCAACCGTATGTAGTTATTATCACGTACTCACACCCCTTCTTGTTCACCCGCAATATCAGCTCTTGTTTGCAGGTAGGGGCCACCTTCGATCACCAACCACAAACCACTGTTCACAGTCAAATTCATCGTAAATTTCGAATCAAATTCAACAATCAACTCAATCCAATTCAATCCCACACCAAAACCCCCAATTCCCTTATTCAATCCCTCTGACAAATTCGCCATCACGATCCACCATCCTACCCATGGCGATTTGATCACACAATTCACAAAATTCAAATTAGGGTTTCATACATTCATCTGATCATCTCAATCTCTCACACACGATGCTAGCTCCAGCTCCCTCCGGCACCATTCCCGGAACGACGCCGTTGCTGTACTCCGGCGAGGACGACCGCGGGCGGCGGTCGCTCCGGCGGCAGAGCTTACGCGACGCCGCGCGGTTCCTCCGGCGGGCGAGCAGCCGGCGGATGATGAGGGAGCCGTCGATGCTGGTGAGGGAGACGGCGGCTGAGCAGCTGGAGGAGAGGCAGAGTGATTGGGCGTATTCGAAGCCGGTGGTGGTGCTTGATCTCGTGTGGAATTTGGCGTTTGTGGTGGTGGCTGCGGTGGTTTTGGTGTTGAGCCGTGAGGAGACGCCGGCGGCGTGGCTGAGGGTGTGGGTTGTGGGGTATGGTGTGCAGTGTGGTGTTCATATGGTGTGTGTGTGGAGTGAGTATAGGAATAGGCGGGAGAGACGATGGGATGACGGTGGGGACTCCGGTGAGGGTGGTGATGGTGGTAGTGGGGCTAGAGGGATTAGTAGTCAGTATGTTACATTGGCTAATTTGACCAACAATGAAAACAGGTTAGAAATGAAGCTATGAATGTAATTGACCAATTGTTGTGACTAATTGTTGTGATCGGTTAATCGTATTCTTTTTTGCAGTGGAGTGACAAAGTATTTGGAATCTGCAAATACAATGTTTTCGTTTGTTTGGTGGATCCTTGGGTTCTATTGGGTATCGTCGGGTGGGCAAACAATGGCGCAGACCTGTCCTAAGCTTTACTGGTGGGTTAGCATTTTAATTGATGTTAGGTTAGGTACATATGTTGTATAGATTGGTAGTTGATCAGTGGTTTACATGATTTTACAATGCAGGCTTTCTGTAATATTCTTGGCATTTGATGTCTTTTTTGTTGTTTTCTGTGTTGCACTCGCGTGTGTTATTGGTATCGCGGTCTGCTGTTGCCTTCCATGTATAATTGCGGTCTTGTATGCTGTTGCAGATCAGGTAAACAAGCCGTGATCTTTTTATAGTATCTTAAATTGCTTTTATCCAGGTAGAAAGGTCTCTATGAATCTATGGTTATTTAGTCTAGCTTCATATATGTTTGTGAAATTTGTCATCTTTCTTTCAATATCTTGGCATCAATCCCCTGCTTACTCCATGTGGGATAAGTTTTAACTGTTCTTGGACTCTTGGTGGGTCTTTTTTTTGTAATGATAGTGTAGTAATTGCACCATCATTTGGGCCTCAAAAGTTCATTTTAATCACACCTCAATTTTCTTTTGCACAATTGTTATTCTACACACGATTGAACTTCTTAAACGACGTATTATAAGACTCCCTAAGAATTTGTAGTTCTCTGTCTTAACTAACATTGACATTGCAGGAAGGAGCGAGCAAAGAAGACATTGAACTGCTGCCAAAGTTTATATTTCGCCGTGATGGTGGATCTGGAAAAACTAATGATGAGATACACCGCCTTTGTAGTGGAGTAATGACCGAGTGTGGCACTGATACACCCATTGTACATGTTCTCTCACCTGAAGATGCTGTAAGATCTCTCTCTCTCTCACACGCTAACCACACACCGTTTAGGACTGACCAGCTCAGGCTGGTAAAAAAGGGCAAATTGCCGAAATAGACCGGGCTGGTTTTGGCTTTTTTCAATATTGATTTTGTTGCCATGCCAGCATAAGAAAAGCCACATCAACTACAAAAAGCCACACCATCACTTGTCAAATTTATCAGGTAGCACAAGAAACTATATTCATAATAACTCATCCAACTGAAAGTCTTTGTACCATATTGGCAATAAAAATGTACAAAAGCATCTTGCGACAAAAGTGAAGCAGGTTTGTGGCTTTAACCTACATTTTATTGTCGATTTTAGCAACCAAGTTACATTTTTTTTCCTCGGTTGCAGTTAGAAATGACTTATTCATCTATCAACAAGTCTTTTTAGATATATTCTCCAAAAATCGTGGACAGGGCATCTTATTTGTCATTTTAGTGTTTATGTATATGCAATGTGGATCTGATGTGCTTCTTGTGATTATTTCTATTAACATTCTCTTAAGAAAAGGATCAGGCTTTCAGACTTGTAAATGAGCTTATTTTTTTATTTTTTCACATACCATTTCTTGCATGGCATATGATGTGAGGTTGGTTGATAAAATTGGTAATAAACCGCATGTTAGTTTTTATTTTGAGCCTCATTTGGAAGTTGGTTGCTAAATCGGGAAAATGTGAGAATTTTGTTTCTAATTCGTGCAGTTTGACCTAAAATAAACATTTAAGATGGACTTGGATATGTGCAACTAATATTACAGACTAACTGCAACCTCATCCCCTAATTCCCATGATCTACTTTCTCCAACCGATGTAAATAGCTACATGTGTAATGGGTCAAAACTGGTTCAATTCGTAACTGGCCATTTATTTAGTACGGTTTGAAAAAGAACAAGTCAGGATGGGTGGTTGATGCCCACAAACTTTTTTTGTCCATTGGAGTAATTTCTAAAATAACTAATTCGTGAATTATGATCATAAAAACAATATTTGTAAACAATCATCTTGATATTGATGTGTGAATTATTATCAAAGAAACAATATTGTTAAACAATAATCTTGATCTCTAAATAAAAACGGTTTAGAAGTTTGCATGCATTAAACTTTTAGCCTGTTCGACTCATTCTCCATTTATCCAATTTTTTTCATATAGCTCGTTGGAGATAAAACATGACCTTAGTCGACCGATTACTACCTTTAGTAATAATTTATGACTTCATTGAATCGAGCTTTAACATACGATGTTAATGGTTAACATGTAGGAGTGTTGCATATGCCTCTCGGCCTATGACGATGAAGCCGAGCTACGCGAGCTTCCATGTTCTCACCATTTTCATTGCAGCTGCATAGACAAGTGGCTCTACATCAATGCAACATGCCCTCTCTGCAAGTACAACATTGTGAAGAACCGCACTCATGGCTGTGAGGAGGCCTAGTAAGATCATTAGTTTTACTTGTATCAAATGGCTCTTAATTGTCTAGTGTTTTTATAAAATCCTATTTGCTGCGTGTTAGCTTTAATTTTTCTTTTTTTAGGTTCATAAATCATCATTCATGAAAATCAAAAGCTAAGAGAAATACTCATTACAACCTGTTAAAGTTGTGACAAACTTATATTGTATGCATCAATTTGTGTGTGCCAATATATGCTTTCTCATTATAGCAGATTATATCATTCAAAATAATCTAGGTTTTAAGAACAGTCCGACCAGTGAACCAGTAAAGTAAACATTTTCTTCTTATATAACCGGTAAACATTTTAATCATTAAAAGCAATTGTAGTCAACAATTCATTGAAACTACAAGTTTATTTGATACCTATAACAACCCCTACTACAATATGACCCACGTATCATCAGTCTAATTTGAATGATTTTATACAGATATGAGCTAATTTTTAATCTTTAGGCCCATAGTCAGCCCACTCTTTAGCCTTTGTTTAGCCCATTTGACGATTAATGAGGTCATCCGGCTTCGGACATAACTTCTGCGTAGACGCACAAATCGGGCTGAAACCTAAAACGGTTAGAACAAGTTCCAATATAGGCATGTCCAAACCAATTTTTGGAAGGAACCGTTTCGGGTCAGAACCGGTTTGTAGATTAAAAAAACCACCCTGCCTGATAGGAACCATTGCGGGTAGATTCAACACCGCTTCAGATTGGACCAATTTAGGAACAGGTTAAATAGATTATTATTTTAAGAACATTATATTATATAAAGTTTATTTTCATTTATTTTTTCAGTTTAGACATTACAAAGACAAAAATTGCAATGTAATACAGAAAACATACAAATTGCAGACAAATTTTATTTTTGTGCGTTTAAAGTTTAAACATTGTCGTTTTGTGTCGTGTCTAATTGTCATCAAAAACAAGTTTCCCGTTACAAAATGAGAACGACTTTTCTTGTGCTACCTCCTCGTGTATTTGTTCTTCAAGTTCACCTTCAAGACTTGTGATATGTTGTGCCCATATTCCATTCCATAGCATCCAAATGGTTTTTCATACAAATGCACATTCCCAACGACTCAATTAAAATGGTTTAATCAAATGCACTGTGCACATTCCCAACAACTCAATAGATATGGCCGAGTCATTAACTTCATGAGCTACTAGATTAGCCGAAGGGTATGAGACAAGATATATGTTTTGGTTTTATAATATCATATAAGATTCAAATTAACAATACTCATGTTATGCCTCACCCATTATCATCCTTCTTCAAGTTCACAAATAACCACCAATCTTTCTATTTTAATATAAGAGTAACTAGAAGGAACACGTGGTTGTATCACATTCTTTCTCGTCAAATTTTTTTCGATTCTCTCTCCTATTAAATAATCATATTAATTACTAATAATATTAATAATTCTTTTAGATTAAATTAGATTATTAATAAGTTAAGAAAAATATTTTTTATTAATGTTATTTCTAAAGAAACACATTTTTTATAAAATAAGAAAATTTTCTAACACATCATACTTTTTTAATGAAAAATCTAAAAATTGTGTTTTTAAAAAGTAAAATTTTATAAGTAAAAAACAATTAAAATTAGGAGTTATAGTATTAATGTTTTTAAAAATGATATTTTTTTTAAAACATTTGTTTTAAAACAAATTTTTTTATTCTATTTATAATAAGGAAGATTACAATAATATCTTATCTTAAAAATATCGTTTTATAATTAACAAGTTTTAACTCTATTTAATATTTTATTTATTCAACCCGTATTATATACGGGTTTACTAAAGCTACTACATTATATTTGTATATATAATTAAACCAAATGGATAACTACAAATATTTTAAACTTGATTTTAAAAAAAAAAAGAAGATAGCACCACTTACCATTTCTTGAAGAAAACCATCAATCTAAATAACCATTTGAACTAACATAACTATAAAAATAGCCTTTAAGGCGTTAAGCCATAAAGCCATGATATGTGTACGTGAATTATGCTAATTTTAGATCCATGATCCTTTTGGTACTGAATATTAATGGGGAAGGTTTTCCTCGTTCACAAATGGGCCGAAGTATTTTTTGCTATATACAATACAACTTAATAAATTGTTTTATTTAAAAACTTTGATTTTTATTGTGATAATAATAGTATAATATTTTGTACCCGTATCTGATAAATTATTGATAAAAACTTATTAGAAAGTGAACAAAAGTGTTGCTAGATAACCCAATCCGATTTGGTTTGATCCACTTTGAAATGGTTAAAAGATACCATTAATATTAAACATCTTAACTATTCAGTATTAAGGTTACTTTTTAATTATTAAAAGATTATAAATCATTAAAAGGTAGCATTTTAATGACCATTAAAAGGCTATCAAAGAGCCACTTACTCAATTGCATACATAAATGTTTAGTTTAAAACTAGAGGAAAAGAAACTCTTACTCTTAGTTTGACGCTTGTATTCTTTTGTATATATATGACTAGCATGTGAACCCGCGCTTTGCCGCAGGTTATTAAAATTTATAACACTTGATTTCGATTACTTGTACATTAGTATTCAATTCGTAGATATGGATAAAAATTATATTAACAACTCTATTTTGGAAAAAAAATCATGTCGAAACGTTAATATAATTTAGCACACCATAACGAGAAATTTAAATTGTATAAACCATCATATTTTCATGATTATAAGAGAAAAACGATATAAGATTCTGAACATTGAAGCAGTTTTGAGAGCTTGTATATTTTTAGTTTGATGACTTGTATAATCACACATTATTATTTATTACTAAAACTATTTTTATTTTGTAAATAACTATTATAATTACTTTAAAATCTATTACTATTATTATTATTGTTGTTGTTATTATTATTAAATTCAATGAATTCATATGGATTAAGGTCAAAATAAAATTACTAAAATGCTTTATAAATAGTATAGATAATGTAGATATTAATTATTGCTTTCTATATGTTATGTATAATGAATTGACTCACGTGATGCACGCGTGCTACTGAGTCTTTTTTCCGACCAGCCTTAAATACTAATTATATTATTATTATTATTATTATTATTATTATTATTATTATTATTATTATTATTATTATTATATTATTATTATTATTATTATTATTATTATTATTATTATTATTATTATTATTATTATTATTATTATTATTATGTTATTATTATTATAACTATGTAAATATTTGGTAAATAGTATTTAGTTAATAATATAATACTTAATTTAAATAGTAAAAATAAAAATGGAAAATATAAATACAATGTTAATTTAAATTTTTATAAATAAAGTAATACTTAATACAATGAATTTAATCATATGCATTAACTCATGTATTAATTAGAATAAGTTTATTAAATGAGGACAATTTAGGAACACTTGTATCATATGTTTAAATAGTTGTCTAGGTGTCTTACAAAAATAAAAAATTAATCCATGGGTTTTGTATTATATAATAATAAAGATAGAGATTTCTGTTATGTAAATATAGAATAATCCAAACTAGAGGAAAAGAAACTCTTAATTGCATACATAAATGTTTAGTTTAAAACTAGAGGAAAAGAAACTCTTAGTTTGACACTGTATATATATGATTTGGATTATGCAATAGAGAATATTCAAGTGGTACGTCCTACTTTTGGGACATATATAATCATGTTAAAACTTCATTTTGGAAACGTGTAAAGGGATTTTGAGTTTTGACATATTCTTGCTTGATTTATTTTCTACATATATCACATATTAAAATATTATTATCATTAAAATAATATAAATATATATTTTTTAGTGCTTAACTTTGTATCCACTAACTAAAGAAAATATTAAAAATAAATAAAAATAAATCTACGTAAACTATATGGTGTAGGCTATAAGCCGCATCATATCTAAATATTGATCAACATCTCTTGAGTGATGATATCCAAGATGCATATTCTGAAAGTATAGACCTATTTACCTTCACAATCCAAATATATATCACACTAATTATGGCAAGGCTTATGTCTCACGAGGGAAGTAAAACATAGATAGTGGTAGTGGCGTACCCAGGAAAAATTTTTATGAGGGCAAAAAATGAGACAGTTGCATAACCTTAGGGGGGACTCGGGATTTTCACATATATATAACACTAAATTTTTTTTTTACGGGGGGCGGCTGCCCCCTCATCTCTACCCGGGTCCGCCCCTGGATAGCGGTGCTGTTTTTGTGAACTTTTATGTCCAACCATTTGCTGGGCTTTGGTAAAATATAAAATCTCCTTGTCGATAAAAAAAAACACAGATACTTTTTATTTTGGAATATGTTAGTATTAAGTTTTTAAATGTTATGTAATATGATAACATTAATATATTTGGTTTTGGTAAATTGTTAGGTGAGCGGCGAACTACCATCATAGTCCACCTGTATAAGAACAAAAGAAATGCTCAATGTTGTGGAAATTACAGAAGGCGAGAAGGGTCAAGCTACTTGGGAATACTGTGAAACTATGGGAGGGAGTAATAGAAACAAAAATTAAAAAAGAGACTCATGTGACGATAAACCAATTTAGTTTCATACCAGGGAGGTCAACTATTGAGGTGATACACATTCTCAGAAGGAAAATGGAAAAATAAAGAGATAAGAAGAAGGATCCGCATATGATATTCATTGATCTAGAAAAGGCATATGATAGTGTGTCTCGTCAATTGATTTGGGAAAGCTTGACGCGTCGAGGGGTCCCTGAGAAGTACATAAACATAATACAGAATATACATGATAGGACCCAAACAAGGTTCGCGCGCTGGTGGGAGATATTCATCCCTCTATGTTGAGGTGGGATTTCATCAAGGGTCAGCGTTAAGTCCATTTTTGTTCACAGTAGTACTGGGTGAGCTGTCGAAGTTCTTTCACGACACAATCCTACGATGCATGCTCTTCGTGGATGATATTGTGTTAATCGACAAAAATAAATTAAGTTTGAATGTGTGATTAAAAGAGTGGCGAGCAGCATTAGAAGGCAAGGGGCTAAAGATCAGTTGCTTTAAGAGCGTGTATCTGTATTGCACCTTTAGTGGACCACAAGTGACTAAATTTAAGTACTTAAGATGGTATGGGGAGATAGATAATGATTTTACACACAAAATTCAAGCAGGCTGGTGTAGATGGAGGGTGGTGTTAGGAGTATTGTGTGACAAAAACTACCCAATGAAGTTAAAGGGAAAATTTTACAGAGTTTAAATTTGACCAGCATTACTATATGGAACTGATTGTGGGGCTATGAAGAAGACAAATGCATGCAAGATGAAGGTGGTAGAGATACGCATGCTGAAGTGAATGTGTGGGCACACAAGATTAGACCGGATAAAAGTAATGCTTTTAGAGATAGGTTTAAGGTAGCTAGTATAACAGATAAGATAAGAGAATGGAGATTAAGATGGTTTGGACATGTCAAAAAAGACAGATGACGACATCGGTTAGAGTAGTTGAGACCCTCACGATAGACAGGAGGAGAAGTAGAGGCAGACCCAAAATAACCTGGAAGGAGAGAATTAGATAAGATTTGTTAGAGCTACACCTCTTGACAGATATGATCCAAGATAGAAGTAGTTGGAGACGTAGGATTAAGGTTATGGATGTTTAACGAATGGTCCAGATAGGAGTTACATTTGACATAGGATTTAGTTTAAAGTCTTTTGGGGGCTTACTGCTTAGTGTGGTTTTATAACCGTTATAACAGGCTTCGCATGAGAACACTTTCCTTGATATCACTTCATTGCCTATTGCCACCAGGTGCTGAATATGTTGTATAATAATTTAGTGAGAGTAAGACTATAAGAGTAACATAATGAAACGAATTTAGTGAGAGTAAGACTATAAGAGTAACATAATGAACTGAATTTAATGAAAGTAAGACCATAAGAGAAATGTAATGAACCGTGAATAACAAAGTTGGTCTGAATGTTTAATAGGGAAATTGGATTTTAATAATTCAAATTATTGATTATTGGTCAATATTACTAACAATTTGATCAGTATTAATATCAGCTTTCGATTTTGTTACTAACAACAGTCCTAGTCTAACTGTTCGTTAACTCCGTTAGTTTTTTATGACGTATCACATGACGTGGCTCGTGACGTGACGTATAACATAGTTATAATTAAAAATATAAATATATTACTCAATTCTTAATAAAAGATCATTTTATGGAGTTATTCTAGGTAACGTTTTGTCATTGGTTGAGTAGCTTGGAGACTAAAGAGACACAAAAATTAAATGATATACTTATATTTTCTATTTTAATTATGTAATAAGTCATGTCACATGTCACATCACGAGCAACGTCGCATGCCACGTCACGAGCAACGTCGCATGCCACGTCACGAGCAACGTCGCATGCCACGTCACAAGCAACGTCACGTGCCACGTCGTTAAAAATTAACAGAGTCAGCGAACAGTTAGACTGGACTGTTATTAGTAACGAAATCAAAATTTATAGTAGTATTTGTCAAATTGTTAATTGAGATTAATATTAAAAGGCGGGCGTTGATTAAATTTGAAATATTTTAATACATATTAATTATTACATATATAATGTCATAATTTATTGTTTGAAGGAAAAGAAGAGAAGGTTTGGTTTATGCCGAGGTCCTTTTCTTGACTTTTGCTTAAAGCTTTATATTATTGTAAAAATATATCCCATAGGACCTTAGTGTTATGACCAAGTCATAAATAGTAATGTAATTATTGTTATCATTTACTAGTAATGTATGTATAAGGGATCGATATCTAGACATCTTTAATAATAATTAACACTTCAGAAATTTTTATGGGTTCGTGTTATATAGGAGGGGGTCGTATAGCCCTATGATGGTTTTACCTTGTTTTTATGGAAACACGGTACAACACTCATAAATTTTTTAATATTTTTTAAAGTGGTTGTAAGTAAAAAAAAAAAAAGATAATAATAAAAATATAAAAAATATTATTTAATTAAAAAAAGCAAAAAAAATAATATTTTTAAAGTAAATACGAGGGATGGTGATAGGAAAACGAGTGTGAATGCTATTAATACAAGATTACACTAAAACCCTCCCCGTAGATCAAATCATATTTGTATTCAAGATTCTTAATATGGTAGTTACTTTTCGATAGAAAGCTTAATAATTACAGAAGTGATTAAATATTCAAAAGTATTATTGTGGGATCCGTTTTTTGGATGGCCTGCAATGAGTGGTCTATGAGTGTGGAACACAAAAAGACGGTTGTTTGTCTTCTTATACAAATCTTCCACGATACGTGTAAAATGTCATTTTCGTTCCTAACGTTTTGTTTAATTTGACATTTCAATTCAAAAATATTTTTTTATCATTTCAGACACTGTAGTTTACCAAATGTTATCATTTGCATTCATTCCACTAACTCTGTTAAATATGAGGGTTATTTAATCTTTTTCAACATCCTAATTATCTAATTAAAACAAAATAATCAATTAATATTTCATTAAAACTAAAAAACATATGAAGCGACTAATGAGATCGGATGCTTCGATTTAAAAGTTTCGATTAACTCTAACTCATCTTATTCAATTGAGGTTTGCTGTGATATTTAATTGATCTTCATCTTTTGTTCGAAAGTGCACCATTGTTCGATTGAGATCTACTGTTGTTACATTTTGTTTGACTGAGGTTTGTTGTTGTCACGTAACGTGACAGTAGCAGATCTCAATCAAGCATAACGTGACAACTATAGACTTCGATCCCACAGTAGAACTCAATCGAATAAATGTACACATTAGAACAAAATATGAAGATTAATTGAAATCTCAAAGCAGACCTAAATCGAACAACATGAGTTAGATTTAATCGAAGATCGTAAATCAAAGCGTCTGGTCTCACTAGTCGCTTCATATGTTTTTTAGTTTAATTGAATATTAATTGATTAACTTGTTTTAATTGGATAATTAGAGTGTTGAAAAAGACTAAAATACCCTCATATTTAACGGAGATTTTAATGAAGTTAGTAGAGTGAATGAAAATGACAACATTTGGTAAACTACAGTGACTGAAATGACAAAAAAAAAATTTGGATTGAAATGGCAAGTTAAACAAAACGTCTAGGACGAAAATGACATTTTACTCCCACAATATTGTCTCTTAATTTATATCAAGTAAATGAATGATCTCTAATTAAAATAATAATAATAATAATAATAATAATAATATAATAATAATAATAATAATAAAATAATAATAATAATAATAATAATAATAATAATAATAATAATAATAATAAATAATAATAATAATAATAATGATACTAAGAGATAAACTGAAGAGCATTCATATTCCATTATTTATATTCATCTTTATAATAACACTAAAATCACTATTTTTTCTTTCTTATTTTTAACTAGATAATACATTTTTAATACATTTATCATTACTTTTTCTTTCTTTTATACTCACAACTACTTTAAAAAAGTATTAAAAAATTAATAGAGATGAACAGTGTTTTATCAAATATAGAAATCAACAGTAACATGTTCTCTATACTTCACTTACCACAACTTAAAACCATTCTCTATAATATAAAGAACACACTTATAAATATATAAAGAGTGAGATGTGAATACTCTAAAGATGCAAGGAGGTATTAACATTTATAAGGTTTGGTTTTGATAATTTGTATCCTAACATTTACTATGAGGATACATTCACCTTGAATGTAGTTAAAAATAAATATATGGTAGATAAAGTTAGTTCTCACTTGCACCATGCGGCGTGTAGTGGCCTTCACTATTCACTCAACGTCACTATCATTTTCACTCTCACATGAAAATGGTCATTATTAAGATGTCCAAAAAAACCGGTTTGGTCGAAAAAACCAAAACCGGTTTCTGGCCCAAACCGGTTTGGCCCAAACAGGTCCCGAACCGGTCCGAACCGCTGGTTCCTACACCGGTTGGAGGTTTCGTATGTTGAAACCAGTTTCAAACCGATCCGATTCCAAACCAGTTCACAAACCGGTTCCAAACCGGTTCCCAAACCGGTTCTCAAACCGATTTTCAAACCGATTCCCAAACCGGATTTCAAAAAAGTAGCCGTTATATAACGGCTATATAGCCGTTTTTGACATTTTTTGGTTTTTTTTACTATTTTACCCCATTAAGCTAGTATAAATATGTATTGGATGTTTTGGTTGAACTACAACAACTTAAAACGCTCTCTACTCTAAAAAAACGCCCTTTATTCTCAAATACGCTCAATACTTTCGTTCAATTCAAAAAAAACTCTCAATACTCTCGTTCATTTCAAAATGGCTTCATCAAATGCTCAATCATCCGTTGGTTGTGATGCGTCTTCAAGCAACGTGATGGTCGCAATCCTTCCTACGAATAGGAATCCCGAATATGGTGCAATTACGATTTATGTCAAATGGCTAGCGGTCCAAACAAAGCTCGTTGCAAGTATTGTCATAAGTTTTTCAAAAAAGATGCAAATACAACTTTGAAAAACCACATTACGAATAAATATTGTAAGGCTTTGAAAGGTGAACCGTCTCAAGGTCAAACTTCGATGACAAGCGAAGGGAATGTTTGGGCTTATGACGTTGATGCAGTTCGTGAGCAAATGGCGCATTTTGTAATTCAATAAAGCTTGCCATTCAAATATTTCGACAATGAACGTTTGACTCGGCTAATTTAACGAACTCTCCAATCGCGATACTCACATGTAAGCCTTGCTACACTTAGAAGAGATTGCTTAAAAATGTGGAAAAAAGCTAAAAATGAATTAATATCTTATTTTGAAAATTTACAAACCGGTGTTAACTTAACTAGTGACGTTTGGTCGACTCCGCATGTTAACCAGACTCGTACATTTGTGTCACCGCCCATTGGGTTGAACCTGGTTCGTGGCAAATGATGAAACGTATGATTGCGTTTGAATTGTTTGATTATCCTCACACCGGGCAAAACATTTTTTATCTTATTAATAAAGTTATTAAAACATATAAATTAGAAAACAAAATATTTTCTATATCTTTTGATAACGCGTCAAATAATACGCTTGCGATAGAACATCTAAAATTAAAATATAAACCAATTTGTGACGGTGTGTTTTTTCATAGTCGATGTGTTGCGCACATCATAAACTTAGCCGTTCAAGACGGTTTAAAAGCTATTGAAACGCTAAATGATAGTTTTAAAAGAATGTTACGTGATATTTTTAGTAGTAACCAAAGATATAGTAGGTATCGCAAGTTTTGTAAAGACGCAAATTCCAAATGTTTAGGTCCGAATTGGGACGTACCTACAAGATGGAATTCGACTTGTAACATGTTTGAAAAGACTATTGACCAAAAAGAAAGTTTAATAGCCTTTCATAATACTTTGGTGAGTCGTGAAAAGGCTTCGACTTACCATTCATCGGGTTGGGCTATTATTGAAGAAATAACCAAAATGCTTAATGTTTTTAAAACCGCAACTACTTGTCTTTCTGGAGTTTATTATCCAACAAGTCCATTAGTACTTCACTAAATTTACTTAATGACTTTAAAATTAAATGAGTTGTCGTGTAGGAGACCTTATTCGGATATGATACCACAAATGAAAGAAAAGCTTTAAAAATATTTTAAAGAAATGCCTCCGGTTATTACATGTGCCGCTGCCTTAAACCCTTGTTTAAATACGTAGGGGGTTGAAACTTTACTCGATAAAATTACTTTTAATTTGGATTTAGAAGAAGAAAACTCATATTATGCTCAAAGTGTAAAAAATAATTTTAACACACATTTAGGCTAAATGTTTGATGTTTATTTAGCAAAATATGATGAAACATCAAACATACATGAGTCTATGCGGCATGCGGCACATGATGAAGTTTCAAGTGATCCAATATTTGCTTTGTATAATACTTTAAGAGATGAATGTAATAAACGTCAACGTGGTAACACTCCGAGTAGTGAAATCGGGAGGTATAGTGGAACAAACTTTTTATCCACCATGACTTCACAAGATTTTAAAATTTTTGACTTGCTGGCTTGGTGAAAAGGTAAGGAAGATCAATTTCCAATCCTATCCACCATGGCCCGAGATTTACTAACAGTCTAAGCTTTCACGGTAGCTTCAGAATCTGTTTTTTCTATTAGTGGCAGGATTATATCAATACGAAGAACCCGACTCACTCCCGAAGCAGTTGAAATGTGTATTTGCTTGAAGGATTATTTGGATGCAGCTGAAAGAATACAAGACAAATGCTCACTTGAAGGAGAAGTAGAATATGAAGCCGAAATATATGAAGACGAAGTAGACGATGGATTGACACCCGGAATGACCGATGATAAAGCGGCATATGACGAGTTCCTTCGTAATACCTCGGGTTCTGATGGCGAAGAATAAAATTTACGTCATTTGAATTGTTTATATATTTTGAATAGTATCTTCATTTTACATTTTATGTAATCTTTGATAAAAATAAATGATCATATTTAATTTTTCATGTATCATAAATCATAATTATATTTTTAGTTAATGTTTTATGTTTTAATATTTATAAATAATTTATATAAATGTGTAATCTTTGATAAAAATAAATAATGTTTTAGATAAATTGAACAAGTTTTGAAGAATTTGTTGTGTGAAAACTTCTGAAATTTGGCTAAGTGTTCAGGCGCATGATCACTGTTTGGCCGCATGAGCACTGTTTGGGCGCATGACTGTTTGGCACATGAGCACTATTTGGGCGCATGAGCACTGTTTGAGCGCATGAGCACTGTTTGGGCGCATGACTGTTTGGACGCATGAGCACTGTTTGGGCGCATGAGCTTTGTTTGGGCGCATGCTTTTGTTTGGGCGCATGCTTTTGTTTGGGCGTATGAGCACTGTTTGGGCGCATGCTTTGTTTGGTCGCATGAGCACTGTTTGGGCGTTTGAAAACTGAGTGAAAATTTAAATTTAAAAAAAAAATGAAAACCCGAACCAGTTTGGGCCCGGACCGGTTTTCAAATCGGCCCGGACCGGTTCTATAGGTTTGAATATCCTAGCCCTGAAACCGGTTTAGGAACCGAACCGGTTTGGAGTTCAAACTTGTTGAAAATAAACCGTTTCAAACCGAACCGGTTTCAAACCAAACCGGTTTGAAACCGAACCGGTTTGAAACCGAACCGGTTTGGCCCCAAAAACCGATTTGTACACCTCTACTATCCTCCAGTCCACCACTCCTCACTGCATTACTATTTTAGGTTTTATATACAAATAATATTGAAAATAATACATAATAATAATAATAATAATAATAATAATAATAATAATAATAATAATAATAATAATAATAATAATAATAATAATAATAATAATAATAAATTAAAATAGTTATAACTTAAATCATCGATTTTCATTATTTAAAAACAAATACATAATAACTAATAATTCATAACAAGTTCTAAATATATATAAATTGTTCTAAAAATAATACAACATTAAGAACAAATTGAGGTTGTTTGAGTTATTTGGATATAATTTTTGTTAAAAAAATTGTAAAAAGATTAAAAATAAAGATGTAAGAGAGGATTGTCTGTAATTTTGAAGAGGCTAATATTGTATATGTAGGTGAGTGATATATTCGTTACTAGTATAGAAACACGTGTATTACACATAATAAATAAATGTTAAATTAAAAACTACTAATCAATCACTATGCCGCTATGCCATGATTTGCTAAGCACGTATGCTTTGCAAATGTGTAGTAAACAGACATTTATGACACAACTGCGACGCATATCTTGAGTAGCAAAAAACCCCGTTGCAAAATTATCTGCGACGTATGTACTACACATGCTGCGACGAATTTGTGATGCAAAATTGGCGATAGAATTTTGCTACACATTTACTACACATACCCTTAAATATTATTGTTATTATATATTTACTTAAAAAATTATTTATTTAGTTTGCTACGCATTTACAACGGTTTCAATTTACGACGTCTTTGCTACGCTGCGTATTTTTACAGTTTTGCGACGTATTTGTGACGCATGGCATTTATACCATTTGCGACGCATTTGTGACGCCCGATGTTATTTTTTAAATTTCATTTTTTAATTTAGATTTTACTATCTGCCACGTGTTTGTTACACAACCAGGTAATTATTTATTTTTCATTTGTAACTGTTTGAAACACTTTTGCTACATCATTAATTTTAAAAGAATATTAAATAAAATAAAAATATATTAAAATAAATCTACGAACGTATTCACATAGTAAATCCAGGTAAACCACAAATACAATAACTCAAATTAAAAAAAAAAAACATGCAATACAACCAAAGTTTACCATTGTAAACTACAAAGTATCTAACTTAATAAGTGAAAGTTACTACTAATTAATGAGAGGACGAAAACTTCTTCAAAAATTCTTCAAAGTTTTTTTTGCATCAATTGCCTCTCGTCCTCTCTGCTTTTCCGACCAGCTTCACGTTAAGCTTGTAGTGTGTCATCGAATGCTTTCCTATCAACTTCACGTTGAGCCTGAAGTCGAGCTTCAAGAGCTTCAAATCGAGCCTCAAAGTCTTGAATTTGATTTTCCAAACCTATGATCTAAAATAAGAGTAGAAACATATCTAAGAATTAGTAAATAAACAATAGACATTTTGAATCAAATTAAACCTTCTAACAATGTAATATGAGGGGTCAAATTGTATGTACAAGTGCCATAATTGGATGCGAACATATTACAAAACATTATTCAATGATTAATAAAAAAATAGCAGTTTGATCATCTAAATACATAAGTATCTAAATACGTAAGTGTGTTTAATAAATCTAATTCTAGGCTATTAATGGATATACTAGCAAGAATAATGAAAATAAAGACAAACTAGTGTTATTTCGCAACGCGCGTTGCGTGAATTTTAGACTCGTTATTGACTTGTTTGGTTTGATATTCATCTTTGCTGTTTAGAAATGATGATACATTCTAAATGCAGTTATAAAAAAAACATCCACATACGCTCCCTTTGAGGCCAATCATAAGTAACATTATTACAAATTTACATTAATTTTTGCCTTCCCAAGATTCACCTAAAGTTTAGAAAATAGTAACAATCTAGAAGTTTGGATGTGATTCTACAATGTCAAAGCATAACAGAATGCATTCTAACCCATGTCCTTGCAACAAAAAATTCAAGAAAGAAAATCGCCATGTGAAGCTTCTCTATGTTTATATTTTAAACCAAATAATTGAATAACATTAACTAAACACACCTGGTCAAATTCTAAAAAAACATTAATGATCAACTATTGAACTGGGTTGCAGTAAAAATGAAATCTAAGGGCAAAATGTAACTTTGGTTGATACAAACACACACACATACAAATTAAGTTAACGCCATAGTACGTAATCGAGGCAACAATATCTAAATTCAAACTAACACCAAATTTACATATACTTAGTTAGCTTAAATTCAATATACTTGCACTAATATATAAATGTTGTTTTATTTTTTCAAGATACTTGTTATTCAAATGATTATATTTGATCAGGTAGTGTGATTGGTCAAATAATACCTTATCTTGAGATGGTCCAACCCCGAAAGATGATGATGGGTCCCGTACAACTCCTTCATATCTTTCAAGTATTCCCTCTAAAATTTATTAAAACAACATGAATGGTACTATAGTAATGTTAATATGATAGTTGTATAAAATAATAAAGATAACATACATATATTTCTTCAGCTCGAGCTGTACAGAAATCCATCCCCTCTAAGTTATTAATTTCAAGCTCTCCTGTCCAAAGTCTTGCTTTGGACTCTTTTGTGAGGTGGGTTTCAAGAAATACTTCTCTAAAACTTGGTTCCCTACCCATTTTATTTGTCTACATAGAAATAGAGTATTATTAGTGTAATAAGCTTAATTGTGCATGAGACCTATAATTTTGTTTCATACATGGCTAATGATCACTTGTTTGTGCATGTATAGATCTCTTGACATGGTTGTTTTGAAGGTGTAGAAAAGCATTCCCATCATGAGTTTTTATAAAATTAGGTAGAATTCTTAGGAGGCATAACAAACCGGTGAGAGTTTGAGCCTAATTGAGCAATTCATAGCATCTTTTGATTTGCTTTATATTTTTGCATAATGAGGGAAACCATAATATGCATTTTAGTTAGAACTTGTGTAATTGATGCGTGTCAAGATCATGAACCAATATGTGCATGAATGTGATAGAAGCATTAGGAATGAACCTTGAACCTTTTCTTTTGAATTCCATACCTTGAAAAATTTCCTTTAGACACCACGTTGTGCCCCAACTTGTCGTTTGAATAACCCAACACAATAAGCCTACAAAGCCTTAGCCTTTTTATGAAACCTAAGGTGATGAAGTCCAATCCATGACTTGTCTAGAAGTGTCTTTTAAGTATTAGTGCAATAATAGTATGACTGGTTTGAATTTAGTTATATAGATATATACATGAAAAAAAGGGAAAAGCTAAATATGAAGTCAAAATGACCAAAATATGAAGCAACAAAATAGTATTGGAAATAGGTGATATAATTGCTATCAGAGGATAGAGATTGATAAATAAGACGTCTAGCATCTTAAATTGGATTTCATTCATCATTACCCACTCTAAAAGCCATATTCTATCCCCCCTTAAACCTTAGCCTAACATACAACCCACGAAAGACCTCTTGATTTGTGCATTATATTGTGTTAATTGATGGTGATATGATTAATATACGAGCTTATGATGAAAATATTCTTGGTTTGAGAGTTCTAGATATACTAGTATATAATCACTAGTCCACAAAACAAACCGAGAGGAGTGTTCATTGTGAGGAATGTGAATGCATGAATATTTGAAGCAAAAGGTGAAGTTATGCCAGCTAAAGATTCTAAGTTTAAAACATAAGCGGTATTACATGTTGGGTTGTGAATCTTACATGATGAAAGTTTAAAACTAAATATGCCTTGGGGACCTCAACTTATACAAAGTTGTGATAACTTAGCATGTTTAATTAATTAAGGTGAATTGTGCAAGTAAGTTTATTTGAGGACAAACAAAAGGTTAAGTGTGGGGATGTGATCACGAGTCAATAATTCAAGGCTTAATTGATCTAATTATATGATTTTACATCGTTGTTATTGTGGAATGGGATTACTTTGGTTGTGTTTTGTTTATAGGTGTTCGAAGCCTAAACAAGCTTAATTGGAAGTAAAAGAAGTCAAACACGAAACTATAAGGACAAAAGATGTAAACATCAAAAGTTACAAAAAAGGCACAGATTTAGGTGTACCGACATATGATATGCCAGGTATGGGCGTATAATACGTCGGTCGGCGTATGGGCGACGTATCAGTGGGCGTATTTGGAAAAAATAACAGAAAGCTGGGCTTAGGAATGCTGAGGGGGGCGTATGATACGCCCATGGCCGGCGTATCATACGCCGGTCACCAACCAACTTCTGGATTTTATGGATCTTGAAGTTTATTTAAACATATCCAATCCCAATTCGAAAGACAACTTTTTTCAGCCGAAATCTAGCAAATTCAAGGTGATTTTGGGTGCTTTCAAGCTTCCCAACACATCCCAAATCATCATGATCATCATCAAACCATGATTGAAGATTCAATGAAGACTATGAGTGGCTAGTTCGTTCGTGATTGCTTTCGGGTGGATAGTTCTTGCCAATTGAGATGGTTAGTCATGTTTAGGGTTTTTTTATGTTGAAAACTTTATGATTTAATGTAATTGAAGGTTTTGATTAAGTTAAACAATTTATTTATAAAGAAAGTTATTTGCTTTATCATCAGTTTTCGGTTTCCTTGCATCGTTAGCTCATTGAGACAAGTAGATAATTTGATATAGATGAATTAATAACTTTGTGAATGAGCGAATCTTAAAAGATTGTTCCTTAGTTATCAATTCAATCAAAAGTTAAGATCTTGAGTCGTGTTATGCAACCCTAAAGTACAATTGATAACCTATTGATCTTGTAGAACTTGAAACCCAGAAGTAATTATTTTTTATTATTTAATCAAATTCGTTTCAAAGTTTGTTGCTGGTTGCAAAAGTGTTCTTAATCTCATCCAAAGTTTTAATATTTAATTATAAAGTTTGTGTCTTTAAGTTAATTGAGTCGTATTTGTTAAACACTTTCCACATATTCCCTGTGAAGACGACCTTACTTACCCTTACGCAATAAAGGTAGCTAAGACCGATAAATTAACTTGTTTTTGATCGAGTCTCGACAACCAGATCAAATATCTATTATATCATCATCTTTCTTCGGTATTATTTATCAAAAACAACATTTATATTACTTTTTAATAATTTTACGTTAGAATTATTATGAGAAAAAAAACGATAATAATATATATTAATAAGAATATGCACATATTTAACATTTTGTTTTGATATATATGATATCTGACTAGTTTTGTAAAAATATATATGAAATTAATCCGTAAAAAAATTACCCATTAAGTTTTGTTCTACATCCGTCACACATGTTTATAATTTGAGGTTGGTGCATATTGGTTTATTTTAGTGTGTGTATATATTTGTTTGTGCATGTGTCTTGACGCATACACAAACACATACATGTGTGATTATGCAATTATAAAAGGGTTTTGTGATATTGTGTACATATCTACGTAAGTGTATAATATTTATCAGTATGTGAAAGAAAAGTATTCCATGTATACCAAGTTGTTTGATAAATGAAACATTTGGACCACGAAAAATGAAAACTTTATATGGTCGTGGATACTGCGTAGTAACAGCGAAGCAACCTGCTACACATTTATGACTAAACTTAAAATAAAAATATATTTTGTCTCAAATGTGTAGCAATTTGCTTCACATTTGCTACACATCTCCCACGGCCATAAGTTATTTTTCGTTTTTCGTGGTTCAAATATTTTTTTTTTGTTCGATTTTTCACCCATCTTCATTATACATTATATACGTTTATCTCACAAATTATACATGCCTACGCTTATGTACATATGCGTGCACCATCACAACTCATGGCCAAGAATAACTATTCTATAATTATATATATAAGCACGCCTACAAGTATGTTTTCATGTATGTATACCCTAGACACATATACAAACAACACATATACACAATACACACACACACAAACATTTCGGTACTCATAAACATACATATACACATACACATACACATACACATACACATACACATACACATACACATACACATACACATACACATACACATACACATACACATACACATACACATACACATACATACAATAAGACATATACATATACACACACTATGACACATGTTTTTGTGTATAGTATCTATATGTCTTACTATATGTACATGTACATGCATATATGTGTATCTATTATTTATATAACATTATTTATGATTATTATAACTATATGTTACTCTTACATTGATTGAATTTGTATTGAACAAGTATCTGTATGCTCTATCGCATACGTATTGGAGCATTCACCTCTCCCTATCCTAAAACCGTCTAGTGAAATTGAATTCCACCCCCAGCTAGCCTAGATAATGGTCCCTTTGATCGCGAACCTCTTTGAATCTCTGACTAAGTCTGTTCCACGAGTACCGCTTGCTAATCAGCTAACGAAACTGGTAACGTTGATTATTTACTATTATAATTCTATATTATTAATTCTATTCTTGTTTTTTTTTTCTTATTTATACTTATGCTACATAAAAATGTTAATAAACTAAACCACTTAGCCATATACAATTTAGCTAATATATAAATTAAAATAAATATTGTGTAGCAAATGAGTAGCAACAACATTTAAATATTTACCTTTGTGAGCTATCTATTATTTTGTGGTTTAATTAAATTTTTCGTTGCAAATGCATCGCAAGTTATAAAAAGTTAATTCATTTTCTGAGGTATTTGTGACACATTAGCAACGAAAATTGTATTTTTTACTGTGCGTAGCAAATGTGTCATAATGTGTAAATAGGTTTTATTAATACATATTTTTATTTTAGTTAATAATGTATCTATATTGATATAAATTAAGGAAATCAAGTTTTGCTACACTTCTGTGACGAAATCGTTACGATTTTTTGTTGTGCCGCAATTTCATAGCAAAATTCGTAGGAAATTTAAAGAATTTTGTTTGCATTGCAATCTTGTCGTAAATGCGTAGCGATTTGAGACAAAAAAATGTTGTGTAGCAAATTTTGCGTAACGAAACCTCATATTTTCTAGTAGTAAATATTTGTAAATTATAAAATTAGTTTTTGAGATAAGATATGATTGTAATTATATAGAATAACTATTTTAAGTAATTAAACAATAACAATATTTTTAAAAATTCCAAAAAAAATTGTTTAAAAATTGTTTTTTAAACATTTTAATTTGTTAACAAATATCACCGCCATGACCACCATTACCATCACCAACAGCAACAGGGGAGACAAAAGATTACCATGGCCGACGTAGACAAAACAGATTCCAAAGACAAAAACATGTAAAATGAACCATGAAAAGAGGGGCAACAAACAGTTTACAACATCACCATCGCAACCGACTCCACCTCAACCGTGATGGGAGGCAAAAGGGCTACCGGAGAAAAAACCGTAGCTTTCACGAAAAAAAACGATCAGATCTGAAAACCCTAAGTTATCGCGACATCATATCTGAAAACCCTAAGTAATCGCGACAACCATAATGACACCACCACCGCATGAAAACCCTGAACAGTAATGGCAACAGACCCTACAACATCAACACCAACATCACACCCTTCGACGTAGAACACCGGTATACCAAACGACGACGGACCACCGTCACCACCAAACATCACAAGCAGACCGCCGCCTGCCCCACCTCGACCACAGAGGGGACGCGGAGCCGCAACAAATCCCACCATCACTGCGACGAAGGGCGATAATAAATGCACACGGTGAAACGAGTGCCATCATCATCAATATATCCTTCTCCTTCAACTTGGTTTATAAATATATAGGAGAATTTGTTGAAAAGTAAAGGCTGTGATTTCTTGGTTAATTAATACTATGATATATTTGTTGAAAATCATTTTTGTTATGTAGTGTAGTCAACTTATTGTTGGTTCAAAAATTGTCTTGCTTTAGCATTGTATGTAACATGTGTTTGACTGTGACATTGATGAAACGGAGACAATTTAGATCGTACCAAATGTTGCGTAAGACTACGCCATCTACACAACTTCATGGAGGACAAAATCATTAATTCTGTCTTTTATCGTTGTATTTTAGGTTCAAGGAGGACAAAATCATAAATAATAAGATTAATTGTCGATAAATGTTCACTTAACATTTACCGTGTGGGGTGGCGGAAAACGGCCTAACTCACGCCACGTAGTGTGGGGGAATAACTTTTGTTCCTTAACTTTTTTTAAAAGACAGTAGTGTGGGGGAATAACTTTTGTTCCTTAACTTTTTTTAAAAGACAGAATGGACGACTGTTTTTAGTTTTTATGGTCAACTTTATGATATAATAATTTTTAAAAGCGGAGTTGTATTTAAAAACGAATGACCTTTTGGTGTCCTAAGCTATCAAGAGTGCACTGTTGCAGTACCGTACATGACGAGCTGAACTAGTTATGTAACAACATCATCATTTCCGGTATTGGTATTATTGGAAATTGCTTTTATGATTTTTTATAAGCCGAACAGATAACGACCAAAGTTACAACACATTGCGTGAAGATAAATCAACCAAACTCCCGTTGCGTAGTGCAAGAGAAAAACCTAGTTTATTTTTATTAAAGTTAATTTTAATTTTGCTCCGTAAGATTAAAATAACTATTTTCCTTCAAAAGTATAAAAACATCAATTTTAATCTAAAAGTTTTATCATTTATTTAAATTTTAATACAAAAGTTTTATTGTTTTGGGATTCAAGTAAAAGCAACTAATAAAACTTTTAAACTAAAATTGAAACAAATAATAAAAATTTTAAAAATAAATTAATATTTTTAATTTTTTAAAGAAAAATAGTTATTTTTTAATTGAATTTAACTTTTTTTTAATTATTAATCTGTTTCTATTGTGAGGTTATTTATTGACTATTCAAACATGACTATAAAGGGTCAAAATGTCATAAAAGCCACATGATTTCGTCTATAATATTTTCCCTTCATTTTTTTTAGGGTTAATCTCGGTTTTAGTTTATGTGTTTTGTAAATTGACACCACTTGAGTACCAATGTTTATTTTTTCTCCACTTAAGTACCAATTTTTATAAAAGTTGTTTGTTTCAGTCCAAATTTCGAATGGCGTGAGAATGTGCCGTTAAATCTCACTCACGTGCACCCCACCTGAGGGTATTTCGGTCAATCCATGTCTTAAAGCCCTCCGTCTTCGAAATTTGGACTGGAAAAAGCAACCAATTTTCGAACGGCGTCACGTACAAGCAACCAATGCACGAAAAAGCACACTCACCGAGATCTCGAGTTCCGATCAGCACTAAACTTGCAACTAAAAACCGCCTTCCGGATATTCCCCTGAATCTGAAACACCACCGGACTACACTCCGGTTCACCCCCAAACTAAAACAAAAATCGGGGGTCGGGTTCGGTTCGCACCTTCAAATGCAAGCAAGCCGCTGGCAACCGCTCCGGTTCACCCCCAAGCTTCATCCACCCGTTCTGAAACACAGCGGGTTTACTCATCGCCGAATCTGCGTTGACCACCACCGCCACCCGGCCCACCGTCTTGCCGCCATAGAAGACGCAGCTCCGCCCCATCCCTCCGGTGGCGACGTCGAGGGTGAGGAGGAGGGGTTTGCCTTGGAGGCGGCGGAGGGCCGGTGGGTTGAGGTGGAAGACGACGGCGGAGGAGGTGGAGTCTGGTGGGGAGGTGGCGGAGGAGAGGGGGATGATGGTGGTTTGTGGTGGGTCGAGGGCTTTAAGACATGGATTGACCGAAATACCCTCGGGTGGGGTGCACGTGAGTGGGATTTAACGGCATATTCTCACGCCGTTCGAAATTTGGACTGAAATAGACAACTTTTTTAAAAGTTGGTACTCAAGTAGAGATAAAATAAACATTGGTACTCAAATGGAATTAATTTGCAAAACACAGGGACAAAAATCAAGATTAGCTCTTTTCTTTAATAAAAATATGGCATCATGAGCGTACCCATGTAAGCATAATGTGCATACCCACTTTATGCACAATCCATTATCATGACAATCCATATAGAGGGTAAAATAAATTTTATAAAATTGCCCTCATGTGATTTGTAATGTAACTAAATTTAAACAAAAAGTTTAACTCAAGGTAGTTTAAAAAATTATAACCGTTAGAAAAGACAAAAAATGTTATGTAACTTTTAAAGATTAAATACTAAACTTGAAATCAGTTATATATATAAATGACCTTTTTGTAATTTATTCAATTTTAATATGACCATTGGAGGTGGGGACTGGGGAGTACCCAGAACTCTTCTCAAGCTAGTGGCTCACAACCATGGTCCACACTCAAGCGGACCAGTGTTTCACGAGTGGTCACGGTGCCACGTAGTCTTACCCGTGAGATTATACCACATGACCTTGTATATCAATTAAGTTCACGATACATACATTTCTAGTAATTTTTATTTACAAAACACTTTTTTACCTTTCAAACCTATTAAAATTGGAGGAGGTGACGTCCAAGCATGTAAAAATTACTTGTATGTTTATAAGATTTTTTTTCTTTAAAATTGTCATTTTTATATGAGATAGTTTTCTACATCATCACAAATGTATAAATAACATCCACGTCTAGAAAAATTACATAGAAGGCGTCTACCATTGGCCTTTTGGTCTGATAGTATGATGGTGATAGGTAAATCTTGAGATCTTTAAGGTTTCATGTTTAAAACCTGACTCGATCGAGCTTTATTCGCAATGGTAGGGTTCCTCCTTGATGGTGCTTTTAGGTGAGTTAGGCCAAAAGCGTCAAAATCAGTATGGACGGTTGAAATCTCGTCTAAGGAAGGCTTAATCGGGTATTGGGGTAATTTCAAACACCGTTAAAAAACATAGAAGGCGTGCACATATCATGTGATGATTGTGTTGGTCACCGACTTACATGTATTGTATACAAATTTAGGGTGGTGGGGACACCCACACCATACACACCACATATCAACCAATTATAATTTGTCACATCACATCACACCACACCTTGTCATGTGAGAGGGTGCTGACACCGTGATGGATGCCAGTGTGGGGAAGAAATGCAGGCATCAAAATAAGGAGAAAACATCCGCAATGTCCCGGTGTGGGGATATCATGAAACGGCCGAACGCTGCAACTTGGGTGACCGGCAGCGGTGTTGCTGCACGGCGCCGCACACCGCCGTGGGCTTACAGCATGGGCGCCCCACCGCCCTTGGCAGTTTTTACATAAAAGTAAGGCCAAACACTTTTTGTATAGAATAAGAAATTGTGTTGGTTTTTTTATATTAACTTTAGTGACTAAATCTTGTTTATATTATTATTTTGTTTAGAATGACAAAATTAAGTTGATGTATGTACAAGACAGACAATACTTGCCATACGATCATTAAAATGTTCATTTTAAACATTGTTTCTTCTTGCATGCTTTTTTTTTTTGCCAAAGTGCTAGTTCCCTTACCACAAGGTAACCAAAAACAAAAACACGGCTCTCTGTACGTTAGGGAGGTGAACGGAGTGAGCGCGGGCTCTCATCCAATAACACTTTGAGTTTATATTCCAGGGTTGGGTAGTAGTTGTGATATACCTTCTTTTTTATTGATCATTTACAACCTTTAAAACTGTTTTTCACAGATCTTAAATAATTAATATTGACAAAAACATTCTGTCTTAAATCAAGATAGTCATAGAATCTTTTTTAACCAATCTTCAAAGAATAGGGCATTGTATGATTGTAAGTTCCGTGTTTCAAACATTTTCTTCAAGCAGGTGACAAGTTTTAAATCTTAATCTAGGCATTCCTCTCTCACATGCATTTGCAATAGATACTTACTAAGACTGGTAATCCCCGGCCTCGACATCTTCACTGCTGTTCCTCTTCTCAAAGCCTTTCGAAATATCAATGTGCCAATTTCTTCTTTTCCCAGGATACGATTGACTTACTCTTTTTTCCTTCTGCAAGGATACCTTAGTTCCAATCGTTTGAGGAAAGGAAAAGAACTTCTACCATAAATGGACTCTTTGCCTTGAGAAAAGAACTTCCTTGGCTTACTTTTCCCGCTCGTTAGGCCCCCTTCTCCTCTCCCTCTCCGGTATAGTCAATTGGTTTCGCTCCTATCCTATTTCGAGAATCATCGTTTAGTAATTAATTTATCAAGAAGGTATCTCCACAAGTTCAAGATGAAGCCTTGTCATAAATAAGACATAAAATCCGGTCTTTTTAAAGACCGATTGAGTAGATGGCTTGTTCCGGTCAAGTATTGACCGGCCCTTCAATTCTATCGATTGATAGATAGGGACGGTTTTCATGATTAACTCTCTGAAGAAGAATGAAAGAACTCGACATTAGCTAATGTTGACTTGGCTATTGTTCACCTAAATGTGAGTATACATAAACTAAATATGGTTTGAAATCAACACTTTGACCTTAATGTTGAAAACGACATTAAACATATATATTAAATGGATGCTTCACTAAATGTAAATGTAAATGTAACATAATTAATAAATAAGGCAACACCAAAAGGATTATCCATCTCAAAGACTCAAACCATAAAGAATAAAAAAAAAAAAAAAGTACTTGTATAAGTAAGAAAACACGTACAAAAATTTTCCAATACAAACGTTTGAAAGTATTTATTTAGTTTCTAAATATATTGAAACTAACTAGCAACCAATTAAACATACAATCTATACTTCCTAAAAGCATCTCCAATAGGGCGTTTTTAGCCCTCAAAAACGCCACATCATCCGTTTTTTAGAGCAAGAATCATTGGGGTGGCTTGTTTTTACAAACCATGTTCATACATATGAACTTGAAAAACGCCGTTTTTAACCTTTAAAAACGTCACATCATCCGTTTTTTAGAGAAGAACCATTGGGGGGCTTTTTTTTACAAACCATATGGCAATGTTTTTTTGATGTTTTTAAAACACCTATTGGAAAGATTTTTAAAAGTTTTAAGAAATACATGTTTTTTAATGTTTTTAGAGTATGTTATTGGTGATGCTTTAAATATCAAACTTAAACTCACCCAATCATCATCATACTTATCATATATTCATATTATCAAAACAAACCAAAAATGTTAATCACAACATACACAGTTCATTCTTTTCTAACATCAAACTCACACACCCGCTAATCTACTGGCCATACCTCACACACCCGTTAATCTACTGACCGCACCCCCAGTCGTCACCGGAATCCCGATGGCCACCCGCCCTAAGTTCACCTCCGGCAACCGCTGCACGTCGGAATACTCCACTCTCCTCACCGGAAAAACCGAACTCTTCACCCTGACCACCACATTAACAACACCATCACCTCTCGAACCATCTTTCTTCCTCAGCCTATAACTCAGCTGCCTCACCGCCCCCGCCGGCGACAACCCATCGGCGATATCCCTCGCCGGAATCCCACACCACCCCAACAACCTAGGACCCATCAAGAGCCTATGTGTATACAACTGCAGATAAATGCATGAGTTTGTACGGTAGAAAAACCCATCATCAATAAAAAGATCGAACTTATCGCCCCACGTGGGGTTCATACCCCCTTCATGGTCCACCGTCGTTGTGTGGATATGGCTCCGTCGGCCGCCGTGTGCGGCGGCGGAGGGTGGTGGTGGGGTGGTGGTGAGGGTGATGAAGGGCCTTATACGGTGAGAAAAGAGTGATGAGTTCTTCAGGCCTTGGGCTGAAGTTATGGTGATCTCCATTAATTGATTGATGAAGGTGATATTATTGTTGATCGGAGATGATAATAATAATAATAATATTGTTGATCGGAGATGGGAGATATATGGGTGGTGACGGTGGTCGGAGTGGTGGTTCTAGGGAGGTGCGGGGAGAGTGTGGTGGTAGTTTCCTTTGGTAATTAGTGGATGATGAATTGATGATGATTTGATAAAGTAAACTCACGCTTAATTTCCATGTTGGTATTTTTGGGAAATTTCCATCCTCTGTCCATTAAAATAGTTATTAAATATTGTGTGTTTAATTTGACATTTCTAAAAATGATCGTTTAATCAATTTTTTCTTTTAAAATGTCCATTTGATTATACAATCTTTAAAAATGTCTTCAATCAATAGAGTCGTATTTGATCATGGAACAGGGTCGTCTGAACTCAAGATAAGCGGCTCGGACGAAACACATGTCTAATAGGGTCGTTGTCAAGGACTTGTTTCCTTTCGTCCGAACAAATTTACAGTCGTTTGAACCTTCAAAAGTTTGTCCGTACAAACTTACCATCTTTCGAACATTCGTAAGTTCATTCAAGCCTTCGTAAGATCCTCCAATCCTTCACAAGTTCTTCGAAACCTTCGTAGCTACCCTGTTTAGACACGTGGCTTCATCGGAACTGCTCATCGTGGGTTCGAACGAACCTGTTTTTTATCGAGACACATGTGTAAGGGTGATGACAGTTTGAGGGATGAGCTGGTCAAAAAGACATTTTGAGGAGAAAAATTAATAAAATCAAAATTTTCCCTATTTTTATTAGTAATAAAATATTTAAGTTATTGTTAATGAGTAAACATATAGATTTTTAGTGGATGGGACCGGGTGCGTGAGTATTTAAAATACATAGATGAAAACGTGATTCTAATTTATGGGCACCAATAAAGCGAGTTTTTTCTCAAAGTTGTATAGTTGAAAATTTTATTTATTAAAATTGTGTAGTTGGTAAAACATTTATCAAAATAGTGAAGTTTAAAAAAAAATTGTTTCTCACTTTTATATTATTGGCTACCTATTTAAATATCATATTATACTTATAGGATAATGTCTTAAATTTTAAAAATTGTTTTCTATTTAAATTGAACTTTTTTTAATAGTTTTCCAGAAATTCTTTTAAGTTTTTTTTCTAAACTATAAGAAAATAATCCAAATGTTAGATTATTGTATTAATATAAAAATGTATTTTATTTCATGCAACATTTTAACCGGAGATGTAATATAATTTATTTAAGTTTTGTTTGTTTTTTATCGTTTTTATTATACTCTTTTTCCAGAATTTTTTTTTTATTCGTGTAACAATTTAGAAACCTTCTCATAGATATTATACTTTGCACATAATCTAACATTTCTAAGTTAATACTATAATCTAACATTTTAAAAAAGGTTCTTAGAGTTTTAGAAAAAACTCAAAAAGAACTTCAGTAAGACTAAAAAAATTAATTTAAATAAAAAATAGTTTTTAAAATTTAAAGATATTATCCTATAAGTATTAAATAACATTTAATAAGTATCCAATAATAATAGGAGTGATAAACAAAAAAATTCAAAACTATACTATTTTGATAAATATTTTACCAACTATATCATTTTGGTAAATAAAATTGACAACTACATCCTTTTGGGAAAAAACTCCCAATAAAGCTTGAAGAATTTTGAGATATACTTAAGTTCATAATCACTTTTTAATGAACTGAAAGTAACTACATCCTCATTAATGACAATCATATATTTAGGCATAATATTCTTTGTATAGTTGACATAGATAAACTAGTGGATCTGTCCATATTTAGCCTAGGTAATTTTGTATTATATATTGGTGATGGATGAGAAAGGGAAGGGCATTGAAGCCTATTGATTCTTTCATGGTATCACGAGACCAGGGAATTCCCCTCCTCAACTGTTTCCCACTACGGCTCCGTCATCTTCCGGAAAAGCCGACGATGCAGCCAAAACTCTGCCTCCCGCCGACGATACTTGGGATCGTCTTGACGCCATTGTCCTACAATGGATATATGGCACGATCTCAAGCGATCTCCTTCATACTATTCTTCAACCCAATTCAACCGCTCACCAAGCATGGACTGCTCTTGAAGATATCTTTCAAGACAACAAAAGTGCTCGTTCAATACACCTTCTCCACAGGTTCTCAAACACCCGACTAGACAACTTTCCTAATGTTTCTGCTTACTGCCAAGAATTGAAAATATTAGCCGATCAACTTGCCTACGTCCGATCCACGGTTGATGGCAAAGCACTTGTCCTACCACTCATCAATGGCTTGAATGAACAATATGAAGGCATTGCCACAATCCTTCAAAATCAAGACCCGCTCCCCAGCCTACACACCCACTGACATTGACCAAGCCCTTTACACCATGTCTCTGAACCCGCCGGATCCAACCTTCTACATGGACACAAGAGCCACCACCACCACGACAAATGCACCAGGTAACTTTAAGTCTTTTTTTAATAATAGCATCTCACAAGATATACTTGTTGGTAATGGCTCCACTATTCCTGTTGTTGGCCATGGAACACAAACCTTACCCCCACCTTTTCCACCATTCACACTAAAAAACGTCCTATATGCACCTAAACTCATTAAAAACCTTATTTCCGTTAGACGTTTTACCATAGACAATTCTGTTTCTGTTGAATTTGACCCATTTGGTTTTCTTGTGAAGGACTACAAGACCCAGATCCCTATCCTTCGATGCAACAGCAGCGGTGATTTATACCCTCTTCTGCTTGGACCGGGCAGCACCACCAAACCATCCACCTTTGCTGCTATCTCCTCTCATTTATGGCATCAACGTCTCGGTCACGCGGGACAACCTTTATTGCATTCGTTAAAACATTCTAATTCTATTAATTGTGGTATTTTGAGCAAAGATATTTGTCAATCGTGTGTTTTTGGTAAAAGTGTGAAACTACTCTTTGCTAGTTTTACTATTCATATTTTTCAACCGTTTGACATTATACACAGTGACTTATGGACATCACCCATAATTAGTTCAGGAGGTCATTGATACTACATTCTATTTTTAGATGACTTTACTAATTTTTTATGGACTTTCCCCATTGCAAAAACATCTCACGCCTACTCTATATTTTGCCAATTCCATAAACACATTGAAACCCAATTTGCAATGAAAATTAAAACACTTCAATGTGATAACGGTCGTGAATATGTAAACTCCTGGTTCTACCATTTCTTCAATCAACATGGCATGCTCCATCGCCTTTCATGCCCTCACACCTCATCCCAAAACGGCAAAGCCAAAAGAAAAATCCAAACCATCAACAACATGATCCGCACCCTCCTTGCTTATGCATCTTGTCCTACCTATTTTTGGGCCCATGCATTAGAAACAGCCACATACCTCCTAAATATCCTCCCAAGCAAACAACTAAACAACAAGACACCCACAGAAATTCTATACCACCTAACACCGTCTTATTACCACCTCCGTGTCATTTTGGATGTCTTTGCTACCCTCTCACCCCCTCCACGACTATCCATAAACTCGAGAATCGATCATACCCGTGCGTCTTCCTCGGGTATCCACCCACCCACCGGGGATACAAATGTTTCAACCTTGGCACCAAACAAATTATTATTTCTAGACATGTGGTCTTTGATGAAACCACATTCCCATTCCAACAAAACACCACCCCTCACCCCAATTATGATTTTTTATCTACAGGCCTATCCCCGCTACTATGGCCCAACATCCAATCACAACATTCTACCACTCACCCAACATCCCCCCTTTCTGTTGCATCACCTCACACGGACCACCATCCAGCCCAACCTCCAAATCTGACCCATACACCCTCTTCTACTCAAACCCCACCTAACTCACACCCCTCGGCTCAATCCCGCCACACACCTGGCAGCCCACCACCAACTGATTCCTTAATCAACCAACCTCCAACACACCCCAATACCTCCACCCAACCGGTTCGTACCATGCGTACACGGGCTATGGACGGCATCACCAAACCTAAAAGACAATTAAATCTCCACACCACCACCAAACCCACCATCACACCCGTTCCTAAAATCCAACCGACGCCTTGTCCACACAGGAATGGTACAACGCCATGACCAATGAATTTGATGCTCTTGTTAAAAATGAGATTTGGGACCTTGTGCCACGTCAACCGAATATGAACATAATTCGCAGTATGTGGCTTTTTAAGCACAAATTCAAATCGGATGGATCGTTGGAACGATATAAGGCTCGATTAGTGTGTGATGGGCGCTCCCAACAGGTAGGTGTTGATTGTGGGGATAAGTTCAGTCCAGTGGTAAAACCAGCTACGATTCGTACAGTTTTATCTCTTGCATTATCACAGTCGTGGCCAGTACATCAACTCGACGTCACTAATGCTTTCGTACATGGAAATTTAAATGAAATAGTCTACATGCATCAACCAATGGGATTTCGCCACAAACACTTCCCCGATCATGTCTGCCGCCTCAAAAAGTCCCTCTATGGCCTAAAACAAGCTCCGCGCGCCTGGCACCAACGATTCGCGAACTACGTTCTCACTTTGGGTTTCCAACAAAGCAAATGTGATGCCTTTTTATTCACTCTTCATAGTGGCACCAATGTCACCCATCTTCTTCTCTATGTTGATGATATACTTCTGGTTACCACTACTGATCATCTACGACTTCAACTCATGTCCAACCTTGCCACTGAATTTGCAATGAAAGATCTCGGTCCTCTCAGCTACTTTCTGGGCATCTCAGTTACTCGTCAACGGGATACTATGTTTCTCTCCCAACAATCTTATGCACTCGACATTATTAATCGAGCTAGTATGCAAACGTGTAACCCAGTTTCTACACCTGTTGACACTCATGCTAAACTCAGCTCCACATCCGGTACCGATTTTCATGATCCGACTCTCTTCCGCAGCCTAGCTGGAGCACTTCAATACCTCACCTTCACTCGCCCTGACATTAGCTATGCCGTACAACAGCTCTGCATTCATATGCAAGCTCCCAAAACTGATCACTGGAACGCTTTAAAACGTATCATCCGTTACATCAAGGGAACCTCTTTTCTTGGCCTTACTCTCGGTCCCTCTGCCAACCCGTCATTGCTCGCTTATACGGATGCAGACTGGGCCGGCTGTCCAGATACACGCCGTTCCACGAGTGGCTACTGCGTCTACTACGGGGACAATCTCATATCATGGTCTTCTAAACGTCAACCCACCATCTCTCGCTCCAGTGCTGAGGCCGAATATCGCGGTGTCGCCAATGTTGATGCAGAAATTTGTTGGCTTCGCAACCTTCTTCTAGAACTCCATCACCCTCTTGCTCGAGCAACTCTAAACTCTAGTGTATTGTGATAATGTCAGTGCCATCTATCTCACTGGCAACCAGTTCAACATCAAAGAACTAAACATATTGAGTTTGATATTCACTTTGTTCAAGAGCAGGTCCAGCGCGGTAAAGTCCGAGTTCTCCATGATCCCTCAAGACACCAGATTGCCGACATATTTACCAAAGGGTTACCACGAATCTTATTTGACGATTTTCGGTCCAGTCTCAACATCCGCTCTCCTCCCTTTTCGACTGCGGGGGTGTAATGGCAATCGTATATTTAGGCATAATATTCTTTGTATAGTTGGCATAGATAAATTAGTGGATCTGTCCATATTTAGCCTAGGTAATTTTGTATTATATATTGGTGATGAATGAGAAAGGGAAAGGCATTGAAGCCTATTGATTTTTTCACTCATAATATTTAAATAACATTAAACCTGCGTATTCTACTATTCTTCAGCTTTTTGTTTTAAACTTTTTACGGCCTTTTGATGATACTAAATTGTCTTAATTAATGTTATCAAATTCGGAAAATGTTAATATTTTTCATTCATAATTTGGTATATGAGTTTTATATTAACACTCGTTTGAGAAAAAAGAACTTTATGAATATTATGTTAATGGAATATGATTGTCATGGTAATGAAAATGAAAACTAAAAACGTCATTAGTCAAATTTACTGATTATTGTCAGCTGGTTAGTAAAAGTTTGAATTATTAAGATTTAATTTTTCCTCAAGTTACCAATTTCATTATATATATATATGCATTTTGTAAAGGGATGTACAGTAATGTACTCTTGTTGAAACATATAGTTCAACTTTTTATGCGAGGTTGAAAACTTTATGCAAGAGAGAAAAGTGACTGTCAGGTTATATCCTTGGTTAACACATGTTCTCAATTTTTCTATTCTTTCTAACTTTGATAAAATAGAATTATTAGAAACAACTTAAGAGGGGTGCCAAGATTGATAGCTTAATTTCTTTTTAATTAAATTAATTGAATTATTGAAAAAAAAACATTAATTTCTCTCATTATGAAGATAAGAATTGATTTTTAATAATTTCAATTTGCGACTATTATTTATATATTCATTAATATGTTCCCTTCTTTTTCCTAATATATTTACAATATAATATCTTTTTAAGTCATTCGATATTAGGTTGTTGTGCCTTTACGAAAATATATTTTTGTGTTTTCCTTGGCTTTTCCTACGTCGCAACATAAGCTTTGTTTAAAATCAAGTTGTTTTACATGTCATTTATTATCTGTTCTATAGGCATGGGGAATTCATGTCACAACATGCATCTGCGACTTTCATTTTTTTGTTATATGTTAAACTTAATATTTGATTTATTTCTTATTTGTTGTACGAACTGACGTGTTTATTTGTATATATGTTTATAGCTATTTGTATATTTTGTTTGAATATGTGGTAACTTCATTTAGTAATAGTTAATTAGTGTGTTACTGCTTTCAATACAACTAGGAAAATACGTTATCCGCCGCGAAGCGGGTATTACTCCTAGTTAAAAACATATGTTAACAATAATATGAAATGAAAAAAACAAACATATCCCCTTGTGAACATGTTTATAGATACTTAACTACAATGGTATGAGTGCCTTGGTACCCAGCAAATTTATATATTTATGTGAAAACCATTCATAGATTGCCTTGTGACTATTGAGAATCGGTAATGAGTCAAGTTTTGATAATCTCATTCGTATGCCAGATTGTTAAACAAAATCTCATACATATAAAAAGTACCAAACTATAATTACCTTGAGTTTGCAATTTCCCTGACTGATATCGAGTATTTTTGTTTATAAACTTTTGAGGTTCAAAATTTCCCCTTCAACTTTCCATCACCACATAATCTCCAACTCACCTTAAAAGTGGACTCGAAATATCATACATTTATGTACAGTTCTAATAAATTCTCGTATTTTTAAGTATTTCATGTTTCTAACAATTTAAAAGAAAATGTTTTGTTATATTGTTTAGATTATGTTATATATTAGCATTTCAGTTTTGATACGGGTTACGGGGTATGAGATTGTGTAATCCGATGAGTGGCATCTAACAAAACATTTAAATTTACCTATAGATTAAGATTTAAATTTAAAAATTCTCACACACATACTAGAATTGCTATATTTATAATCATCTATATTCTAAACTAAATACTCTCTCACTTATTTAGCATCTTTTCTCCTCAAACATGGGCCTTCTACAAAACCTACAATGGCCTGTTTAGGAGTTTAGGCTTCTTCATTGGGCTCCTGATCACATAACCCATTTTCTACCTATAAATCTATGATTATGTAAGATTTTAAGGCAACACATATGAATTATGATGCATAACTCACAAAAATCAAACTTTTATTAGACCTGCATAACAACAATCTTGCTATCATATGGTTCGAGATTGACCTGATGATTCGGGCCAATTCGGTTCATCGGATGGTAAGTCAAGGCTCCAAACCGGGAGACCACGACAAGGTCAAGCTCGGTTGAAGTGTTAATAGTGATTGTTACACCCTTGACTTGACTTTGGCCATTGCTTAAAAACATGTGAACAAACTCATAACAAAAAAACCAACAGAAATGATCATTGATATTAACCAAAGCTTTTGATTAGCTGTGACCACTTGACTCGATATGTATACTAAAGACAACGTTATTGTGAGGAATTTGCAACAAAAAACACAAATGAAACTATGATACAAAACCATGATGTTTGAATGTCAACCTTGTGTATCAGTTGGTTGGTGGCTTCTTATACCCCCATGGATTCTGTCTAGCCCAATTCCATTGATCTCTACACATCTCTTCGATTCCATATTTCGCCCTGAAAACATACAACCAAAACGTCACTACACGATAAAGAACATAACGAAATGACTTTATGAATAGCTGAACCAAGCACATGACTTTATGGCATTAGCAAGGAGTAGCCCATTTATATGGAACGGGTCAAAAGTCGTTTTGTCTGGAATCAAATACTAACAATGTCCTGTAACTGTTCTGTTTTGAGATAGTTGTGGTCATTTTTAATACACCACATATGTTGAATAACATAGTTGTGGGTCATTTCTAATACACTATATATGTAAAAGATTCTAAAAATGGAACAAAGGTGTCGGTGCTCCTGTTTTTTATGCACTCATAAAAGTTGTTATTTCTTACCCAAGTCCATTTTGACCCGTTACCCAACCCATCTGTTCTAACACCTCTACGGACAAAGAATTACCATGAAGTAGTGTTCACAAGTAAATAAGCAATTGGACTCGATATTAGAGAAAATGAAATAACATATAACGAAAAAGACGTGATAGCATACTTCCAGTTAAGCTCTACTGCAGCTTTATCAGTGGACGCATAAACTTCGGTTGCATCTCCCGGCCTTCTCGGGCAGAATGTAATAGGGATTTTCTGAAAACAGCAAGTTGTTAGTGATACAGAATGTACAAGAGATACACATGGTTAAGTGTGGGAGAACCTTTCCGGATGCTTTCTCAAACGCAGCAACCATTTCAAGAACAGAAGTCCCCCGACCCGTCCCCAAGTTGCAGGCAAAACAACCTAAACAGCATGATACACATCAGCCAAACAAAAGTAAATATATCAAAAGATAACCATGTAAACTAAATAACTGCTGTTACTGACCTATATCTTCTTTCGTGAAAAGCTTTTTAAGCGCTGCAACATGACCATCAGCCAAATCCATCACATGAATGTAGTCCCGCACCTGTTAGCAATCATAGAGAATCATAAGCACCCATAAAGTGAATCATATGTTACATAACTATAACCAAATATCCAACTGCGATTTGGATTCATTATTTACATACCGCAGTGCCATCTTTTGTAGGATAATCATGACCATATACATTCAACTTTGGTAATCTTCCAACAGCCACTTGTTGTATATAAGGCATGAGATTATTTGGGATGCCATTTGGATCTTCACCAAGTTTTCCACTCTCATGAGCTCCCACGGGATTGAAGTATCTAAGCAAAATTATTTTCCACTTCGGATCTGCAGCATGAATATCTCGCGCAATTTCTTCAAGAAACAGCTAATCAAGACAGAAAAAAGGCCAAGATTTAAATTTCAAGATTAAAAACTGAGTTATACAACTACAGGTGAATAGAAAAGGCCAATACACTAGCAAATAGAACATATCTAAGGGCAATAAGATGTATACTTTTGTACGCCCATAGGGATTCATCGCCTTCAATTCAAAGTCCTCAACACATGGGATTTTCTTGGGCTGTCCATAAACGGTTGCAGAAGACGAGAAAACCAACTGCACATCCAAATATCAAATACAAATTTAGGTAACAATCATGAACATAATCCTCATTGAATGTAAAAATCAAGATCAAGATTACACTAGCTTCGTGAATCCAGAACTCAAAGTTTGGTCAAAACGAAAAGTACATACAGATTCAATACCAACCTTCTTACAGTTGTATTTAGCCATAACTTGGTACAGTGTGATTGATCCGATCAGATTATTATCAAAGTAACGAAACGGTTGCACCATGCTTTCACCCACAGCTTTAAGCCCCGCGAAGTGAATGACAGCATCAAATCTACATACCATTAAATCAAGACAAAGTACCATATAATTAAATATAGTAATAACACAGAATTCATATCATCATCAACAACCATTCGTGTGAAAACCAACACGTTTATAAGACAATTGACATACTTAGCCCGAGAAAACAACTCCTCCAGATACTGCTTATTCCTGATATCACCCTACAACCAACAAGCACCACCAAAAAACTCATATGCATATCTGATAACCAATGAACATGACAAATAAAACTTTAACATTCAAGATGATGATGATTTGTACTGAAATTTGATGATTTGATCATATCTATCACTTAAAATCAAATTTCCACAAAGAATTCAAATAGAATATCTTCAGAATTTGACAAAAACCTCTTAAATAACACAAGAATTCAAAAGAAAACACAATTCTTTAAAGTGGTTGCAGTTTTTAGGCATTTAGATTATACCCAACTCCAGTTACCATCAAAACACACAAAATCAAGTTCATTTACTCGTCAAGATTACAGTTAAAAGATTAGATCACAAACAAGTGAAGGTAACATACCAAATGAAATTGAAGATTGAGCGACTGACGACCAACTAACTCTCTGACTCTATGAACAGCTTCATCGCTCGAATTATCAAGGTTATCGATGATTGTAACCTTGAATCCTTGATTAAGAAGTTGCACAACAGTGTGTGAGCCTATGAATCCGACACCTCCGGTGACCAAAATCGATGAACCCATTGCAGATACTCAAGAACAAAGGCGAATTCTTGAGAAAAGATTGAGCAAATCAAGAAGTTCAGTTTGTTTATTGGGGATGAGAGTGCTGAATGTGATGTGTATATATATGTATTTGCAGAGTGGAGGATGCAAAGATGAATGTGAACCTTTGTCCAAACAGAGTAGGTTAGAAACATTGTAACTAACTATTATTTAAAAAAGTTAGTTATGATTTAGTCATTTTCTTTCTGTTTACATTTACTTCTAATTCTTTAATAAACGTGGGTTTAATTAATTATATACTTTGATAAGTATGTTTTGTAAACACCGTTTGCAAGTAAAATGAAGACTTCTATGCATTTGAAATTATAAAGGGTAAGTAGAGAACTACCATTATAAATATACAATAATGTTACAATTGAAAATAAAATTTATTAAACAGAAAGTTGTAGAGGCAAAATTATTTGTATTTAACACGAGTATTTTAAAATAGATTTCAATCCTTATTTGAGTACTCAATTTTTTATAATTTTCTTCGACAGAAACTTTTTTCATGTGACGATGCGAGCATGTGAAGTGCATGATCAAAATGCTGCATTAGCACATCATATAAGATCACGGGTATGTTAGGTGCTACGCACCCTTATGCCTACCATTGGGTATCCCTTTCTTTTAAAAAAAAAAAAAAAAAACAATAATCAGATGAGACTCTCCCTTATAAACTCTGTCAAGGTTTCTTTTCCTATTTATGTGAGATAAGTCCTCACATTTGTTTCATTTTATTTTTTTATTAGTTTCAACTACACGTCTATAAGCATCGATATCTTATTTATCTTAGTTTTATTTTGGACTTGGTTTATTCGTTATGAAGTTCTCACATAGTACAACAGAACCCAAACAAATAATAATAATTTTAATAGCAAATACATATAATTATATGGGTCTAAAATGCCAGGTTGAAAATGATTTGACATGGTTCAAATCTTCTCTGCTTTGTTTGGCAAATGGATGTCTATATTTGGTTTAGAAAAACTAGAGTTGAATTAGTGATGTGGATGTTAAAATTAACCATTGGGTCTTACGACTCTAATTGTGGTAAAAAGACAATAATTAAACTTGGTTGACTTTTATATGCTATATTGGGCAAGGGATAGGTAACTAGAAGCTTATTTGAGAACATAAAGTTTATTAAAACCAAGTATGTATTAAAATTGTCTATTCTTTAAGGATAAATAGGTTTTGTGTGGTAGGTTCATTAAATTAATACAAGTGACTAGTGTGTGAGTTTGACCTTGTGTGTTAAGTCAAAGGTGCATTTCTTGATATATAACATAACATACTAGTTCTAGTTAATAAATTGTAGTTAGAGTATGTTAGTGTGTTTGGTAAAGACGTGTAGTATTTATATATAGACATGTATTGTCATACTACAAATCTTATTTTCTTCATAATGTGTTACATGACTATGTACTTGAAACTTCATATCATGTATTGGATCCTCGTTTCACATTTTTTAATTTGGCTTTCAAGACTAAACCCTTATGTATTCATTTAGTACTATCAATTTGCTTGATGTGAGCCGTGAGAATATATCAAACAAGATGTTTTGTTTGTTTAATTGCAGTAATTATCTACAACCTTTTTTTAGGAGTAGGTTATAGCCACAACTTGACCCAACATCATATGTGTAAACAATGAAACGAATATCAACTGACAAGCTGATTATATTGCGAACATTTCAAGATTATTCCACTACAATATGTATTTAGATAAATCTGAGATTGGTTGATAAAATATTCAAATTAACATAAATATTCTTATGAAGAGGGTTTATGAAATCATTGAAAACACCAAAACTAGAGTTCATAGTGACTATTCTATATTGTTTTATAGATTGAATCAATATTTTTGAATCCCGAATGCCATATAAAGAAGATTAAAATGTCACCCAACAAGATTGACGCCATAACATAACAATTACTTGAAAAAATCAGTCACCTTTTACAAGGAAAAAGAATCTGTAATTATTACGAAATGTTATTTAATTTACTAATTTCCCATTTTCCTTTTTAAGTGCAAATCTGTCACTTTTGACTTGTAATGCATGCAACAAAGGTTGTATCTTGCAGTTGATTCAACCATTTTATAAAATCCATAACTATTGGTACCATATAGTCAGTCATCTGCAATTCCAAAACAAAACTGTCTTACAGAAAGAAGGAAAAAGAAAAAAAAAACAAGTATTCACATAAGAAGTATGGTGCCGTTATTAAAGTATAAAGTTCTGCAATAGGAACCTACATCCAGCCAATCAAGTATCAGGCCAAAACAAGACATTTTTATCACCTGAATTTCTATCAGGCTAGCAACTTCCATTGCAATTGCACCACCATAAGATATCTTTGCTATATATATGACAGGTTGTCTTGAAAGATTTATTATGTCTGCACCCACCAAACAAGAAAACAAGAGCTCAGATACATTCAAACCATTAAGAAAGGAAAATTTGCTTGTCAAAACAGGTAAATCAAACAGGACAAACAAAAATTTTACTTGAAGCAAATGGGATCAAAAGTCTAATAATAATTTACTATTAAAACAATTTTATTCAGAAAATAAATTACTATTAATTAAGATTGTATTTCACAAGCTAATTATCTAATAATCATAGAATTTGGACAGAAAGTGTGTACCATTTTGACCCGTAACCCATAACCCACCATGTAACCTGCACATTTTGCCACCACTAATCTACATATAATGTATGCATAGAGAGAGGAACTCACTAATTGAACTAAATCAAGGAGTCAGCATCACATTTGTTTTTGAGGATGGAGTAACAGAACCTGGGGTGCAACATCTAGTGCTTGGGTCACACTCCGCATCAAACATGTAGTCCAAACGTCTTCCTAAAGACGGTTGAGATCTATGCAGCCAAGAGTCTGAAATACACTTCTCTTTTTCCAACTCACTGGTCTCAACATTTTTGCTGCAATCATGATCAACAGTTTTTCTTGGAGTTCTTTTTCTTATGATCGAAGGAGTATTCTTATAAGTCAGTCCCGAGTTCCTCAAAATAGATTCTGGGCTGCTACAATTTATAGAGATACTTAGTGCAAGATCAGGGGGAGTAGAGCAAGAAACTTGACCATTTGACTGCCTAGACCTAGAACTGTTGACAGTACTTGGTGATCCAGATCCAACATGTTCTACAAAGTTGGCTAAATTCTTGAATTTTGGCGGCTGGTAACACACGGAGCGATCAGGAGGTGTTTCATAAACTAAGTGTTTCTCAGTCGTTTGAGTACTGCCCTCACTAAATCCCAAAACTGATAAGCTTAAAAATGAATTATCAGGTGAGGTCCCAAGTTTCAAATCCGGGGATGTTGATGGTTCAACTTTTTGGATTTTTGCATACCTAGTAAACCCAAGACAGTCATCATTGGTTAAACTTTTACTATTTCCAAGAGCCAGATTTGTTGAACAAGTATTTGTTTGGGTAAATAACTTCTTTTCACAGGTGTTCTGTTCCACTAATGATATCTCCCTGTCTCTCTTTGTAACTACACTAAGCTCAGGGGATGTAGTTCTAGTAGGAAAAGCAGGTGGCATGTTTAGATCTAATCTCCTCTTTGTGCTATTCCAGTGATTCTTAATTGCATTGTCTGTCCTGATACACAAATAGAATACAAATGAGATGGTAAATTAGGTAATTATGTAAACTTGTTATTGTTTTGTAATCTTAATCTCTTCATGCCCTTAATTTTCTAAGGTGTAAGTACGTTGTACGATGAAGATATTTTCTTTGTACCTTCCAGGTAGGAATCTAGCAATTTCTGCCCATTTGTTGCCGTATATCTGGTGGTAATATGCAAGGGTTGATTCTTCATCATCTGTCCATGCATCTTTCTTTATTGCTGGATCTAAATGGTTGTGCCACCTGAAAACCAACCAATATAATCCCATCCATGCATAAAATCAAATTCAATGAGGATAAAAATGTAAAAGAACAAGGGAATCAGAATAAACTTAAATAAAAGAAGTTGAAGAATGATACATATTCACTAATAGAAGTTTAGTGGGTGGGACTAGAACAGGCTTATTTGAAACAGAAAATCAGAAAAAAAAAATTACATTGTAATGGGTATGAGACGAATCAGCTTTTACAAATCATACTATTGATCTAAAAATATGTTTTCAAGAACAAACAGTAAATCACTTGATCAGTTGCTAGCACCAAAACAAAGTATGTATTCAGGCGCCTGAAAAAATTGACATTTGAAACTAAAAACTGATACGTGATATTTAAACAAACTAATAGACTGATAGTGGTTACCTCTCTCGGCATTGCTTGCCAATTCGACCAGTCAAATGTTTTGCAATAAGTGACCATTTCTTACAGCCATGCTTTTCGACCAACTCTCTAATACGATCATCCTCCTGAATAAAAGTTATATATAAAAAATAATGTATAACCAAATTACTGAACATGACAGATACACCATATAAAACAATAACTTTTGAATTACAAGAAAGAAAATCCAAAAGATACCTCTTTCGTCCAAGGTCCTTTAACAAGTTCAGGATTAAGAACTTTTTGCCAACGATGCAGGCATTGAACATCAGACCGTCCTGGAATAGATTCAGCTTCACAAGGCAAGGAAGAAAAACATAAAATAAGTTGAAGTTTATAATTTACTGACAGTAAACATTTCTTGCATTGCTCTTATTGTTATAACAAAATTTCTAGGTGGTGCTTCTGATCAAGAGAAGAAAAAGAAAAGAGTTCAATATAAAATGCCCTTTAATAGTCAATGGCATGTTTGAATGTGAAAGTGCCAACAATATCAGGACACTAAAAATGCAAAATTTCTGTAGATTACTACTGTCACAAGTCATCCCTATATATGAGTAAAACCCAAGTCATTGCCACCAAATACTGTTAAAAGTATGCATTATTGAAACAAAGGGCCAGCTTGGTTGCAAGCTTACCTATTTTCTTCCAGTTCCTCCCATTGTACTTCTTCACTACATCAGTTAACACAGAATCCTACAATGCAGGTTAAAAAACCATTATAATCCTGCTTCAAGGTTTAAACTTTAAAGTAGCTAAAAGATATAATACATTGTCCAAGCGAATACAACCAGCATCATTGATCTACTTCATCATACAAAACAATGACAGAGAACAGCAGTATAGATCAACAAATTATCTTGCTTTACAGCCAAAATATTAACCAAGAAAAAAATTCTACAGCCACCAACTAACCTCTTCATCTGTCCAGCCTGCTTGCGATGACCGTTTAGTTTGACCACCACTTCTACAATCACAATAAAAAGAAAGTATATAAGTAATCAATGCTGGAGGAAGAAGTGGTTTCTGGTCAAGCAAAACATTTTTTTTATTTGAAAAAATAAAAACTTAATGCAATCACTAGTATCCAAGCATACTTCCCAAGTCTAAATACATTACTAGAACAATCTTTGCTAACTAAATGATGATAAAATGATAGGTGTAAAAGAATTTACAAACTTTACAGTCAAAATTAACTAAATATCATCCTTATCCCACACACACTTGAACTTGAGAAAACCATAACCATGGTCAAAGTCAAGTCAATAACTCATTAAATCTTGGTCAAAATTAACTTTTGAAGCTTACCCACGACTGCAGTGAGACCTCGGAGTGTTAGCATCACAGCTACTATCAGAAATCGATGAACACGAAGTGAATCCAACCTCTTTAGTCATATCAAAAGTATGCTGTTCGTCCTTTCCACCAGCCATAACATTCATCTACCTCAATTAATATACGTTAACCTACAAATTAACAATCAAATCAAACATCAAACAACAACAATCACGCATAAAGAGAAAAATCTTAAAAATTTCCAATTAAAAACTAGCTCTACTAACAACGATCCATAAATAGCAAACATTTTTCACAACACTCATCGAAAACCAAAGGGGAAACTCATAAAGATCGCTTTCGGAATCAGTTGAATCAACAACATCCCCAATCTATATTAAAAAAAAAAACAAATCGATACCCTAACTTCATAACTTGTACTACAACACCACCGATAACATCTAATCACTCCGCATTGCAATAAATCGACAAAAAACCCAAATCAAACCCAGAAATCACAAACCCTGAAGCTCACTTACGAAGGCTTCCACCGCTCCAGAAATCCACCCGTTGCGAATGAATGATAAACAGAACTACATCGAATAAAGAGATAAAATCGGTAACGTATGCTTCGTAACCGTCAAATAAATGATAAAATGACCAAGAAATCGAGAGAAAAATTATGCGGAAAAGGGTGCGAAAGAATGTGTAGAGTAAATCGGCATTGAAATAGAGTACCTTTGGTAGGGCTTTAGCGAAGATTTAGGGACGACAGCTATAGTCTATAGAGAGAGAGATTCAGATCACGATGGTGTAGCGGGAAAATGAGGTTTTGGGTATTTAACGAGTTCAAATTTTGGGGATTTTTTTTTCTTTTTAGCCCTTTAGGAAAGGAAAGCGTACGTTGGAAGATCTTGTTAGGTGGAGCCTCTTTGAGTTTTCGTGTTTTAGGATTTCGTTTTCGGGGTATTATTATTGGAGCGTCTGTGATTCGTGTTGGTGTTCGGGATGGTGGTGTGACGGGTGAGGGACGGAGGTTACGTGGATGTTGTGTAATGTGGTTTGTTTTTTGTTGAAGGACGAGTTAAAGTCGTGAGATGAAAGATTTCATCGATGAGAAAGACGAGATTACAGTAAATTTGATTTTTTTTTTACTTTAAATGTACTCATAGATATATAATTTTATTGCTTTTATGAAATACATTTATTAATTTATAACCGTGAAGTTTACGTTATTTTATTTTTTTAGTAGAGTTTAAGAATTTGCATATATTTATATGTAAATTTGTGTGTATTTATAGTATAAACTTATATTTATGAATTCGGGTGTGTAAATCGACGATGATATAAAAACTATATAGTTTAGTATAATAATAATTTAATTATGATATAAAATTTTGAGAAATATGTGATGTTATGAAGATATCAAGATTAGTGAAGAAATGATGGATTGTTAGAAATATAATTGATAAATAATGATTTTGTAACGGTGTGTGAGGATGTAATGAATTTTATAGTGAATGCTAATTAAGTACTATAATACATATGATTGATGAATATGTAATACATTGGAGATTAACGTATTTTTATGGCTATATGTTTATTATGATTAAGTTTATAATTTTATATTGAATATCAGAAACCATTTATACTTTCTTATCTTTAACATTAAATGGATTTTTTAGTTGATTTAAATGGCAAGTAAAACGTTATAATATTAACTGAACGAAATCGATATATTATTCCACATACTAAATGTAAGTTTTGACTTTCTCTGTCTATTAACAAAAGCCCCCGGGCCCCATAGAAGCTTCACCTATGGTTTTGCTGCTAGTATATTAATGACACGTGTATAACAAAGCTGAAGTCACTAGCACTGCTGTGAACGAGGAGTTATTTTTGTGTTTAGACCATTCTTTTCCGAGTGCAGTAAAACTGATCTTGATGAAGACGAGTCTATAATATTAACGAGTCTTGTGATAAGATATATGTATAGTTGACGAAAGAAAATGCCAAGGGATCCAAGATAGCTGCAACACAAACCTTTAAAGGAGCTCACACGTGCAAAGAAACCAATTACTATGGAACTAAACAATGTCACTTAAGCTTTGCTAACACTTCTTAAATCTATCCAAAATAGTCAACGTTTCATCCAAATCGGCCCAATTAGTGAGACTGGAGACCAGAGAGAGAGTTATAGTTGGGCCAAAACATCCGTGTTTGGGAATTAACTGATGGGCCGAGATATGAAGGCCCAACTCTTATTTAGACGTGCAAAGAAACGAATTTCGACCCTTAACTTAACTTAGACGTGAAAGTTTTCCCATCGTGAATGTTAAGGTTAAAGTTTAAACCAGGGCTCGTTGACTACTTGACTTGAGCTTGTGATTCAAACGGGTGCATTAAAGTTAAACCAAGGGTTAAGAGTGTAAATCACAGCCAAAAAGTTATGAGTTTAAATGGTTGTAAAAAAAAAAAAAAGTGTGAACCACCCGAACGTCAAATTATATATTTTTAGTGTAAAAATTGTTATGTAATCTAAAAGGCTAAAATCAACGGCTGTCTTGTAGTATACCGAAATGTTTTCAATCAAAAATCGAACTTAAAACCAGAATGTTATTAATAACAATTTTAAATAAGTCCACAAAACATGCTTGAAGGGTGCGCTATACACGAGTTAGGTGAAGATATGTGAGAATATATTTTGATTAATTAATTTTTAAAATAATATGCGCTACACGTTTAATAAAATTTGCTAAAAAAGTTAATTAAATATGATTTTTTATGAGATAAATATAAAATATTGTGAGCAACAGCTGATTAGTATTTAGTAGCATACTAGCATCGCTTGGATTTCAGGATTTGTATATACTATAACTAAAACAACTAAAATATAGTTTCGACATGGTCATTTCCTACTTTATGCAACATTGTTTAAGTTGCATTTAATAGAAATTATTTTTTATAAAATGATAACATGCTGAAAAGGTAAACCGTATTTTGTGTAGTACAATTTCAACAGACTACTTACGTAGCCAAAACAATATTAATTCTTTATAGTTATATTGTTTAATATTTATAGGATGACGAACTATAACAACTAAAAAAATCCCATATGTTTGTTGTGAGAAATCAACTACACACTTTATGCGAACTTAAACAGTAACTATGGACAATATTAACATCGTCACCTGGTTGTAGTTTTAATGCAAATTTATTATCGTCACACTAATCGAAGTGAATGTGAAAGAAAATCAATTATGAGTTATGCAATCAATTATAAACATTTTATCATTTAACTAAAGCATTACGCAAAATGATAGACACGTAGATCGGTAGATGTGTTTGATGTTTGTGTTGGCCCATATTAGAGTATATGTTTGTAGTTTGTTAGCTTTTATGACTCGAGTCAAGATGAAAACTTTAGATCGGCTGATGCCAACGAAGATGCTAATTTTGAACATAGATGTGCCTGTGACAATAGATTTGATAATTTCATCTCACTATTTTATAATTGGTCAATTCGGGTTACATATTATCTATAACAGTCAAATAAATATATAAAATCAAAAATATCATACTTACCATTAAAAACTAAGGATGTACCGTGAGTTCCTCACCAGCCTGTCACGTGTCAAGTGATAATCAGTCCACAAAATGATTATTGTTGTTGTCGGTTTTTTCCTTTCTCTTCTTTTTTAATTTTTATTTATTTATGCTTTTTCTGAGTTTTTTAGGTTAAAAGAAGTTTATTTCTAGGACTAAATTCAAAGGTTGGCTTCCGGTGGAGTTGGTTAGCCTTTGAGGCGAGTGTTCTGGGTTTAAACTTTATTTATTTTTCTATGGGCGGGGAATATTTTTTATTTTTTTTTACTTTTACTCTTCTTATATAATTTTTTCATTTAAATTGTGATTTTCCTTTTACTTTTCGTATATTTTTCCACTTAAGTTAGTTTTATAAATTATTGGGCCGTAACATACGAGTAATAATATTTTTTTCTTCCTATGTTTCAATATTGAAAAGCAAACATAGCAACTTACTTAATCACGTTAGTGTCAATGGAACAACATGTGTATCGAAGTTCATAGACGGGCAACAACGCACAATTTATCACCGGTTTAATTGATTAGTAATCACCGGTTTTATCAAATTGGAGTCCCTAGATTCAGATCCTTGTAATTGGGTCAGTGTTTCTTGTTTTGATCATCATGCTATTAAACTTTATGGAAGATTGTTCTTCACGAATCTTGAGCATATGGAAGTACTTCGGGTAGGTGTAAGGAACACCAACATAATTACAAAAATCTGAACCCAAGGCATTCCTGTTTGATACCGGTAATCAGTTAAGTCTTCTTGGAAAACTATAAGAGCATGAACTGCAATATAATAATTCAAGAAATTGTGTAAATTGAAGGTTTCATGCTAATGCTCGTCGTTATTTCAAAACGATTACAACAAAAAACACAAACGCCTTTGATAACCATTCAAGATCTATGAGAAGCAACAAATAAACGAAATTGCGTACCTTCTGGTTTGGTTGAAGAGCAACATTAGTGTCAACAAGTTTCATAAAACAAAAATAAGTTGAAATGAAATTGTTTCATTTCCTCGATGTCAAAAAAACCCTAGAATAACAAAATCAAGAAAACCAAAGCAAAGCTTAAAAGATATAATCTGTTAGGTAACCTTTAGATTAACCCATTAAACAAATTAGTAGAAATTTTGAAAAAGTAGTTGGATCATGAGATTAAGAAGATTAAATTAAGAATGATCTTTTTAATATTTTGGATTTATTTTTTCATTGCGGAAGATAATGTGGGTGTGAGAGAAAATGTTGTTTAGTTAGTTTATTATCTATTTATATTCTTTATGAATGTAAATAAATTTTATAGGCGTATCGTTAGATTTCATCTGAATTTTGAAAATATAACATAAAATCTATGTTTAATATTTATTTCACATATTAATTTTTTTTCGAGCACTTACGTTCCATATATTTTTACACGCCTTTTTAAATTCGCCTTGCGTTAGGAGTATTTAACGAATCAAATTTTGATTTCTTAAATTAAATCGAATTATTCAAATTTTGATTATTTAAACAGGATTTTAATTAAAGTCAAAGGATTTGATTTGTATTTGCATTTGAATTCAGAATCAAGTCCGGATTCGACTCAAATTTGAATTAAGAATCAAGTCCGGATTCAATTCAAATTTGAATTCCCAGAATCAAGTTCGGTTTCCATTTGAATTTGAATGCCGAATTCAAATTCATCGAAAAAAATTATATTAGTTTATGTTTTTAAAACTACTAACCTTTAATTCAAAATACAAACTTAAAAAATTTCAAAAGATAACATGTTCAATACTAAATGATTGTATATACATTTGAAACATTCAATAAAAAACACAAACTACAAAATATAAAATCATAAGTTAACAAACTATAATGTTCAAACCTTTAAACTTCATGAATTCACGACCACAACCTACAAGTCTATAATCACAAAGAGTGATGGAGACAACTAAAAATCAGAACTGAGAAAGAAGAAATCAGAACTGTGGAATTGAAAATATTAAAATTATAACTAAATCGGTAAATGTATTAATATGTGTATGTATTAAAAAAATCATTTATACAGAATAAAAAATAAATTACATTCCAGATTTAATCTTCAAATATCTACTTGTGATTAACTATTTAATTTAAACTAGTAATCTTTCTCACGTAGTGCCATAGACATTTAATCACATAAAACATAGAAAAAAATCATGTGTTTCACATAACAATTTTTATGTTTACGTTTTTGTTTAATTTTTAGAAAAGTTTCATGACGAAACTGGCTGGTCGAACCGCTAAACGAGCATCAACCTCCACCATTATGCGAGCAACCTTTTGAAGAAACGATGAACATCATGCAAGAAACCCTTATTTTTATACAACTTTTTTGGTTTCTTTTACCACAATTCATGTTCTTATAGCGTTCAAAGAAGACATGATAGAATAGCTATCACTGGTTGTATCAAACTAGAATGCCCTAGATTCATAGTAATTGAGTTGTTTCTTGTTTTGATCATCATGTTATAAACATGCAAGGGAAATCATATATTATACGGAAGTAATTCCGGTTGGTGAAGAAATAACAACCTAGTTACATGAATATGAATCTAGGGTATTCATGTTAAATGCAACCCAAGATATATAAACAAGTTATCAATTAAACCTTTTTTTGAACATGTAAGACCATGAACCACAATAAAAGAACTCATGAAATTGATTAAATTTATGATTTTTTTTGCCAAATGCTCATTGTTTCTAAAAAATTACTACAAAGACTACGAAAACTTTCTATAACCGTTCAAGATCCATAAGAAACAACAGATTAAACAAAACTACATACATTTTATTGGTTTATCAACATGTCTAATGGCAATAAGTAGTCACAGAGTTTCACGAACATGTTGAAATGAAATATTTCGTCTTATTTCCTCAATATCACACAAAAATCCAAGAAAAACGAAGTCATGAAGACGAGAGCAAATTAGGTTAAAGATACAAATTATGAGTAATTTTTTAAGAGCAACTTGTTGAATAAATGTAGTAGAAAATACGAATAGATGGTTGTATGTGAGGATAAGAAGATTAAATCAAGAAAAATATCTTTTTAATATTTTTGGTGGATTATTTCGTAATGGGAAATAAAGAGGGCATGAGAGAGAAAGTTTTACTCTTAGAGTTTTAGTTTATGGCTGAAAACTCATGTAAACATTATCTTCTTAAATATATTCGTTTTCTTGTATGTGTGAGTAAATAAGTTTCAAATACAGATGATTAGATTTCATTTGAAAACATAATATTCAATTTATTTTTTTTATTTATGCTCATATATTAATTTTCTTTTTCGTGTTTACATTCTAGTATCTAATGTTCTTATATCTAATTATGTATATATTTTATTATATAAATGCTTTTAATTTTAATTCTTAAACAGTGATCAAAGTCTGTTTATGCCGGTTCATTTCTTATTATATGGAACATAAAATAAACACAAAAAATAATAATAATTTCATGAAATTTAGAAAATTACAAACCGAATTTGAATTTGAATTTTGAAAAACCGATTCGAGTTTGAAAAATCGAGTTACGATTGATTCAAATAGCAGAGAGAAAAAATAAATGAAATAATTATTTGTATGTATATATATATATGTATGTATATAAATAAACATATATGTATTTTCTAAAAAATGAAAATACAATTCATGCAACTCTAATTCGAATAAACTTGTAGGTTCGGATCAAAATCATAATTTCAAATAAGATTAGAAAACATAATTCAGAATTTGGTGCAAACTATTTAAAATATTCAAATCCCAAATTCGAATTAGTTATTCGATTTCGAATAGGATTTCAAAATTTTCGATTACAATTCTAATAACTAACACTCTTACTTATAAAACAAAATTTTATTATGATTATGTTTATAGTTTTCTCTCGGCACAAAATCACAAACTAATCATTTTAGGCAAATATTTATTAGTGAATAAGTGTGTCACGAAAATTTGTTGATTATTGTTTATCTATACTACTATATAATGCATAAACTTAGGACAAAAATTAATTTCACAAAAAATTAAAATACCTAAGACAACTTCTTAAGCATTAGGTACAAGTGTTATATGCAATTATTCTTATTTTACCCCCTCATTATTAAACTACTTCTTATCAATACATTAATTAATTAATTCATTTTATTAATACATTATTTAATAGTATGAGATTATTTAATTCACTACATTATATATTTTATTATTTATAATAGTTTAAATTAATATTTAAATTTATTAATAAGTGTTATCTTATTTGAATATGTAACTATATAAGTACTAATACTTTATAATAATAATAATAATAATAATAATAATAATAATAATAATAATAATAATAATAATAATAATAATAATAAATTAATAATATAATAATAATAATAATAAAATTTAGAGTTAATTACATAAATAGTCCCTGTGGTTTATTCAAAATAACATATTTGGGTACTAAGGGTTTTTTTTTTTGTAACAGGTTGAGGTATTGTGGTTTTAATTTTGTAACAAGAATGGGTACTAAGGCTAACAGACGTTAACTTTTCTATTAAATTTATATTAAATGATTAAAATGCCCTTGAATGGATTATTTTTACAATTCCATATCCCTTTTTTATCTAGAGACCATTTATGTAATTAACTATAACTAAAAAACCCAACCTTTCCTCCATCATCACCATCGACCCACCATCACCCCCATTTATCTTTGCCGGCGACCATCTACCCACCATCCACCCACCATCACCACCATCTGTCACCATCTAACCATCATCATCTATCAACCTTTTTCCTTCACCTTCAATTACCAACCCTCCTGTCCAATAGCCTCCATCGAACACCCATGATCATCACAACCACCACCATCTACCCACCATGTGTCTACTTAAGCAATGGTCACAAGAAATCAACTTATTCCTCCTACCCACCAGCCACCACCGAACACCCACGAACACCCCCTAATTTAGATTTAAACCCTAATTGAGTACTAGTCACAAGAAATCAACTCGTCCTTCTTTTGCTCATAATAAATCGACAATGATCAGAAGAAATCTGAACCTTAATCGAGATCTGAACCATCACATGACCACCAAACACCCACGAGCGACCACCGCACCACCCCAAATCAGCTAACCCTTCTGTTGGTGCACTGTTGCCCAACCACCGATGCTATAACACGGGAAAGAGAGAAGGGGGTCTTGTGAGATAACGATGATAGTGCGATGGTGGAGATGGAGATAGTGATGATGGTGATGTTACGATGGTGATGATGACACAATGATGACGATGCTGTTAATGATGAAGATGATGTGATTGATGCCAATGGATGCTATGTGGTGGTCATCGGCGATCGTCGGTGACCAGTGGTGGTGGGGGCTCGTGGTGGATAGATCTAGTCTGTAACACAAAGTTACATTAGCTATCCTTATAAATGAAAAGACGAAAATGCCCCTAGTTTTAACAAAAAAATTAATGTTTGTTAATATTAATATCTATTCTCGTTACAAAATTGAAAACACAATACCCAAAGCTATTACAAAAAACCTTTAGTACCAAAATCTATTATTTTGATAAACCATAGGGACTATTTATGTAATTAACTATAAAATTTATAAATAAGTAATATTGAATTTAAATACTTAACTATTTAATTATCAAATATTTTTATACTAATGATGATAATAATAATCTATATCTATTTTATCTATACTATTATATAAAACGTATGAGGATGACACACTTGTAATATAATAGTTTCTAATTTTCTCATATTTAATAAATTTCTCTTAATTAATACATTATTTAATATATATTTATTTTATTACTATCTTATTTATAATACTTTAAATTAATATTAAAATATATACACTTATTATTTATATTATTATAACTTAATACTATTTGATTTAAGTATTTTTTTATTTAAACACTTAAGTATATAACTACTAAATATTTATATAGTTATAATAATAATAATAAGAATACCCAAATATATTTGTGTTTAATGCAGGTCGGAAAATAGACTCGATAACACCCGACATATCACTATATATAACAAATAGAAAAGATTATAAGCAGTGAAGGTAAAGTTTTTCTCAATTTCATCACAATAATTTTTTTTCTTCAAACTAATAAAAAATCTATTTTGTTTTTTTATAATTTTATATTTAAACCTTTAAGGATTTTTTAAATTAAACACAACACTTTCTCTCTTTCTTTTATTTTTTTAAATTGATACCTACTTATTTTTTTTAATTTTTATACTTAAGCCTTTGAGTTATGTCAAATTTACATTTAATAACCTGAACTTTTTTTAAAATTTTATACTTAAGTCTTCGAGTTAGGTTAAATTTACATTTATTCACCTGAACTTTTTTTTTAAAATTTTATACTTATGCCTTCGAGTTATGTAAAATTTATATTTAATCACCTGATTTTTTTAAGTTTTATATATAAGTATCCAAGTTTTGTCAAAATTTCTTTTAATCAATTTATAATAAAGCTCGTTAATTATAATAAAGTCATAATTTACATATTCGTTATTTTTCTTCTCTATTTTGAGTTATTTATTTTTTTATAGTTTTTTTTCTATTATATTTTTTTTATCAGTGTTTCGTACGCAATCTTTTTTCGTGTGGTTAGTACTAACGTATAAATTATCAAATTAAATCTTTTAACTTTTATAACCCCAAAAACTATCATTGTGACATCCTCGTATATATTAAAACCTTACCGGGGCTAAGCACAGGTCTAATCCGCTAGTTGTTTATAATATGTATCATTTTGAATCACAAACATTTCTACTCACTTGCGATCTTCTACTGCGCGCATATTTACAACTGTCTTCGATCTTGACTAATTAAATTACTTGAGCCTGTAGTCATTGGTTAGAGAAATTCGGTTTGGACTAACTCATATAAGTTTAGTGAAACGTTCATTTGTTATTCTCTAATATAATGAAAGTCTTCAACTAATCATAATGCCAAGACTTTACGATTGAGTTATAAAGTTAGTAGAACTTACTATCGGTCCTTTAGAGGGTTTCCTCTAGGTTTTTCATAAGGTTATCAAAACTTTTTGCTAACCAACAATTGATCAGGTTATTAAAACGTTATGTTGACCCATTAGTCAACATAAGATTATGTACAAGTCATCGATTAATATGAATGACTCAAATATTAACTTAATGAAATCTATCGAGGTTTTCTATAAGAATTTTAAAAAATATATACACTATTGAAAGATTTACGCACCTAATCTCGTTATCATATAGCTAAACTACAACCCGACATAATTGCTATCGTATATGTACTAGTAAAGTATTTATTATTGTATGTGTTTCTAAAAACAGGTTAAAAACATATAATAATATTCAAACTTCAAATATAAAGTATTCTTCAAAAGGATAGGATACAATGGATTTATCACGTGCTTTGTCAGTGATTAGAGAAGCAATGACCTCAATTTATTGGATAATTAAAGTAATAATAACAAAAACATGAATATGATAAAATGGGCCAACCCACCCCTCTTGTATATATATGACCATAACAAATACAGGAAAATAATATATAAACTTTAAGTAGACATAAATTTTGATATATCTACCAATGAAAACTTGAATAGATTTCAACACGTTGTACGTACGGCAAACTAACAACATTATTCAAAGTTCGTTCTCTAAAATTTAACTAATTTCAACTTTCTTATTTTATGTTTTATTTGTTATTTACATGAATTTTCGTTAATTATCTATATTATTATTATTATTATTATATAAAGCATTTAAAATAGATATTATTATAATTAGGAAATGGTTAAATACAAATGGCTCTAAAACTAAAAAAGTATAAAAAGTAATCTCAACCATCCATCTTCACAATCAATGGTTGAGATCAATTTGTTAGGAAAAGTTTGTTAGATTTATATTTTTAAAAATAATTACTTTTGTTGACTTTTTGTAAATTCCTTTATTTTTTTATATGTTTATAATTTTTATGTACGATATAATTTTTTAATAAAAATTACACCATAAAAACAAGCGTTTTTTATCTTTAAAACTAGTATAATTTTGTTATATAAAATTATAATAATATTTTTTATATCTTTAAGCTTATATTTTATCATAATGTCTTTTAGTGCAGTTGATTATGTGTTTTGGTTAGTTATTATGTTTTTATAAATACTATTATGTTTTTCTAAAATGATTAATTTAAATAAAATATAATGATGGAATAACAATTATTGTGTATCTTTAATATGTAAAACACAATAACAAATTAACAGCTAATTAATTTAATGCATTAAAAACAATCACAAAATAACACAATGTCTGGTTGTGTTTTTTGATCGTCATTGTGTAACCTTGAACATATTATGAGTTTTGAAAAATACATTGGTGCAATAAAATCATTATGTACTTCTAATTGTAAAACACAATGATAGATAATAATAAGTTTATATAATGTATAAAAAATAATGATAAAAATAACACATTGTGTTAAATTCAACACTGATTTTTTATAAATACGTTGGTAAAAATATATTATTGTGCACTTCTACTTGTAAGACACAACGATAGATAACAAGTTTATATAATCTATAGAAACAATGACAATAAAATACAAAATGATCTAAAACGTAATGTATAAAGATTAATAAATATAACAAATGATGTAAAATATATGATACAATAAACATATATGACCTAATGAGCTGATGTATTTGACATAATTATCAAAATACTTTCCTCTTTAATACAATAGAAGGACACGTGTCAAACCTATAATCTTTTTTAGATTTTTTAGATTAAATACCATTTTTACTAAACCCTACCCATTGTAATTTTACTTGAAGTTTAAGACACTTAAGACAATATTTTAAACACAAGGTACAAGTGTCTTATACAATGGTACCTAAATTACCTTTATTTAATAAACATCTTTTAATTAATATATTATTTGATTCATATTAGATTATTTAATTCACTATATTAAATATTATATTACTTATAACATTTTAAATTAATATTTACATTTATAATTACTATTTATATATTTATAATCAAATATTATTTAAATTAAGTACTATTATTTAAATAATTAAGTATATAATTACTATATATAATAATAATAATAATAATAATATTATTATTATTATTATTATTATTAATATTAATATTAATATTAATATAATAGAAATAATAATAATAATAATAATAATAATAATAATAATAATAATAATAATAATAATACTTAAATACAATCAATGTTTAAAACAAGTCGAGTTAGATTGCACTCTTCAAAAGAGACTCGGTGACAGCTGTCGCATCACTAGTTATCCTTAAAGTATACGTATACTTTTGTTTTACTGTGTGTTTTTAATTATCTCGTTAATATTAGTGATAATTATAACAATTGTTAGCATTATTCTTTGCAAGTCAACTTCATTACTCGGGTTTGGTTTGAAAAGGCTAAGAAATTACACATAGAAGCCATATGTATTATTATCTACAAAAATGTTTTCCTCAATAAAATAATGATTCAAACTGATAATAGTTATCGTGGGTGTTAGATAAAAAACACACTACATGTGGATTGTGGTTTAAAGTTGAAAGTTTAAACCGGTTACAACTAAAAGACTACATACAAAAATTATAAATTATGTTATGAAGTTTCATGAAATCATTTTATGAAGTTTAATATGTCACTAATACTATGCCCTCCACGTGCCAATTCATATTATTCGTTTTGCACATTGATAGTTTAACGATCTTGTTTTGGTTGTCTGATGACTTCTTAGGAGGTTACATGTACAAACACTACTCTCAATCAAACATGTTTAAGTACAAAATTTTCCTTACATCCACAACTAAAATGTTTTAATGGTATTTGAAACCAGACATTCTTTGAACCTATCATATCTTTTTTCACAACTGATATCAGATCATCTATATCTTGGATTTTATCACAGCTTGTATAATAAGTTGAAAACGAGGCTAGTAGTAACAAGAAGCCACACCAAACGAGTTTATAAGACGCTTTGTTTGAAAACTGAAGCCCGTGTTCAACAATAATAAGTTTAATGAACTACTAATTCATAGCATGATTCATGCAATGATCATGGATGGCCAAGTAGACATTGTTTAAAGTTGGTAACTAGAGTGTTACATGAAAGGTCACTTGTAGCAAAAGACATGTTCTTTTTTTCGTGAAAGTATCAAAATCTAGTAAAAACACAATTACATTGGAATATTTTCATATACGTATTCGAATAGTGTATCCTAACGAAGCAACTAAATCATAAGTTTATTTAATGTATCTGAAAAATGCTTTAAACGTAAAGATTAAAATGAAAACACGTCAATTAATATATATGGCTTGTCATATTTCACGTAAGATTCTAGTTATATTACACCGATCTAATGAGTATGTTAACAACATGCATGTCTTATAATATATATCAAACTCAACTTTTATAAATTTATTATTGAGATTACAAAAAACTGGTACACTTTGCAGTATATGTTTTATATATTTTTATTATCATGCTTATATGATGTTATAATTGTGTGTATTAAATAATTTTTTTAGTGTGTAAACCATTTGAAAATTATAATTTGGTACGATTACCGGACAAACATGTTCGAAGAAAATCGTAACAATTGTGTGGAGAGATAAGCATCACAAGGAAAATATATTAAAGTGAGGATGATGTAAAGACTCACTATCCAAATTAATTAAATTGGTAGTTAATAACCTTCGTTATCTTCAAGAGTATTATATATAACATAATATTGTATATAAACAACTAATTTCAACGAAAGACAAATAAACACTTAATAAATGTTCTAAACGTGAGAAAAAACAAAAATATATCGCAATAGCATTTGTTTTAATTTTGAGGAAAAAAACGGCATAACAACTTCTAATGGTTTTCTCATATGAGTTGTGATTTCTTTATAAAATGTTATTTTTTTCAAAAGTATAGAAAATGGATCGAGTGATATGTGTACATGCATGTGTTTGAGAGTATTTTCATCCATTTATAAATTAGTTTCTAGACATCTCATATCAACGTTCATTTTGAGACCAGAAAGCATAACAAAACATTTATAATAACACATAGTTATCCGTAAAAAAAATTATTATTTTTTGTCTTGTACGCATAACAAACCCCATGTAAATTCACGATTCATAAAATAACACCACGTAAATTCAATATAACATAAAAACACGATCTATGATGTTTTAGAATTGAGTAATTTCATGGTATTAAGACAAATGTTATTTTAAAGTTTTTTTTCTTGTACTTTCTAAGATTTTTCCTATTTTTGACCTAACCCTATATATTTATACTTTAAGTAATTACAAAAGTGTCATGTGTTAATCTTAACCACTAAATTAGTTCATTCAAAGACCAAGATTGTTTCCTACACTTTTTTTACAAAAATCTCATTTTGTATATGATACTTGTATATGATATGTATGTATGTGTGTATATGGAGATGTTTAAATAAAAAAACCTAGTGTTGATTACATCCATTCCTCAGTATCTTCAAAATATTTTAATTTATTTAAGTTATGCATAAAATTGAATATCTTATTTTTTAATTTTGATGATAGTATTACTATATCTGTAAAAAGAATACTTTTTTTTGATAAGTCCGATGAATTGTTTGATCATAAAATGCATGTTACAATGATGTGTCTAAACTATATAACCATTTAGGACTATTATTATTATGGTAAATCATCTCGTTCAGGAATTTCCAAAGCTCTCATCAAACAGTCATGAATATAACATCAAATAACTTTTTTCTTAATCTTGACCATACGAGGCGCCTCTAACCATGAGATAATCATCCTTGACTCCGACGAATTAGAAGATCAATATTCAACCACCTTTTTTATCACTTACCAAATTCTTCTAGAGATCTCGCACTAGCCGAGTAAATGATTCACTGGTTCAACAAATTGAAACAAAGGGGACATGACAACTAAGGAATAACCTAAATATTCCTTTCAGATACTTTTTTCTCTTTTCCGTTTTTATCAATGTGGAATTATTTACTTTCAGAATGTATAATAAATTCAAGCATTTACTATACTTCATTTAGCAACGGCGGTTGATTTTTTTTCCTTATACTATTCCTTCCTCAATTTTATTCAAATACAATTCTTTGGAAATTAGAACGATAACATGACCCAAGCCCATTGGTACGCTCACACTTCTGCTAGACCCTATGTTGCGGATTCGACTCCCGGAGGTGACAAAATGATGCTTTTTTTTAAAACTCTTTTCCCCTTTTTTATATTAATTTTTTAAATTTCTTTCTTTTGTACTAACTTCTCTTTGTTGTTTCAATATTGTCTCATGTTTGTTTCACAACATACGACACATAATACTCTTTTTTATCTACGTTTTGATCTTTATAACCCAGCTGTTGCATATTCATAACAAAGTTTACCAACGCACCACATCATACGTGCTTAATTTACAGTTTTCCTTAAAAGCAAATTAATTTACTTTGACATATAATTAATAATAACTTTTAAATATTTATAAGAAAACCTTTTCCTTAATTTAAAACTAATAAAAGCTAGGATAACGAACTAAATATATTATGATATTGAATTATTGATGATTTGATCATGTCTCTAAACAATACCAGAAGAAATTTAAAACACACGAGTGTAAGTTTAAGTCAAACTCAATTCTGTTTATTATATAATTACTTTAAACCAAAAAGGGCCAGTTTAATATAATACCATCACTTTTATCATTTTATGTTATAATAAAAAGTTGGTGGCCATCCGTCATCACAAGTGTTTTTGATAGTTATATAAATGGATCCTACTGCTACTTGATGCATACATGAAATACCAAATTGTCTTTCAAATGACTAAAATACATCCTCGTATGTCTCCTTCATCTTCTTCGTGTTCAGCCGAAAGAGAAACATATACGATATGGATGAAATCACTCGTGTTAAACTCGAACGGGTATACGGTGTATGATTCCAACGGTGATGTCATTTTTCGTATAGATAATTATGATAGCAAGTGTAGAAGTGAAGTTTATTTGATGGATCTTCGTGGAAACATAGTTTGCACAATACTTCGGAAGGTAAATTCGTATTTTATGATATTTAGTTGATTTTGGTTTCAAAATGTTCATTTAATCATCGGAAAACATTTTCTTTTTGTTTGCAATGAAAAATGTCACTTGATGATGGTGGGAACTAGGTTTTGGTAACATTCAAACATTATCCGTAAAAGTAGATGTCTCATGTTTTAATTCAGTTTCTACTCGCTTCCTACCATAAATTCTTTGAAGGTTATTTGTTCAGCTAAAGCTACTAATTAGGGTCATGTGAGTTTCTTTAACGGATTCTCACGATTATAAAAAATAATATGGTTTTTTATCACTGAAACCATATTCATATTCTAGTGTTGATTTTTTAAGGTGATGCTGAAGCTATATGACTTTGTTTGCAGAAACTATTGCGATTTGGGCTCTGGAATTGTTATAACGACAAAGATTCTCGTACGCCATGGTTTAAGGTTGGTAAAACATTCGGAATTTTCAAGAACAATTCAATTTATGATGTTTCAATTGGAACCAACGAGGGACAAAGTATAAGCAGCTCGACTCATAAAATAAAAGGATCGATCCACAAGTTAGAGTTCAAGATCATTGATGGTGAAGGACAAGTCGCAGCTGTGGTGAGCATTTGTTAATTTTCGTTATACGTTTCATCATGTTTTTTATGTATAGTAAAAAATAATTGGAATCTTTTCATGGTGTAGGTACAAAGAAAACAATCATCTTTAGGGGTCGTGTTGGGTGAAGATGTATTGTGTGTGACGGTTGAGCCACGTGTGGATCGTATATTTGTAATGGCTTTGGTAGCGATACAGGGCTTAATTTGTGGCAAAATGTAAATAATAGTCGTGACTTTGTTTTTTACAAAAATATACATCGTATATGTGCAAAGAAAGAAAAATTTTGTATAACAGACTCTTTATATTGTTAGTCCTTTAATGTACGAGTTGAGTTGTTTGAAATTGCACCGAAACCTTGTTCTCAAGGCTAGTTTCTACACCTTTGTACTTTTATTTGCTAGAATCATCTTTTTCTTTATAAAGTATTGCATATCATTGATTAACTACAAATAAAATATACATGAAAACCCTAACAAATATGCTATGAAAGCGGGCTCATAGAGACAAAAGCCACGACTATGGTCGTAGGGAATTGATGATGACAAGCGTGACGTCTGTAGCGGCGACAAAAGAAAAACAAATCTACGTTAATCTATAGAAATATTGTGATACGTGAAAATTTTGTTGTGCGAAGGAAAACTTTCTAAGAGGTTTATTGCCCTCATCCAAAACAAAATTATCTGTGAAGCTTTTTCTCGGCAAAGTCAATACACTCATAGCACATTGGTGGTATTAAATTCAAGCATTAATCATGAACACAATATCTCGTATGTTCACATATTATGATCTGTCTCCAGGGTGCTGTAAACACCAATATAATCTCATCATCCTGCATAAGGAGTAGGGATGTTCAAAAACCATAAAAACAAGTGCCCATTCAAACCTACCCAAATCTGCTGGTTCGGCGGGTTAGGGAAATACGATTTGATTTACAGTTTAGTATACTGTTTACAGTTCAAAATCGACTAGATATTAAGATAGAGCATTTATATCAGCAACTCTATTCATATCCTCATCTCTCAATTATAGGGAAACATGAAAAAATATAATTTTAGAGCATTCACATCCCTCCTCGATCTCTATAATTAAACTAATAATCATTATTTTTTTCTTTTATTTTAATTAAAAAAATAAATTTTATACTTTTATCATTATTTTTTCATTCTTCTTTACTTACAAACACTTAAAAAAAATTAAAAACTTACGGGGGTGAACAATGTTTCTCTCAAGTCCCAAATATATAAATGAACAGTAATATTTTTTTCTCATTCACTCACAATCATACCCTATAATATAAGACATACACTCATAAAAAAAAATAAGAAACAAGATGTGAATGCTCTTACATTTATATTTGGTTCCTCATCCCCAACCTCATTCTTTATATTTTTAAACGAAACCATAATGATCCCTTATATTTAGGGGTCACCCTCCATCCATCAAATTTATTATTTTATATTTTCCGTAAGTAGTTGTAAATAAAAAAGAAAGAAAAAACCATAAAAAACTAATAATTAAGTATTATTTAATTAAAATAAAAATAGATATATAGAAGCTGATGTGAGAGATTTTTAAAACATAAACAAAATATTTAAAAAATGATAGTTTTTTGTTAATTATAAATTATGATGATGGAAAAGCTAGTGTGAATGTTTCTATATGATTTTCGTAGAATAAATATTTTTCCATTTGTAACTCGCAAGGTTCAATTTCTCTACACTCATTAATCATTGTATTCAATGGTGTTTGGGTTTGGATTTTTCTTTGCCACTATAATAAGCGAGTCACCTGATTCTTCTACTACTTCACGAGAATTTATTTAGCAAAAATAGCATATAAACATCATCAACATGTCTCCGTTAGACCATGTAACTAAAGTATTCAAAGTAGTTAAATCTATTAGAAGATGTGAATATTCAGTAAATATAGTCCATATAATAGTCTGTAATTGTAGGAGTTTGTTACGTCATATGATTGTATTCATTTATTTCCTTTTGTATTCTCTCCCTATATGTAGGGATACTTTGTTAAATGAGAGGGTCAGAAAAGATTACGTGAACCATAAACACTTTTATGGTATCAGAGCTTTCGCTCTAAAAGAAACCCTAGCCGTCGTCCGTCGTTTTTTTTCCGGTCCTCTTCCTGTTACGACAGCCGCCATGACCGACAAAGAAACTACCACATCCGACTCCAAGTCTCCGGCCGGTCCTCTTCCTGTTACCACATCCGACTCCAAGTCTCCGGCTTTGCATCCTGTGTACACGGTGACCAACGTCCAGAACAAAATTAGAACCCTCGATGGTACCAAGGTAACTTATTCCTCCTGGGTAAAGCTATTCAAGTTGCATGCAAAGGCTTACAAAGTCTTAAACCATATTGATGGAACAGACCCATCGGGTTAGAATGACCCCAATTATGATTCCTGGCATGAGATCGATGCCCTTATCCTTCAATGGATTTATGCCACATTGTCAGACGAATATTTGGTGCGTATTCTTGAAACCGATGCTACGGCACGAACCGCGTGGGTTAAACTCGAAGGTATCTTCCTCAACAATAAAGGTTCACGAGCTACTACACTCGAGCATGATTTTACCAATCTTACACTTGCCGCATGCTCTTCTTTGGATGATTATTGTCAAAAACTCAAGGAAATTGGTGATGTGGGTTTTCCGGTGAGTGAACCACGGTTGGTCATGCAACTTGTTCGTGGTCTACCGTCCGAATATGACGTCACAGCTGCCATTATTAATCAAACATCACCTTCTTGGGATGATGCTCGCACTAGTCTTCAAAAGGAACAACAAAGAGAAGCAGTCCGGGCAAACCATACTCAATCTGTCCTTGTTACCCCACCCGTACCCTCTCCAAATACCGACTCCTCTAACCCAACCAATAACCAACCTACTCATCCACCCATTCCGAATGAGCCCAAACTCTACCCCTCCTACTCCTATGATCCTAATCGACCACGTGGAAGCGGTCGCGGCTTTCGAGATGGTCGTGGCCGGCAATCCAACTTTAATTGGACCCCCCATAATTCCCAATCCTACCAGCCCACCAACGGTTCTCAACACCCACCGGGCCAATACAACAACTGGCACACCCCTCCCTCTCCTTATCCATCACAAGCTTGGGCCCCAAACCAACAGCCACCTCCTTACCCACAAGCCCAATATAACCAAGCCCACTTGGCTTATAATCAAGCCCAATTACCACCTATAAACCAAACGCCCCCAGCCCCAACCCAATTACCCGACCCGGCTGCATTTAACGCTCTCCGTCCTACGGACCTTGGTATGGAACTTTCCATGATGCAAATTAACTCTCAAGACACCGCATGGAACATGGACACCGGAGCATCGTCACACATCACGGCTAATCCCGGTAAACTTTCAACTCCTTTGTCTGTCTCTTCTAGCACTATACTTGTTGGCAATGGACAAAAATTGCCAATTCATGGATCTGGAAATTCAATCCACACCATTTCCACCAAAACCTATCACCTAAATAATGTCCTACACTCACCCACCGTCATAAAAGATTTACTTTCTGTTCGAAAGTTTACACATGACAACCAAGTTAGCATTGAATTTGACCCATTTGGTTTTTCTTTGAAGGACCTCAAGACGGGCACCTTCCTTTCACTCCATGACAGCACGGGGGACCTCTATCCGCTCACACCGCCTACCTTCGCTCTTGCTTCCACAGCTCAACCTACCCCGTGGCACAACCGTCTCGGTCATCCGACCTCTAGCATTTTAAATTTCTTGTCTAGTAATAAATTTATTCATTGTAATAAGACTACTAGTCATTCCATTTGTTCTTCTTATCAAATTGCAAACAGTCAACGTTTACCATTTAATGATTCCAATTCGGTCACTTTTGCCCCCTTTGATATAATTCACTGTGATTTGTGGACTTCTCCACTTTGAGTAAAACAGGTTACAAATACTACATGGTCCTTGTTGACAACTTTACACAACATGTTTGGGTATACCCACTTAAATTCAAGTCCGAAACCTTCTTGACTTTTGCCAAATTTCACAAACTTATACATACTCAATTTAATTGCCTCATTAAGACTTTTCAATATGACTTGGGTGGCGAGTTTGATAATCACAATTTTAAAAACTTTGCTAACCAACATGGCATGGTTCTTTGGTTTTCTTGTCCTCAAACTTCTCCCCAATGGCAAAGCCGAACGAATGCTACGACGCCTAAACAACATCATCTGGGCGCTTCTTATACACGCCCGTCTCCCTCCCGAATTTTGGGTTGAAGCACTTCACACCGCCACCTATCTCCATAATATATTACCTACACCCAGGCCTTTGCCCTTTATCATCGACACCCCACATACGACCACTTACGAGTTTTTGGTTGCGCATGCTACCCAAATGCTTCCGCTACTCAACCTCACAAACTTTATCCCCGTTCGGCCCGTTGCATCTTACTAGGCTACCCGTCCAACTTCCGAGGTTATCGTTGCCTAGATCCTAATACGGGTCGCGTCCATATCTCCCGTCATGTTGCCTTCGACGAAACCGATTTTCCCTTTTCAACTATCCTTCCTTCATCCGATTATCACTTTCTGGATGATGACCCATACCCCATCCCCCTCCACCACTCGTCCGCTACAACCACATCTCCTCCTTCGAACCCACCTACACTCGTACACAACCCCCTCCCTCTTAACCCGCTGCCACAGCAGCCTCCTTCGAACCCACCTACACCCGTACACAGCCCCCTCCCTCTTAACCCGCTGCCATCAAGCCCTCCCCACCTACTACACCAAAACACCCATCCACCTACCGCCAACCAAATAATCATCCTATGCTTACCCGATCCAAGGCAGGGATCACCAGGCCCAATCCCAAGTTTAATCTCACCACCACATCCACTGCCTCTACTATTTCTCCTCTTCCAACCTCATACCAAAAAGCCCTTCTAGATCCAAATTGGCATAAAGCCATGTTAAATGAGTATAGTGCTTTACAAGAAAACCAGACTTGGGAGTTAGTTCCTAGACCTGACGGGGTTCCGATTATTCGGTGCATGTGGTTGTTTCGCCATAAATTCAAGGCGGATGGGGCTCTCGAGTGGTACAAAGCTCGGTTAGTTGTCAATGGCAAGTCACAAACCATCGGCGTCGATTGTCATGATACATTCAGTCCGGTAGTTAAACCGGCCTCAATACGCACTGTTTTAAGTCTCGCGGTATCTAGAAAGTGGCCCATTCACCAACTCGATGTTAAAAATGCATTTTTACACGGTCATTTGGAGGAAACAGTTTTTATGCACCAGCCACCTGGGTTTTTTGACACCACACTTCCGACACATGTTTGCCGCTTAAAGAAGTCGTTGTATGGTCTTAAGCAAGCCCCGCGCGCATGGTACACGCATTTTTCAAACCACCTGCTTTTGCATGGGTTTCGTAGTAGCACTTGTGATTCGTCATTGTTTATTTATCACCGGGGCAATTCCATAGCGTATCTTCTTTTATACATTGATGATATCATCTTGACGGCGTCGGATAGTACTCTTTTGACCTCTATCATCAATCTGTTATCACGAGAGTTTGCCATGAGTGACTTGGGCCCTCTTCACCATTTTCTGGGCATTTCGGTTACCTGCGACTCTAATGGTCTGTTTTTATCTCAGTCTCAATACGCCCGTGACATTCTTCATCGAGCAAACATGACCGGATGTAAATCATGTGCTACACCATGTGACACGGCTTCTAAATTAAGCGCGACCGATGGAGATCTAATTGAGGACGACTCTCTATATCGCAGTCTTGCCGGTGCACTTCAGTATCTAACGTTTACGCGACCCGACATTACTTATGCTGTGCAGCAGGTCTGTCTGTATATGCATGCCACTAGTGAGCCACATTTTTTGTTCCTCAAGCGTATACTATGATATCTTCAGGGAACTATCGGGTTTGGCATACACATATCGGCATGCTCCTCTACCGCTCTCATAGCGTACTCTGATGCAGACTGGGGAGGCTGTCCCGACTCTAGGCGGTCCACTTCTAGGTACTGCATTTTTATGGGAGACAACATCATCTCATGGTCTTCAAAGCGCCAACTAACAATTTCTCGATCCAGCGCTGAAGCCGAGTACCGGGGCGTCGCAAATGCAGTTGCCGAAACCAGCTGTCTACGCAACCTTCTCCTCAAACTACGGGTCCCTATAAAAACAGCCACCGTTGTTTACTGTAATAATATGTCTGTCATATACCTATCCGCCAACCCGGTCCAACATCAGCAAACAAAGCATGTTGAAATGGACATCCACTTTGTCAGAGAGAAAGTGCACATTGGCCATATCAAGGTTCTTCATGTGCCCTCCTCATCTCAATATGCGATATTTTTACAAAAGGCCTTCCAAGATCGCTGTTCGAAGATTTTCGATCCAGTTTGAGAGTTCATCCACGCTCAAACTGCGGGGGACTATCAGAAGATGTGAATATTCAGTAAATATAGTCCATATATATAGTCCGTAATTGTAGGAGTTTGTTAGGTCATATGATTGTATTCATTTATTTCCTTTGTATTCTCTCCCTATATGTAGGGATGCTTTGTTGAATGAGAGGGTCAGAAAAGATTACGTGAACCATAAACACTTTAAAATCTGCATTATATTTATTGTTTAGAAATCTAAATTCAATCTTATGATCCTATGCGCTCTGAATATTTTGATATCTTTATGTCTAACTTATCATTTTACTTCGTCTTGATATAACCCTGGTTTATCTCTTCTAAAAGTGAAAGCAAACCGTTCAAATATGATTCCAATATTTTCCTTGAATCTCTTTCCTCATTGTCATTATCGTCTTCTTTCAGAAAACCGTCATCTACGACAAAGAAGGCTTTCGTTTTGTGGAATTGCTCGTCTGGATCTCCACCACCTTCACTTGTTATTATGTCTGTTCAAATAGTTCATGACTTTAAGCTCCCTCGAAATCGACTCGTGAACAACCCTAACCCATCGTGCAGACGAGGTTTGCCCTACCATCCTAAATGGCACAGGAGTTATTATGATACAATTTGCAACTTTTAGTCCCTCTTTCAAAACAATATTGTTCTTTTTGCCCATAGAAACTCGTCTATTTGTTTTTGGTTGTCCCTAGTGAAGACTTCACTAGAGGTCACATATCCTAGGATTGCTTCCACCTAACAAGCTTAACTGCAGATTTCTTATTCTACAACCGATGCGCCCCAAATTCATAGGTGATATTTGATATTAAAAACTACTTATGAGCTTAGCATCTCACTCTTCACGATCAATGTGAGATTTGTCTAGAATATTTCATATATACATTATGTCTGAAAGAGGACACGAGGGATAAGAAAAGAATGAAGATTATCACACGAGAGAGAAGAAGGGATACAAATATCAACCATGTACCGTAGCATCTATAGCAACCTAATTAAAAGTATAATGTCTTTTAAATAAAATTAAACTTTCGTTTACAAGTCACATACCTGATACGTCATCTAAAAGAACCAAACATGTTAATACAATAATAGAAACAAACTCATCCGTATACAAAAAATTCCATTAATTACCTAACAAATCAATGAACTATATTACTTCAGATTGTTAATATATTATGCAAAAGTATGTTAAGAGACAAAAAGGTCTCCTCAAGTGGGTGCACCTTCCTTATTTGAATATGATGTTTGTTTATATTATATACTAGACTAAAGACCCGTATAACACACGGGTTCAATCCAAAAATATTGTTGTTGTTTAAAAAGGTTCGTAAGTTATAATGTTGTTGATAATACTTTGTATATCAACTTTTATGTATAATTTTTAATATTAGCTACATCTAATATTAGTAGGTTTTCTCTATTCATATTTATACATCTAGATAGTGTATAATATGGAATGAAATAAATTTATAAATAAGAACTTTAAGTAATAAATAAATTAAATTAAACATGAAAAACAATATTTCAAATTCATAAACATCCGAAAATTCATTTGTATACAACATTTGATGTTTTTTTGATGATTTTTTCATCATTATCTAATATTAATAGTTTTAATCTCTATCTACTTTTAACTCAAGATAATGCAACATAGAGCTGACCATGATCCTTGTTTAAAAACAAACCAACTTTAGATAGCGATTGTCATTGGCTCTTGTTTATTGTTATTGCAAAACACACTCCTAACAGGAACTGTTTTCTTTGAAATTTAAAAGAAACCCTTTTGTCTGAAGGTGTTAAAGTCAACCGTGGAATAAAAGTGCGATTTTCAATATTACTTCCAGATACATCAAAACAATTTGCACACATATCAAACGAATTCCAATCAAACATAATAATAATATGGCAGTACACATAAAAAAATAAAGAATTTTAAAAAGTAAAAACATGTAATACCTCTTTACGGATGGATTGTTGAAGTAGATCACCTTCAAATCAAAAAAATGAAAGTAAAATAATATTAATCCAAAAACACAATTGTAGACAATGATAGGTTAAATCATAATCGCAAAGGATAAAAGCTCAAATATAACAAAAAACAAATACATTTTGTTGAAGAAAACTTGATGAAACCGAAGCCAAAATGAAAACTTGATGAACCGAAGGCGATATCATCAGACTTTATAAATACAAATCGCGAGGTCTTAAAGCTGGGATGGTTGAGAAATATTTTAAAATCGGGTTTGATTTCATTCCCAAAAAAAATACCCATGAATTCCTTCAAATTGGAGAGGAGTCGATGAAAAAATCTCGTAACTTTTGTCAACATTCGAATATAAACCGAGTATTTAATGAAAACACACAATCAAGGAATCGATTTCAGAGATGAAGAAAATCGTAAATGATTTCTACAGTTTTTATTGATGGATTATTTGAAAAAAGAAGAAATATCGGGTATGATTTAATTCCAAAAAAAGAGTGCTCTAATTTAGGGTTAAATTTCCAGATTTTTCCTAAATATCTCTTGTATCAGAAGTTGACTTTTAGTCAAATGAACTTAGAATAACACTAAGAACAGATACATATTTAGACGGGAAATGAAAAAAGTAGAGGCTTAAGAGAATGCCACGTGGCACTAAAGTTATTGTTTTATTAATAAGTATAGATTTTGCTTCATAAGTTTTTTTAAAACATATAGAGTTTTGTCTTCTTCTTTAACAAGAAAAAGAAGCCATTAACATTTTTAATCATTGTATTTTTTAATTTTTTGTTGAATCCAAATCAAAATTTTAAAGAAATGATGTTATTAACCAACAAAACAAATTTGAATGCTTTTCTATTGACAAATACATAAATAGACTTCAAATTACGTGTGATCAAATGATATTAAAGTGTGTTACATAGTGTCCCAGGTCAAGGGTTCAAGTAAAACATAAATAGCCTTTAATGAATGAGATTATCATCTGAATAGGTTATGAATCAAAACTTCAACTTTGGCTATTATAGTTTGATAACAAACTTTAAAATTCATTGATATCAATCCACCTTATCTCATTAGCTAGCAAACGTATTGTTAGATATTAGATTTCCAATCATCCATAATATTATTGTTACTATCGAGATACGATCCAAAAAATTACACTATGGACAACAACAGAGTAATAACATGTAATTGTTTCATGTTATGATTTACAGAGTTTTTTCCCCAAAATAGTGTAGATGTAAAATTTATTTACCAAAATGGTGTAGTTAAGAAAATATTTATCAATATAGTGTATTTTTGAAATTTTTATGTTTCTCACTCCTATTTTTATTAGATGCTTTATAAATATCTTTTTGAATGTTTTTTGATTCTCTTAAATTTTATTTATTTACATTGTTAAGAAAAAAATTTTAATATAGAAACTTTTAATAGTTCTCTAGATTTTTTAAATTTATTTCTAAACCTTTTATAAAATCATTTTTGATTATGTTTAATCGTGTTATCACTTTAAGTCTTTAATCGAGATATTGATTTATAATTTTTAAAAAACTTTAAATATAAATCTTTGACATTTTATTTGATTTTCAAACATATTTCATTTCGAGGAACATATTTTGTAACGTTTTTATATTTCAGCATTAAAATATTTATAAAAAATGTGTTTTTTACTTCACCGATTTACCAAGATGAAAATTAAAAAATTCAACTTTTGGTTGTAAATTATACTTTAATACCTTAAGAAAAATATCAAATGAAAGTTAACTTAAAAGCAGCATTTTATATAAAAATTAGATATTTATGCACACACGACCAGTCCACACACACGACCGGTCCACTTTACCGGTTTAGTCCAAAATGCGAACATAAAACTAACCATACCGACTGGTCTCTCAAAACGCAAATCGTAAACCAAATCGTCAGGTTATAAACCGGCTAAACCAACCGAACTCACTCGATGTGTTCTGGTATGAATGGTTATTGAAACACCCTTAAAATAAACCATTTAAAACATGTCTTATCATAATAGAATAAGCACTTTTTTAAACATTTGCAAATATCAAGATTAAAAATTTTTTAAATGTGTTTATAATACAAGAGTTAAAGAAATAAAGATAATTTTGTTTTGAGCTTTTTTAAGGAACCAAAAACATTACGATTTCAAAAGGTCAAAGAAATCAAAAGCAATTTTTCTTTGATATCACGATTAAAATTTTGAAAATCATTTTTATAAAAAATATTTTCTCAATAACTAAAAAAGGCCCATCTGGAAAAAATTTCTAAAAATATGAAGAAATCATCTTTAAGAGTATTAAACTAGATTAAAAAAAAACTTTTGTAAACTATACAATAGAAATAGGAGTGAGAAACAAAAATTTATAAAAAAACTATTTTGGTAAATATTTTTTAAACTACACCATTTTAGTAAATAAGTTTTTTATTTAGACTCTTTTGGGAAAAAAACTCTGATTCACAAACCACAAATAAATTAATGGTGATTAATTATTTAGTGAAATAATTAAAAGAAAGGGGATTAAACGTTTGTTATTTAATTGTTAATTAATTGAACGTTTAAAGATTTAAAAGGTTTATGTATTAAAAATTAATTAATAAACTGGGGATGCGAAATGTAAATACGTTTTAATACACATTGCCGCTGCTGCCATGGACCAACACTGTAGCCGCCAATTCTAATTTCGGGTTGCAATTGTTGCAAGGTAGAAGCTTTTTCGTGAATCTGGTCATCTAGCAAGACGTTGTTGCTTTCAATGTAAAAAGCTTAGGTTTTAATCGTTAAAGTATAAGTTTTTTACCAATCTATGGTTGTGTTAATTTAATCGTGTGTGAGTGGATGTCTGTTTTGGATATGCGATTAATAGGATTAATTGACATAAACGCTTCCGCTAACTTTGATGAAAAGTTTCTATTTTTAACAAAATATCACAACTTTAATTTGTTAAATTTGACACGAGATACTCAACATGTATCAATGGGTCTCATAAGTTTTCCTGTGAGTTACAGAAAGTTAATAATAATTTTGATATTACTAAAAGAGATACATTGACAGATCAGAAAAAGAGAAACAACTACAAGCGTGAAAACCTTATCAAACAGGCAATATTATTGCAACTTTCACAGGCTTTTTAGCTCCATGCCATATCTTGTACTGAATCAAGAAATACCTCTTTTCATGCATAAAGTACAACACACCTCTTACAACTTAAACCCTACTAATCATAACTTTATAAACTTACATGCAAACTTCACAATAACCTGTGGTGAAAGTAGAACAAAATCTTGGATTAATTATTGTGAGACCTAGCAAGCTAATCAAAAGGGTACAAGCAAAAAAAACAAAATTTATATTTTATACCAATATACATATTTTGTATGATGCAGATAATATGTGTACTCTCATTTCTTTGTGTTCTTGAGGTTTCTTAGGGTCATTACAAGTTGTTGCCTTTCACCCTCTACCTCTGCAAACTTTAAACTTACTTCTGAATATCTTTCTTGCATTTCCTTTAATTCAATCTCCATAGACTTACTCTTTTTTATTAAATCCATTTCATTTGATGATACCTCAAAGATTTCTTGATCTCCGGTCTTCTTAATCCCGTGCTTAGTGGCATCATCACTACAGCAATGAGACAAGCAATGAACATATTCAAAATAAATTTAAAAAAAAAAAAGAAAAAAAGAAAATGCAAAATTGTAATCAAATTTTTAGTCAGTATGTATGTACCTTATGGTTGAAAGGTTTGAATTTTGAACTGTAGATGCCTGTGATTTAAAGATGAATAACCAGTTGTGTCATGTAAAGATAGTTGTAGGACATTTCAATTGAAAAAGAAAAGACACTCAAAAACTATTTTACCATAAAATGAGGTTACCTGTGAATCTATAATGTTTTGATCAAGGACCTCTAATCGTCTTTCTAACTCTTCGATTTTATGCTTAAGATCTTTTTCTTTCTCAAGAAATGAAGCTTCAGAGCATTCTAATGCAGTTTCCTTGAGCTTTATTTGACCCTGGTTTAAAAAAGAGTTCCAAAATTAGCACAAACAATATCATCCAAACCCAAAATGAAAAAAAGGAGAAATTTAGTCCCCAAAATTGGGCCTTTTGACTAGAAAGTATTTGTCTAGTTAGTCCTATCACTCCTTTAATAAATAGCAATATAGAGTTGGCAGTTTTAACCCATTTACTTATAAATGGATTGATTTGGTTATAGCTCAAAAGGCTAAAAAAGGATGAACAGTGAACAGGTCAAACGGGTTGAAAGTTATCCGGGGTCTATTTTAAACGCAAACAACCTCCAAAATCGTTTTATTCAAAGATTTAGATTATCATTGTAAGAATATCTTTATAACTATACTAAACGCATTAATTATTTGTGACTTTTAGTGGACAGAATATTGTTGGGCATGAGCAAGGATATGCACCTCAAGTAGTTTGATTATGTCCATATTGTTGACCTCTTTCGGGCTTTGAGAAACAGGAACAGTTTTATTAATTCTTGAAGTCGGTTTGCTTCCCTCTTTGAGCTTTTTTTCTATGCTGCAAATTGCTTCATCTTTCTTCTTGAGATCACCTTTCAGTTGAGATACCTGTTTTTTCAGATTTTCTTTCTCCAATCCATTCTCTTTTAAGAACTGTTTCATGTCATTGCATCTAGATTTTAGTCGTTCTATCTCTGATAGCAGCCTTTCAACTTCATTATCCTTATCATATACAACATTTCTCAACTCTTTCTTTGAACTCTCCAACTCCATCTTCACCAAACAAATCTCATTTTCAAGATTGTTTCTCTCATCATCAAGATTCTTAACCTTGGCATTATAACTAATTTTTTGTTGTTCAAGCTCATGAGATAAGTTTTCAATCTGTTTCTCCATCTCCTCTAAATGTTTTGATTTTAGAGTTATTTGGTTTGTAAGATCAACCATTTTGTCTTCATATTCGCCCAGGAGAGAGTCAAAGTCTTCTTTGAATTTCTTTACTGTCTCTTCAAGACGCCTTTTCTCTACTCTGAGTCGATTAGCTTCATCAACGGCTTTCATGGTCGCATTCTCGTTTTCTTGAAAAGCCAAAGCCATTTCTGTTGATAATTTTCTAAATTCCTCTTGAAGTTTTCCAGCTGTACTAGCATTTTGTAGTTTGACTTTTCTTAAATTCTCCTCTGCACGAATGGCTCTCTGCTCCTGCTCGACTTTTGCACGAATTAAATCTTCCATATCCGCCTTAAACCCGTGAGCTTGATTATCCAAATCATCTTCCAAATTCTTGATATGGGCTTCGAGTTCTTTAATTACAAGAATTGATTCTGAAAGATCTTTGGATTTCAATTTGAGCTCATTGTTTAAGTTTTCAATCTGGGATTCGAGTTCATTTACAGTAGCATAAGATGTTGAACCTTCATATTGCATCTTTAATTCTTCTTGAAGTTGACTTTGTTCCAACTTGTAAGATAGGTCATGGTTTTCCTGCTTTAGAATCTCATAATCAAGAGCAATCTGCTCCATTTGCATTTCTAGCTCATCTCTATCCCGTTTGTACAATTCTATTTCATTATAAAGATCGATTATCTTTTGCTCTTGTAGATATGCATCTTTCATGCCACCATGTTTTTTAACAATCTTCTCTAAAGCCTTTTGATCGTCATCATCATCTGTCTCAGGTTTAGAGTTGACTTCTTGCAACTTTGGAACAATAGAAGATTTTGACTTTGACTCAAGCAGCTCATCCAAGTCCCGAACAGCAAGAATCAACTCTGCATTTGATTCTTGTGTCTTTTGAAGTTGTAACCTTAGATTGGAATTCAAATCTTTTTCATGATTCAGTTCTTGTTTCAGCTCATCTACAAGAACCCACGGATCCCCTCCCTCGGTCAACAAATTGCCGCTGACTTTGACTTTAGCTTTCATCTTTTCACCCTCCTCCTTCAACTTATTTCTCTCTTCCTTAAGGGCAGCTACTTCTTTTGAAAGATCCAGAGCCCTTTTGCTCTCCTTCACGACTTGCTTACGAAGGGTTTGTAATTCCATTTCTGACACCTCAGCTTGCCTAGCTAAAATTACGAGTTCGCCCTTGAGCGTTTTGATGACATCATATGGATGACCCTCCTCAGATATTTCTCTTAATAGGGTCTCACTTGGACTGACCATAGATGAATCATCTGTACTCAAATCATGAACTGAACCATCTAACCAATCCCATGGTGATGATGATCTTTGATGTTGTTCTTCATAGATTGTTGTTGTTGTTGTTGATGTTGTTATTGAGGATTCATGAGCCAATTTAGTGTTCTTAGATTCAGTTTCTCGTGGGGTGTCAAGCCCCAAGCTGCTATCAGAACCTGAGAGTGTGATATCTGATCCGGTGGATTTTCCATGATCTCTCTTAATGTTATCACTTACAACCCTGTGATCCTGTAAGAAGGTGAAATCACATATAAGAGGCTTTTCAAAATCTGATTAGTTTTCTTGTCTTAATCATTTAGTTATAGTTTTCTTTTGCCAACAACTTATTCTTTCATCTAAGAATGTACTACCAGTTCAAGAATATCATACCAATAACACAAACCACTACAAATTAATTTAAAAGATATGCTTTGTATACAGTTGTTAGAAAGGTAAACTACAGCTTACTTCAGAAGGATCACTTTGAATGCTTTCTTTTATATCACCATTACTAAATTGTGCCCTGCTCTTAGTGTCTTCATTTATATCACCATTACTGAATGCTTTCTTATTGTCTTCATTCACATTTTCAGTTACATCAATCTCCCTGTAAGTTTTACAACTGTGTTCAACATTCTTGAATGCCAAAAAAGTTTATTAAAGTAAAACATCATGAAATCCATTCTTACCTTTGATCTTGCACCCTTTGAACTGATACCTAATACAAACAACATCTACAACCATTAAACTTAAACAAAAGAATCCACTCAGAAGTTTTGATTAATGGAAAAGAAGACGGGACTAACATGCAACAAACTTGTGGATTTTGCATTTTTGAGAGGCAGAGAAACAGAAGAAGGCTTTGTAGCCTCGGCATAAAATGAAAAATCAAGCGAAACTTCTCCAACAACACCATAAATCGAAGAACCCTACAAAATGAAGAAAAACTCATAAAACTAAAACTATTTTCAATTAAGTTCCTTTATTTGGAAGCATAGACACAATCTAAATGAATTACAACAATTTGTACCGTTGCCACAACAAAACGATAGATTTTCTCATTGATTTTTCCAGTTTTCTGATCCCGAGTGAATTTCACAGTTTCAAAATGTGGTTTTTCCCAGTAGCAACTTCTATCGTTAACTTTAGCCTTCTCTAATCTTGCTGTTGGCTTTCCAACATCACCTGGAATCACAGAGATCATCAAAGCATCTCCTCCATTTGGTGCTAGCTGCATATACCGAAACAACAATCATGGTATAAGAATCTTGCAGCCCCCAAACTGATAAAATCTTTTTTATCCCCATTTGACCGCGTTAACTTAATAAAAACAGAACAATCATAATCTATCTTGTTATTTACACAAACCAAACCAAATGACATTGATCAATTTCACAAAAACACCAATATATGGAGGCAAAATTGAGTTTCATCGCTTTGCAGAAGTTGGATCATAATCAGTAATCACAGGTGCAGATCCCACTAGCTATGATTCTATGAACCAGATCTCCTAATTCACACACAGTTAATTTCCATTTTTATTACATTCTTGATTGTATAATTGTAAAAGAAGAATGCCCACTAAAACATAACCTCAAAAGTTCATCTCTCAGACAATTCATCAAACACATTGTACGCATTGATTCAATCAATCTTTCCTACATGAATTTACACGCATATATAACTTCCATAGGGATAAATTAATCACCTGAGTAGCATGAAAGTGCAATTTAAACAAAACTTTGATCTTGTTCTTGTCACTCCTCCATCTCGCCGACTTGAACATTTTATCTTTCTGTGTATATCAACTGCTCAATTTCAACATTATAAGTCAAAATTCAAGGGCTTTCATGTGTAAACTAAAAACCTCGCCGGAGCTCCGGCGAAGCTGCCGAAAAATGGTCAATTCTGTAGTTAGAATACGCCGATCTTCAAGAAAACACACACCCAACACCAGAATCAAAGAAATATTAGTTCTTGTAGTGTAAAATCCCAATTGAATTCAAGAATTTGGAAGCTAAAGAAGCATGAATGACATCAACATACGCAGAATTGAGATAATGCATGTACAAGCAAGTGAAGATTGAGGATCTTTTTGGGTAAGAGAAGCTTTGAGCATTGAAGAACTTGTGAATGCATTTAAGAATGGGCTTCAAAGCTCACAAGCAAACACAGCAGATCTAAAGAAAGGTACACACTGTGTATGTGTATGTGTGTGTGATGTAATAAATAAATACAATTATTTAAATGTTTGCTTCACCACGATTAATAAATAAAGGATTGGCCGATTTGGGGACAAATAAAAAAAGTAAAAAAAGGGAAGCTTCTCTTAGATTTTTTATGCTATAAGATTGTACCTTACATATTTAAATCCTTTAAAGAAAAAATTAGTTTTTGGGATTAAAATAATCCATTGTGAAACATAGTTAGGTTTATTTTAATAAGGTGTGGAGGTATATAATAAAAGGTGATTTTCTAAAAGAATCTACGAAGGTAACGAGACGCGAAAGTATGTACAAGGACAAAAGGTAAACACGTCCAAGGAAAAGTTGGACGCTTCCAGAAAATGAGGGGGAAAGGTAAATCACTTGCATCGTAACGTCAAGCCCAAAGGGCTAAAATGACATGTTGAAATTGACGACCAAGTATAAAATACCATGATCAAATTAAAAAGTTATGTTAAAATTTAACGCTCATGTGTGAAACACAATTACCAATCTAAAAACGTCATGTTAAAATTGATGTACAAGTGTAAAATATCATGACCAAAAGCTAAAACAACATTTGTTAACCAAGCCTGTATGGTAAAACGCTATTAAATATTATATATTAATCGCTTAACTAAATCTTAATTTATTCATATCAAATTTGAACAAACTCGCATAAGATGATTTTAAAGCATCCTTAGGTAGAAACATAATTTTAACGTTTAAAATGTTAAGACTTTTTTTAAATGTTTTTTACTTAAAAGTCAATAATTTCTCAATGAATATTATATAGATGGTTAAAGTGAGATTATATACCAAAAGATTTATTATTTTTAATTGTTTTGCAGGTACTTAAGAATTTTACTCATTTAGTATTTAAAATTATCAAGAATAACATCAGTTATGAAATTTATTATGCTTCATTAAGGATGTATTATACTCTCGTCAGGGAATAAAGTTTAAGTGATATGACATGATCATGAGGCGTTAGAACGTGAGTCAGGGCATGAAGCGGATCCATTTAGCATATATGCTATGTTTTAAAATAATCATTTTGTAGTAAAGTAAAGTCATAAATATACACATATATATTTCATGAAGGATGGATTTTTTAGTTATGTAATTGTTAATAAATATTTTGTAATTTATATATGTGTTTTGTTTGTTTGTCTGGCCCTACTACTTTCAACATATGGCTACCAATAATGCATCGTCTCCCTCCACCTTTACTTCATTTACATTCCACAATTCCAAGTATCATCAATAAAATCCAAAATACGATTCCAAATGACATTTTCTTGCCCTATAAAATTAATCATCCCTTCCCTATACATAATTACAATATTACACATGATGTTGTATATTTTACAAAAGGTATCATGTGCCATCAACTGTTTCCTTTGATGGTAGTTTTATTTTTTATTAATATAGTATCAAAACAAAATTAAAATGATGATTTATGTATGGTATTATTATATATGCTTTTGTTCATTTCATTTTAGACTTTATATATACAGTCCGTGTTATTCAATCACTTGTAAAACACATGGTCTTTCTGTCACATCCCAATTTCCTGTGCGTAATGTGAATTGTATTTACACAATGAAGCCTTGGAACATATCAATTAACCAATCACAACGAAAGACTATCACAATATGTTCAAAGAAACTAAAACTATTACAACCGTTCAAGTCTACTTTCTTAAACAAAAATCAATTTTGAATACACCGAATCTCTACTTTAGATTAATAACCACTAGAAGTCCTTTTTTATATTCCCTTTTCATTAGGATTTCTCAATTTCCGGAAATACATGTTAAAAACAATCAACGTAAGCTAGTGAGCTCGTATTAGAGACATGTCATGACAATCTCTGTCATCTCGTCTCAAGACGTTGTTTCTTTGAATCGACTCATCAAAATGTCAAAGTATCTACATCCTGTAAATGCATGGTCTGTGTTTTTGCCTTCGAAGTAGACTTCAAACTCAACCACCAAAGTGGACTTTAACTCGAATGAAATTCTACTAACATGACCTAATGCATTCAAATGCACCATTTTGTTTCAACCATTCATAATCAAATACTAACTACAAATTGATTAAGATTATATCACCGAATCTTTATTTTCAAGTTAAACCCTTCAATAATTTAAAACATTTCGTTTAAACCCCGCACTTTCAATAAATTTAATCTTGAATAACTAGAAGTCATTGTTTTATAACTCCGGAAATTCTGGGTGTTACACTTTTTTCCTAACGAGCGTTAAAAAGTAGTTAAATTTTAATAAACTATCTATCATAACCTTTTGTTAACAGAATTAAAAACTACCATACCCTTTTATTTTCGTATTCCCTCCTTCCCTCGACATATCACTGGTCAACACTGCATTTGTCGCCTCATGCAAACATTTGTTAGACACACATCTAGGGGCGTGAATAGAACCGATCCAGTTCCATCAGGTAGGGTTCTCTACCCTCTCAAACCGGTTTTGTAATAACCACTTAATCAGTTTTGACCACTAACCGCACGGTTCGGTTAACTCCCTGGGTTGATTTTTTTTTTAATATAACCTATTTGTGCACCTTTATGTTCTATTACAGAAATTAAAAACAAGATATTTACGCTAACATGTTTAACCAATTATTTTTGGCCTTATGGGTTTTTACTTTCTTCTATTTTCTGGAAAAAAAAAATTTGTTTGGACAACTTTTTATTCTAAAAGTTATTTTATTTGTCTAAAGTAGGAATGTGAAAAATATAATACCCATTTCGTTCTGTATTTGTGGCACGTGTTTGTCATCTTTTTATTTAATTAATTCTATTCCGTGATCGTCCTTTAATACTTTATAACGTGTAAGAACTTATAAATAATGAAAATATTCATGTGGGGTAATTTTAAAAATTGAAAGTGATTTCATAAAGTTACTATTTAAGTGAAATTTATTTCTATATCTTGCATACTTGGAGCGATCAAAATGAATATAGTTAGTTAAACGAGGAGGGCATGTTTGTCATTTCACACGTTTTAGAAGGAGTCAAATGAAGGTTGAGGACCAGAAGCTGGTGGCCAAGGAAAATGTCAAAACGACAGCCTAATGTACACTTTCATCATCCATGGCACAAAGCACAAGTTACATGGATTAGTCTTAGTCTAACGTCGTGTGATGTCTTCAAAATTCACGAAAGTCCGGTCTTTTGTTTCACGTATGATTGGAATTTATTCGTTTAGTCGTGTCTTAAACGTTAGACCATTCCCAAGTGGAAGTTAACCATTATGGGAAAATCACAAAAAAAAAAAACTGACTTGATTATTTTACAAAATGAACATAGAACTTTAACTGTTTAACCGGTGCAAAACTAAACATATTAAAAAGAACTAATAAGAAATAATAATCTTAGCTCATCAGGCTAGAAAGGCTAAATTTTAAGCTTATTGTAAAAAAGAAAAATCACATGGGTTCACACTCCAAAAGACCAACTAATCAAAACAACTGGCATGTACTTGTCCGCTAAAATCTAGTCGTCTTTTTTTCCGAACGGCTAAAACTTAGCCGTCAAATCATTATAACTAATAAAATATTGTCTTTGTGTCATTTTTTATTGGTTAGATTATTTAAATCGTTAATATTAAAGTTTGTTTTATGGCTCAAAATTGTTAAGTTGCTTTCTGAAATAGATATATCTGATGATGTGATTTTCAAATAGCAGCAGTAATTTTTTATTAGTGTTGGATTGAATTGATAAACTTTTAATTAGTTGTTAAATATAGTATCAAAGGTTACTAGCATTTGAACTTAAAAATATCCTAAGCACTACGTGAACTTTAATTAACCATAACTTTTTTATGTTTTATATAAAAAAATAATTAAAATATAATGTATGATCATCCATCTTAAAATTTAAAAAGAAAATAAACAAATTTCTAATCTATACATGTGTAAATCATATGTCATATACTATCTAGACATGTATAGCTAAACAAATAAAAAAAAAACATATAAAAAAATTAGTTTGATGATTTTTTATGTTATTTTAATGATTTTTAATGTATATAAGCATATACAAATATGTGTAAAATCTATGAAATTCAAAATTTATAAATTATTAATATTAGTTCTCATCGTTCTTAATACATTTATTAATTTTCAAATGATTCTAACCCTATCAAATCTTAATACGCTTCGCTTTCCTTCTGTTTAATCAATATTAGAAATATGAGAAGATTATAGAGGATCTCTAATGACTGATTTGAAAGTAGACGAACAAACTTTCGTTATTTCTTTTTCAAGCAATTTAGAAAACAAATAAACTTCTATTAAAATATAAAACTTGCAACGTGTAAGAATCTTTTAGGAGATACGAAAGAGACCATAACATATAAAAAATACAAATATTCTTTTAAATTTAAATATTTTATAACATATAATTTGACAATATATGCTTAAACAAATTGTCTTACCAATAAAATTCTTGAAGATTTTTAAAAGTCCTACTTTTGGTCGTTATTATGAGTTATAGATGTCATCTTCACGAACCGTAAGTTGTTACTCAACAAACTATCGTCGTGATTAACTCGAACCGTCAAGATATTATATCCCTCTGATTTAACTTAAGCTTTCGGTCCGTTACAACTTACAACTTATGTTCTTATTAAATGCGCATCGTCTTGAAGATAGTAGCATTGGTGATTTATAATTTATCATTGAATGTTTATTAGATAGTTATTAGTAGGGCTGCAAACGAACCGAACGAACACGAACAAGACCTTGTTCGTGTTCGTTTATTAAGAAATAAACATGTTCATGAACTGTTCACGAACACTTACCGAAGGGGTTTCCTTGTTCGTGTTCGTTCATTAAGGAAATGAACATGTTCATGAACTGTTCACAAACACTTACCGAACGCAAACGAACACAAACAAAATCAAACGAAAACAAACAAATGTTCATAAACATGACGAACACAAAAAAGTCCATGAACACAAACGAATACAAATGATCACATATTTATTCAAGAAATAAAATCAGCATATGCATCACAAAATTTACAAAACATAAATAAACATGTAACATAAATATCCAAAAACACTTGACATACTTGTCATAAAAATAACTAACACAAAAATTAAGAACATAATCGAACATATTAACGAACCTAAATGAACACATTATCGAACGTTCACGAATGGACATTAACAAACATAAACGAACGAACACGGCTTGTGTTCGTGTTCGTTCGTTTAACTAAACGAACGAAATTTTCTTGTTCGTGTTCGTTCATTTACTAAACGAACAAACATAAACAAACTTCCCGCTGAACAGTTCACGAACTGTTCGCTGAACGTTCAGTTCGTTTGCAGCCCTAGTTATTAGGACGTGTCCTTAAAGTAAATTTTAAACGAGCCCTATAAAGTATAATATATAATAACCTTAAACTTTAATATGTTCAGTGACGCAGCTTGAGCACTCCTATAGAAAACGGAGGGGGGGGATTCAGATTTTTTTACGGGGGGCGAACTCAATATATATAAAAAATTTACATTACCGGGCCAGAAATTTACACCACCGAACCGAAAATTAACACTACTGACGAAAAAAAAAAGTTGGGCCCCCTTTGGCCCCTTAAATCCTTCGCCGATGAACATGCTTACTTTTTTAAACTATATTTAAGGATTATAAACATAGAAAAATGTTCAAATAAAAAGGCTTATAAAACTAAAAAATGTAAGAAATAATCTCAACCATCAATATCCTTAATCAATGGTTGAAATCAAATTGCAAGCAAGAAGTTTGTTAAAAATGTATTTTAGCCATAGCCACTTTTGTTATTTTTTTTCAAGTTCCCCCCTTTTTTTTAAACGATCATAACTTTTACATACGACATTATTTTTTTATAAAAGTTACACCATAAAAACGAGCATTTTTTATCTTTAAAACGTGGTCAGTACTGTTATATAAAAAGAAAACAATTTTTTTACGTTTCTTAACTCATTACTCGTCATTATGTCTTTATGTAGTTCATTGTTTCTTTTTGTTAGTTCTTGTATCTTTTTTAATACTATTGTGTTTTTTAAAATGATTAATTTTAAAAACGACATTGTTATGTATCTCTACTATATAGAACACAATAATAAATTAACAACTAATTAATCTAATATATTAAAAACAATGACAAAATAACACAATGTCTCATTATGTTTTTTAGAGTAATGGTGTTATTTTGAACATTATGAATTTTGAAGAATTGTGTTTTTTAGAGTAATTATGTTATTTTGAACATTATAAATTTTGAAGAATACATCAGTGAAATAACATCATATGTAAAACATAATGATATAACAATAAGTTTATATAATCTATAAAAAACAATGACAAAAATAACACATTGTGTTATCTTCAATACTATATGTTTTAAAATTTTCCTTAGTGAAAATATATCATTGTGTAATTTTAATTTTAAAACACAATAACAGATAACAAGTTTATATAATCTATAGAAAACAATGACAAAAATAACACAAAATGATCTAAAACGTTAAACACAATTATAAATACATAGCAAAAGATGTAAAATATATAATACAATAAACTGATATTTGACACAATGAACGTATAAGACACAATTAGCTAACGTATTTGACACAATGATCAAAATGTCATTCTCTTTAAAACATAAAATGACATATGTTAAGCCCATCATGTTTCTTAGACTTTTTAGATTAATTACTCTTTTTATTATAGCCTTAATTTTTACGATAACCTTACCCTATAAACATATTAATTTTATCTTTAAAAACATCAAACAACCATATAAGTGGTATAAATGATAGTGTTAACCATTTAGGGAAGAAAAATGTTTTCGATTTTAAAACATATTTGGCATAAAACTATCTAGAAAATTATAGTAAGATATTTAGATATCAGATTTCCTCCGAAAACGTATGTGCACTTTGAGCTTATCAATTTACATTTTTTTTATCATTGTATTTTTTGAAACTTAATTTTTTCCCTTGTGTTCACCTTATCAACTTTCACTTGCACCGGTTTATACACACGCCATTTTTATGGAGAGAAATCATCTATGCCACTAGGCTATAGACACATTTAATCATTAGATATATGATCTCTTTTTAAAACATACCGAAATTCTTCCAAAAATATACTGGATTTCTTCCGAAAACATGTTGGACTTCTTCCGAAAACATGTTGGACTTCTTCCTAAACATACGATGTTTGCGTGCTTACAGGCTCCTCGGGCTCAAGATTTTTTGATCGTCATCCCCATTGAAGGACTGGGGCAGCATATGTCGTCTTTGAAGTATCGGGCTATCCTTAAGTATCGGTTAATGATTCCCTTGTTTCCGATTGATGAGCCTTGTCCAGTTTGCTGCAAAGTTTGTTTGGATGCTTTTGGTGACCATGCGGTTCATTGCAAGGAGTTGCCTGGTTTTAAATACAGGCATGATTTGGTTAGGGATGTCCTTTGCGATGTCCTTAAGCGAGCAGGAATTTCAGCTAAAAAGAAGGCTCTCGTGAACTTTCTTACGGATCCGCGAAAGGGGAGGTCTACTCTATGCCCAGCTGACGTTCTTGTATTTGGGTGGGCAGGGGGGAAACATGCTTGTGTGGATCTTACCAGGGTATCTCCTTTGGTTGGGGTCAAGGATGATGGGTTTGTTGAGGGACAGGCGGCGTTGAAGGCGGAATCATGCAAGGTCGCTAAACATGAGAAAACTTGTCTTGAGAATCAACATGTTTTTATTCCATTGGCCTTTGATACCTTTGGTTTCCTAACCCCGGAGGCCGTGAACCTCCTGAATCGGTTTCAACGGGTCATCCATAGCAATGTTTCGCCCCTAAGGGCCAAGGTTTTGTTTTTAGTAGACTAGGCTTCGCTATTCAAAAAGGGGTTGCGGCTCAACTTATTGCCCGTTTACTTGCCTCTTTATTATAAGTATTGGAAATTTTCCAAAAAGATCATGATTAATTTTATCTAAAAACTTTAAACTTATTGTATATTATACATTCAAGAGTATTAAAGTAACTCTAGAAAATACGAATTAAGATTTATTTTACACTAGTCTCAGAATGTCCATAGCATACTTTGTTATTGTATTTGCATCATTAATCGTATAAATAACGCATATGTCGGTCCAAAATAGTGAATGTACCACTATTTGACACGTGGGAATAGTTTGGAGGGTTGATTTTGACTTATAAAAAAGAAGAAGAAATTTACACTTAACCCCCTTGAGATATTGCATATACCAGTAACCACCCATAACTTTGCTTCAAAGATGGTGAAAAGACCAGATTGGCTAGGAACCCAATGAGGCTCAACGCCTCAACCCACATCAACATGAGTCTAATTTAATGCGTATACAAGCAGTCATATCCCTGTCCCTGGACCAGACCATGGTCCATACACCAGACCACCACCATGTTACTCTTGACCATTTTTGTAACATTTTAGGTGAAACTTATATCATAATAAATAGCGACATTAACTTTTTTTTTTTTTGAATATATGTAAGTAGTTATAATATAAGTTTTTATGATTTAAAAGAAATGAGATTACCTTTAACAATTTGTTAATGAATATGTGTGTTTATGATCAAGTTTAACTAGTCTTGATGAAAACTTTTGGTTAAGTTACTAAATATGATTTTGAAATACGACGAATCGAACTGGACAACCAGTTAGCCAAAAGGGTTTAATTTGGCGAGACGAATTTGACTGGATTTTTATTATTTTGAAGCCGTTACTTTATATTAATTCTTTGGATGGCTTATTAGTATAGATATTTTTTAAAATGTAAAAGCAATTATATAATAAAGATAACAGTCATTTAATTCACAAGGTTGGTTCTTGGTGTTAGATTGTAAACTGGCCTATTAGACGTGTTTATTAAAACATAAACCGTTAAATGAATTGTATAAACCTCAGACAATCAAACCAGCTTATTCACTTCGATTGGAGTGGATCAGCTAGTTTTTGTGATTTACATACATCCCTGGTAATTAATTAGTTATTGATCATTTATCTTTAAATAAAATATAGTCGCAAGACTTTTGACTTTGTACTCACTTTAACATCATTAACTGTGAACGATAAGTATAAACTTCAAACCAATTAACTAACCGATTTATTTTGGTTAACCGTTACCATAGTATCATTAGTTATCGACTTATTGTTACTTGTAATCCATTGAAGCGCAAGTCTTTTCAACTTTGACATATTTTCCCCTTCTATTAATCATTTCATTTTGATTAAAAAAAATTTTGAATGGTGATGAAATTCGGGTTTAATGTCATGCCTCTTCATATCCTAGGTATGTCCATACCTGAGAAGGAACTTTAACCGTCAATCGTTTGTTTGACGATCGAGGATGGCGCCAACCCGTTCTAGGAAGAAACCGATTAGCTCGTAAAACCCTCTGATTTGCATATGCCTGAACAACACATTAACAACCCATATTAATGGTTGCAAGATTAATGCACCGAATTGTGATTTGAAGTTGTGACCTTAAGACCACAAAACTCTTTACACATCGGCTGGTGTTAGAGGACCAAATGGTCGCCGACATTTCATTTTGATATTAAAACACTAAATGTATCATGATTAATTACTTAAGGTGCGAAAATACATATTTAACCTCTTCATCCTACTACTTAGGTTTATTTTTTTCACAAGCACCATAACCAAAAGACGTGTGATGTAAGGGTACATAAAAAAGATGTTTCTTCTTATGTAATTAAGGCTTTAACTTGATAAGTAGTATTAAAAATGTGTGAGTTAATCGTTCAAAAAAGACAAACAATAACCCATCATGAATGTTAGATATTTTAGTGTAACTGGATTAACTAACGACCAATTTGATCATAATATCCATCAAACAAGCCAGAATGTACGGAATACATACTTGTTTGAGTTTATTGTGATATTTGAAATTGAAAACCTTTTTAGGGGCGAATCTCCTAAGCAATGGGGGTTCCAAGGGGGCAACGCCCTCTTGGCGGGGGTTCGGGGGCAATGCCCCTGGGAGCGGGGTTCAAAGAGCGGCAGCCCCGACGGGGTTTAAAGGGCAGAGCCTCTGGCTGTGGTCGACCTTCCAGGTCAGCTTGGAATTTTTTTTATTTTGGTAAACATTACTTTATAAAAAATGCATGAATTTTGATTTTTTCGAGGTAAAAAGTGTAATATTTGAAAATGAAAATTGCCTCCGACAGTTTTCATCCCTTCTATATATTCTCTGTTCACAAATTCTCACACGCATATCATACTTGTTCTTATAATTGAGTTTTATCCGATTAAAAATTTAATGTGAACCTAAATAGTGTCAACCTGATAGCGTTTTACGACACTCTGTTTCTCTACAACGAATCATGATAAAAAAGTTATAAACCACAAAATCATCTCAACTTACTTTTCCGTATAAAAAACTACGATGTAAAAATCAAATACCACAATTCTGTCGTATACATCAACCCTAAAACAAAAAAACAACATTCAAATCGATCATAAACAACAATGTAATTCCGCTAATGGACCTAGAATCGAATCCGATTATCCAAATGATAAGCCGACGGAAATTCAAGCGGAGGGATCACCATCAACATAAGCGCTGCCATAATCCCCACCGGAAACAGCATCAGCATCATCGGCGGTGGTGGCAACGGCGGCAGTATTAGCGGCACCACCAGCAACGACGCCGTTACAACCACCAGCAAGACCACCAGCTTCATGTTGTTTCTCTTTTGATTAATCGATATCATAAGATTGAATGTTCGTTTGATTTGATTGTTGAAGGTATTTAAACAGATTAACAAATGTGGAGATGAGTGAGGAATCGGAAGAGAATCAAACTGTTGATAACATCAAATCCCGATGTGATACTACGAGCAGAAGATCTGTCTACCAAATCGATCTTTTTTAATTGTATTTTCTATCTGCAAATCTTTTTTATTTTATAAAATAATACACTTGCAAGAAGTTAAATACATTGTATTAGTATATAATTTGTGTTTTAGGTGAATATTGATACAATGTAGAGATGATAAGACAAATATGGCGTGACAGGTTAGAAATCAAAGGACCTATGTAATTGTACCAGGATGTGTATGTCATTTATATGAAAAAAAAAAGGATTTTTGATTGGAAGAGATGGTAGATGGATGTTAGACCGTCGAGAAGAAAAGTCGGAGGCTCCTCATCTACGACATTGTCAAATGACTCGACAACCATACAAGAAGTGCCACAGATCGATATACTCGTTATTAACTATTTATCTTAACACAGAGTCAATTGCAAATTAGGACGGCAGGACCGTGTGATCATGATAAAGCGAAATTCAACAAATTTTGTATATTGTAATCAAATATCATTCGAAAGTCTACACCAATCATTTTTTAATAATTCTTTTTAATAACCAGGCATTGTATATATATACTACAGAACAAAATGTCTAGAGGCTACATACATATTTCTACATTATCCACTTAAGTTTCATTTAGGATTTGAACACATGTCGTTAATAGAATGAAAGTTAACTATTTAATAATACATTAAATGCCAATTGATTATTTATATAATTTTCATATAATAAACAGATTTTTTGATAAGTTAAAAACATTCTTTTTTTTATTAAAAAAACACAACTTTTTCAATCATATTTTATCTCAAAAAATATTATATAAATTTTAAATATTAATAAATAACTATTAATTTATTAGTTTTATTTAACCCGTGTAGTACTAGTATCATAATAAAGCAAAATTTAAAAACGAGTACACATTTTATAGAGTTAATTACGCAAATGGTCCCTGTGATTTATTGAAAATAACATGTTTTGGTACTAAGGGTTTTTTGTAACACATATGGGTATTGTGTTTTCAATTTGAAACGAATTAAGTTATTAACACTAACAGACGTTAACTTTTCAATTACATCTAAGGGTATTTTCGTTATTTTACCATACAAGGACTATTTATGTCATTTAATACATAAAAAGGACTGTTTGTGTAATTATATATAGATATATATAAATGTGTGTGTATATATAGCCGTGTTTCCACCACCTGCCACCACCACTCAGCCACCCCCCCCCCCCAAGCCCTCACCGCCGGCCACCACCCCCCAACTCCCATCGTCAGCTCCCACCCCCAGCCCCCGCCACCCGCCACCCGCCACCACCCCCACTTAGCCCCTATCGTCGGCTACCGCCCCTGACAGCCCTCATCACCGGCTACCACCCTGTCGTATCATCTTCACCGCCACCATCTTCTTCAGCTTTTATAAATAAAACAACAAGATCATCAACGTCATCATCATCCGGCCATCACCAACACAATCGTGAATCATCATCGTAGGATCATCACCACTGTCGCACCATCCATTGTCTTTTCATCTCCATTGAAACAAAAGGACCATCAACGCCATCATCATCCGCTGCTGCATACAAGCCCTAAAATCAAGAACCCTCAATTAGGTAAAGCTTGATTTAGGTTTTAGGGTTTTAGGAAAAAGCCAGGGGGACCGACGGTGTGTTTGTTGTTGATTGTGGTGGTGTCGTCGGATGGGTATGGTGGGACAGAATGGTTGTGTTGGTGGCCGATGGTGATGGCGAGATAGGCAGCAGTTGTAGATTTAATGGTGGTGGTTTGAAATGAGAGTGGGAGGGAGACGACAATGGACAGGTTGAGAGTTTTTGTTATGGGTAGTGGTGGATTTAGTGGTGGTGGTCGGCAACGATGGTGGCTAACAACAATGGTGGATTCAATCTTGTGGTGGTGGCTGATTATGAAAAAGACAGAGGTGGGGGCGACGGGGATGGTCGCCGGGGGTGGGGGCGGCGTGGATGGTCGCCGGTGATGAGGGCTTGAGGGGTGGCCGGTAATGGGGGCTAGGGTGGCGGTGGCCGACAATGGGGGCTAGATGGTTGTGGCCAGCAATGGGGGCTGGGTGGTGGTGGCAGGTGGTGGCAGGCAGTGGAAACACGACTGTATATATACACACATTTATATATATATATATATATATATATATATATATATATATATATATATATATACACACACAGACACACACAAACATTCCTTTTTATGTATTAAATGACATAAATAGCCCTTGTATGGTAAAAGAACGAAAATGCTCTTAGATTTAATTGAAAATTTAACGTCTGTTAGTGTTAATACCTTAATTCTTTACAAATTGAAAACACAATACCCATATGTGTTACAAAAAACCCTTAGTACCCACACCTGTTATTTTCAATAAACCACATGGACCATTTGCGTAATTAACTCCATTTTATATTAAAACAACTACTCACACACCCTTTTATCCTAAATCTAAATCTTCAAACCTTTATCCATCAATAGACTTGAATCTTCAAGTGCTTAACAAGATTTAACTAGACACACCCTTTTATCTTAAATCTAAATCTACAAACCTTTATCCATCAATAGACTTGAATCTTCAACTGCTTAAAGATTTAACTAGATGAAAAGGTACACATTCCAAACGCCATACCACTACTACTACCACAACCAATACATGCACCCTCAACCTCACTGTTTCAAGATAGAACACCTATCTTAACCAGCTCAAATAACATATTAGTGGACTCAGATCACATATCAAAACAGATTAGCCGGAGGATACACACATACTCTACATAGAGGTGCACCATTTCAGATCAAAACCCTAAACTGTTCAGGTCAGAACTGGTTCAGAAAGTCGACAAAAATATCAAAACCAGGTTTACATATACGATTATATATGGCCATACATAGACATGTATGCATCAACATATATACTCACAAACATGCAGGCATTAGACATGTTTGCAGGCATTAGACACTTGGATGCATATACATACACACATATATACACTATGTATGTACACACGTATATACACTATGTATGTCCACACGTATATACACCTATGTATGTAGCCATGTAGGTACGTATGTGTATACATCTATCTACATATATGGGGGAACACAAATATTTTTTATGATCAATTTTTTAATTAAAAAATTCTGCAACTACAAATTTACAATCAGAAGTCTTCACAACAGCAGCAGCTGTGTATTAAAAGGGAAAAAAGAAAAAAGACAAAAAAAACTTCCAGCATGGAAGCCAAATAAAAACATGTCTAGAACAAAGTCACAAACACAGAAAAGAAAAACTCAATTTGACAACCAACATAACAAATCTAAAACAAGTTCAGACATTTTTTATTTTTTTTTTCTTGTTTTTTTCTTAATTTTTTCTTTTTTTTTTAATTTTTTTTGAAATATGTAGAAGAAACTACCGGATAATGACTACAACTACATACCAATCTAGTACGTAACAGATGCTAAAACTTAAAAGGAAAACACGCAAACTGGAAAGAAACCTAACATTTGTCCTCAGATTCCCGAAATAACCAGTTAATTTATCTTTCATTTCTTTAAGTCCAGAATTCCTCGACTCGTTGCTTGTTATAGCAAGCTTACTTCTTTCTCCAAAATGACTTCAGTGTGAATTACATAAATGGATGGTTATATGATGTGTGGAGTATACTGTTAAAAAAAAATCAGTTAGGCTTTGCTAATAACAATGCCAGACCTTGGTAGGGTTACAAGTCAAAACAGGTATATCTTGTATGGACTGAAATGAAACGCCAGGTGGAATGATCCGAAGCATAATTTGGTCTTTAAATATTAATTTTTCTTGCATATTGAGCGAGATGTGTTTAGAAAGTCTTTACTATTTTAATAATAATAATCTATAGTTAAATATTTAAATAAAATGATTTAGGATGTTTTATGCATTACTAATACACTTTAGGCGGACTTTCAACCCATTGACTTGTTTCCTTTACGCTAATTTTGTTGTGTTTACCCATTTGACCCATCATAGATCAAACATTATCCGGATCAACAACAATAATATGCCAAATGTGTTCTTGTTACTCACCAAAATCAAGCATCTCTCACGGCTCAAAGACAATAAATGGCTTGATCAATTTGTGGAGGAATTTGTTTTATCTCCGTTCCCAGCTCTTGCTCAATCCTATACCTGCACAAAAATACATTGGCACATGTGAATCTGCTGATGCATTGCCATCAAATGTTACATGGAAATGATATAATGCTTACATATTAAAGCGGTCTTCGTAAGTTATCAAATTCACAGCTAACCCTAGATGTCCATACCTTCCAGAACGACCCACCTACAAATCGAATGCCAATATAATTCAAGATCATTCAAAGACAGCTAACTATATCTAATAGAATGAAAAAAATGTAAATCACCCTGTGTAGATATGTTTCAGCATTCTTGGGAAAATCAAAATTAATCACAACATTCACTGCTTGAATATCAATACCCCTTGTAAACAGATCTGTCAAGCCAAACCATATTATAAATTAGTGTGGATGAAGGTAAGAATCAACTTGAACATACAAGTGAAAATAAACTGTATATGTATGTCTTTCAATACCAACATCAACTTAAGTATATATGTGAAAAGGCCCTACTTATAATAAATAGACTAGAGGTGGAAATTTCCACCACTTATAATTGGGTAATTTAAGTTGTGTTTTATATCTCAAACGGGTCAAGTAAAAAATGCTCAAGATTCATATTATTATCATAATAGTACTGTTCTATTTAGCCACAATTAACACATATATTCATAAATAATGAAGATAAAAAAGTGTTTCTGTGACAACCCAACTTGACTCGCCCGTCTTGTCACCTTGAAATAAACACTATAACTTAAAAAACTACCATTGTCCTTGCAAAACCAAAAAGGCCCTAATCACACACACACACACAAAAATAATAATAAAAATAAAAAATAAAAACCTTCAAACAAAGCAATTTTGGAAAGCAAAGCACAGAAAATATACCAGTACAAACAAGGTTCCTGCAGGCACCGTTGCGGAAGTCATGAAAAACCCTATTCCTGTGATCTTGCAACATCTTGGCATGAATATAAAAGCAAGAGTAACCCAGCTCTGTAATTTTCTTAGCTAATAGCTCAACCCGGTTGACCGAGTTGCAGAATATTATCGATTGGTTGATTTGCAGCTGTTAATAAAACATAAATATTTAAAAAACATATTGACAATATCTAGCCAAAAAAAAAGGATATTCCATTGTGACCTAACCTTAGAGAAAAGAGTGTTGAGACAATGGACCTTCTGTCTTTCTTCTACAAAAGCATAAAACTGTGTGATACCTTTAAGAGTAAGTTCATCCATTAAATTAACAACATAAGGTTTTTTCAGGTATCTGTCTTTAAAATCTTTGACTGTAACTGGAAATGTAGCTGAAAACATCAAAAGTTGTCTCTGCTTAGGAAGAAATCCAATTAGCTCTTCTACTGAAGGTTGAAACTCTGGGGACAACAGTTTATCAGCCTGCATTAAGCAAAAATAACATATTATCTTTACTTAAAATTCAATATTATAACATCATATACAATTTGCATTATATATAGAGATTTGTTTACCTCATCCATGACTAACATTGCACAATCAGACAACCTGCATATTCCCTTTTTGGTGAGATCAAGAATTCTTCCAGGGGTACCAACCAACAAATGAACAGGTTGGTATAAGCGCATAATATCATCTTTTAAACTTGTTCCTCCGGTAGTTACCATCACCTGAATTTGTAAATGTTTTCCAAGTTCTTTGCAAACTTGTGAAGTTTGTAGAGCCAATTCTCTGGTTGGAACTAATATGACAACTGTAATTATTATGAAAGCCACACGTTAGCTGGAAGCCTGGAAGTGAAATGCATATTGTTCAAAACATGCAATACCATTTTTAAATTAAGAATTCTGACTATCAAAAGCTATTGCATGAGTTAGATAAAACAAATAACAGAAAATGATTAGAGATAAGCTAACCTTGAATAGCATTTTTATCTGTGTCAATCTTTTCCAGAGCTGGGATACAAAAAGCCGCTGTCTTTCCAGTTCCATTTTTTGCTCTTGCAAGAATATCACTTCCGGTCAGTGCAATAGGGATACTTTCTTCCTGTATAGGTGAAGGTCTTTCAAAACCCTTTTCATAAATCCCCATAAGTAGCTCCCTTTTTAGAAAATAATCTTCAAATTCATTCCCTTTTGTAGCAGTGACATCCTGTAAAGGAACAATGAAATAACATTCTCATGAAAAAGGTTTATTGTGAATGCCGAGTTCCAGTAATCTTCCATGATAAGTATTAAATATTTTGCTATTTGGATCATCTAGTATCATGTGCTTATGATCTTAAACTGCCAAACCTTCATGAATATTTATCTTTAGATAACAATCAGAACTTATTATATTTATAAATTGTAAATACGTTATTAATGAATAAATAATTACTAAACGAAAGTAAAACGCACACAAAAAAGAAAATGCATTGCAGCAAAAAAAGAGTTAAAATTGCATGTACCTCAGTCCTGTAACGCGTATCTGCTGCAGGTATGTTCAGTTTGGCTTTCCAGTCTTGAGAGCTAAACTCACAAAATGCAAAAAGACGTTAATTCACAAGTAGACATAAAAGCAAAAGGGCTTGATTATAGGATTATTATGCATTCTATATAATATAAAGCAGTTCTCAAATATTGTACAGTGAAAGCCTAAAGATCCAATAAAAAGACCAAAATGTTAGGAAATATTATACCGTTAATCCAATTTATAAGAATAGACTAGAATAAAAAGAATACTCTAGCATAGTTGAAGAATTTAAACAACCAATCTAATATAAAGAAATAATCATTCCCTGACAACTTAACAAGCGGGAGAATAAGAAAAATAAATACAATAATAAAACATGTAGAAAAAAGTCACATTTAGCAACTTCTTTATGGTTTGTGAAAAGCCAAAGACAAGCCCAAACAACGCAGATCAAAAAATAGAAGACTAAACAGAACTGCTATAATATAGTCTGTTTAGAAAAAATTGCTACAATGATTTCATTTAAAGAGCATAAACTTACACGTGTTAGTACAAAAAGAAGGTTTTAAATGATAGAAGTAATAGAACATAAAAAAATGAAGAGAGCCGGGGGTCTCTCTAGAAGCGGCCTCTCTATCCATTGTGGTAGAGGTAAGTTTGCCTACATCTCACCGTCTCCAAACCTCGTCAATAGCTTGGCTATTGAGAAGATTTACTAGGCTTGGTTATGGATTATGGAACATAAAAAAATGAAGGAAAAAAAGGGAAAAAAACCACCATTCATTCACTGACGTCTCTATGTTCACTGAGACATAAGACTTGCCAGCCTTAGATTTAGCATGCGCTCAACTAATTTCATGGTGGTAAAAAGGAGAGATAGAAACCAGACTGCATAAAATCAAGGATTGAACCATATCAGCTTTGAGGTATACTCCACTGCATATATAGCCTGATCGAAAGCGCTGACATCAGAAATAGATAGTCATACAGCATCATTGGCATTTACCTAAGGACATGTGGCCTAGTGGGAGTGTGGCACCAAGGTGTAAAGAAAGATGTCTCTCCCCAAGTAGTTGAGGGTTCAAATCTCATGGAGTAGGAGTAGGACTAGGATTTAGAGGGTGTGTTGGTTAGCCGTTCTAAAAAAAGATAGCATCATTTACCAAGTACTGTTAGTAGATTAAAAAGAATGATGAGTAAATAAATAAGCACGTACAAGCCTATACCGCTTCTAGGAAATTTCTTGAGATTTGAATTGCTCTTAAAAAAAGCGTCCAAAAGGGCTCAAACATATCTAGATCTATCCTTTAGTAATAACTTTATCTACTAAAATCACTGGAAACGCTTTTACTCACAAGTCAAATACAGCCAGTATAAGAACGGAGAACCTACTATATATATATACTTTAACCAAATATTAAGTACACGATAACGGCTATCTTCAAAAACACTTCCTCGTTGCAATCAAAAAGTGGCGTCCCACCCTTGTCCTTTCTCTATATGTTCGTACACACAAGTAGATATAATCACTTAAGGTACACAAACATACTCGGATGCGCTATTATTCTGCTTATACACTCGCTTGTATAAATCTTTATTCAAATTAATTTACAACTTGGTCAGATCACATTGCAGTGAGAGTCAATACGATTTCAAAGTTGAAATGCAACTTATACAAAAAGGCAATCATCCTATTACAACACTTCAAGAACACAAAGAACAATTTAGGAATACATAACCAAATGCTTACACCAGGCTAGTAATGTACCAAATTACACCAAGATCCATTAGGGTTTCAAAATTAAAGTTAACCATATACAAATACCTAATTTCATTGAAATCACAAAGCAATTAAAAGTCCAAAAAATCGAAATACGAAACTACAACTACAATAATTTACCTTGAATCGACGCTTCCATCTGAATACATAGATTTATCAACTTCATTACTAACATTACCAGCGGACGAACCAGCGGGATTAGGGTTCCGCCTTAACCACTGCTGTTGCTGATTCTGTTGTCCACCAGATTGTTGTTTCTGCATGTACTGCGGCTGTTGTCGCTGCTGTTGAAACTGATTTTGGTGATTAGGGTTTCGAGGTTGGTGGTAGTAATTAGGGTTTGGGTGGAAGTTACCGCCGCCGCCGTCGAATCCTCCGCCGCCACCGCGGCCGTTGCCGATGCCGGGAGGATACCGGCGATTGTTGGTGTTGTTGTTCATCGGAAGATGATGATCGTTGAGTTACGAAGTTGTTTTGTTGGATAGTAGTAGTGATGTTGACTGTAGATGAACCCTTTGCCTGATATCCGATTAGTTTTGATTTTCAGATCACACGGATCCCTTGTTTGTTTTAAAATGAAAATGAGGTAGGAATTTTTAAATGTTTTGACGAGTTATGTCCGTGCGTTACGGGACTTACGTCGATTTAGTTTTGAATAAAACATATGTTGAAATGGTGATAACATTAAATGTATCGTACCGGTATATTAAGAGTTTAAGAAAACATTACGTTATTGTGAAGATGATCGTCAATGAGTAAAAATGTATTCATATTTTATTTGATTTGATGTTGAATGACTTTTATATTAAAACATAGATAAAGTTAACATTCGTTAAAAAAATTTAAACTAATTACGTCGCAATGGTGCATTTAAAATTAATACATAAATATGTTTTTAAAGTTATAAGAAAAAAACAAAATAAATGTTAAATTTAATTATAACGAGTAACGTGACCCGCGCTCCGCGGCATGACGTACGATGACAGTCATGTAATTAAGGATACGTTAGCAAAACTCGTAACCGAAGTCAGACATTAATGCATTTGAGTAATAAAAGACACATATTAAAAGAACACAACGTCTCATATATCGTGACGTAATTTTTTAAACACAACCATTTAAACAAAAGTCATATAATGACGTTAACGTGTTAATAACACGTTGCAAAGCGGATACGAACCTCGTTATGTTGACACCTATTAGTTTAATTATGTAACTTAGGAGAAAAAAAGTCAAAGAAACTAAACAAATAAAAAGACGATTAAAACTAAAACAATAAAAAGGCTAAGTACATGTATGACAACGGCACATTGCCTCGGTGACAAAATGTATGAAGTTAAACGTGGTGCGACATTGACAACGGCGCGTTGCAGAGCGTATACCAACTTCGTTACGTGTAACCTTTCGGGTTTTCGTTAATTAATAGTTAACCCTGTTATGTTCTTGTAAGGACTATTTATGTCATTTAAGAAACTATATGGGTTGTTTATGAATGTTCCTCTTGTTGTGTATTAATTCATTAATTTAAGAGTTAATAAGTTATTTTTACTATAATAAACATAATAATAATAGTCAAAATAAAATAAAAATAATAATAATAATTTATAAAAGTTAAATAATTAATAAGTTAGAATAATGTTTAAAAACTTAAAAGTTTAATTAAGTTGAGGGGGTCTTAGTGATAAATTTGAAAGTTTTAAGCATAAATTAATAAAAGCTAAAACTGCAGGGACCAAACGTGTAACTTTTAATAAATCAACCCAAACCACCCCCCCCCCTCACCGTCGACCCAACTCCGGCCACCCCTCGGCCGACTCTCCGGCGAGGCCAAAACCCCTGGAATCCTTCGTATTTCGACATCAAACTGTCCCAATCGGTTCGTGTGCATGATTCGAAACTGTTTTAGAACCTTAATCGCCTTTAAACAACGGCTATGAACTCAAAAGACCCGAGTAACCGTCGCCATTATCAACAGAGCCGTTCGGCATTCAAGACTCAATAATAATCCAATTAATTAAACTTGAACAATCGTTTAACTATCCCTAATCTATCACCACTTGCAATTTCATCTGAGAAACACACAAACCCCGCATTCGATCCCCACTTCCATCGTGAACTGCAACCGTAGTGTTCTTCAACCTTCAGTCGTTCTTAATTAAAATTGATAAAGGGCTTTCAATCACCGAGACCAGTAGAAGCTATCTATGCAACGAATTTGATTATTAACATCATTTGCAACCTGAACCAATCTCGACATAGCCGCGACTTGTTCTTCGTCTTGCTCACCATCGATTCGACTTTGATCCGGGTAAGTATACATATTATCATGTTCGTATGATCATTACAAACAAAAGCCCTAAGTTTAATTCGGCTGAAACATACGAATTATCGATCAATTTGATGAAATCCGAAGTTAGGGTTCATGGGATTTGGGGGTTTCGAGTAGTTAATGCTTTTAACAATTAAAAATCACTTTCTGTCAGGCATAGGCGCCCTAGCCTAATGGTAAACCACTCCCATGTCATCCTTGAGGTCCCGGGTTCGAACCCGGGCAGCCTCAAACATTTTTTTTAAGGCTTTTCAGCCTTTAAATAAATTATGGAAAATTTTTAATAATTATAAAAATTATTCTTGTAAACTTTAAATATTTTTAAGGACACCAAATTATTTTCTGTAAATTTGTTACTTTAATATTTTTATAAAATATTTTTAACACATGTTATACTTGGTTTATTTTTATAAAAATAAACTTTAAGTAATAGTTTAAATCACTAAATTATTATTGGTTAACACGTTATCTTTAATAATAGTTTAATCATGATAATTATAAAATTTATTTACATTTTATAATTTAACTTTACAAATTATTATAAATGATTTTATTTCCTCTCCATATTAAATTACTTAAATTGTATTTTCTTTCATTGGATTAAAATATATATATATATATATGATTTTCATAGTTAACCTTATTTGTAAAACCCCAAATTCCTATTGAAACCCTAGTTCACGTTTAATCGTTAATATTACCTCTAATCTTAACCTTGAAATATATACGTTAGGTAACTTGAAAAAGAATCGTTGGAGCACCGTTTATTTCTTGTTATCATCCTATATATATATATATATCATGTGAGTTTTTCCATGCCCATCTTTTACTTTATTTCACACCTTTTGGGGTGAAACATGTTAACTATATAAACTTGCACTTGTAAACATCGTGATACTTGTAAACGCACATGCAATTCATCTTTACTTTTGTCATGGTTATTTGTAATATTGTGAGCCTTATATGATGAACATTATATGTTGACAATCATTAACTATTGCTAGCCTGGCGACGTCATAGATCTATGGGCCTGACAAGCCTATTTGGTGCTAAAGCCGAGGTTATTGCCGGCTCCTGATGACGTATGCTTGTTCATCATGGGAACCAAGTACACTTAGCTAATCGTTAAACTTGTAAATGATATTCTTGGTCAAGGTTTGATTGTAGCGATATGTTATCTATAAACTTGCTTTATTCGTAACCATTGACATGAATTGCTACTTGTAAACTTTTATATATGTATATATGTATGCTTAACCCATGGAAACTCACCAACTTTTAAAGTTGACCCTTTTATTTTTAACATGTTTCAGGAAATGCACAAGGTTGATGATTATCTTTTGAAGCATGCTTACACCTAGGATTTGGACCTAGGAAAAATAAATAAAATAACTTGAGACTTGAAAGTTGAACTTTGTTCATTTTTGTTTGTTGAGACATTTGGCTGTAATGTTTATTTCAACTTATGAATTTCTATATTTACAATTTATGGTAGTGTTATGTGGCTGTGAACAATCTTAACCCTCACATCTCGACGTTTCCGCCGTTAAGGTTGGGGTGTGACAGATTGGTATCAGAGCCCATAACTATAGGGATTTAGGTTATTAGAAATGGTGACCTAGACTATAGTTGATGCATGAACCTCATAAGAAAAATCTTTATGATCTTGTAATATATCTTGTTGCATGCTACATAATGCTACTTGTTAAGGAGGGCCTCTTGATGTGCAACTTGATGCCTTTAGTTAGGATTGCCTTATAATTGAGAAACTTGGTTGCCTTGTCCTCTCTAAAACTTATTCTTAATCCTTTATTCTCTCGATGATGAAATATCTTAAACTTATTCTCGACGACACGTGGGTACGTAAGCTTTATATCAAAAGGTTCAAATCTTTAGACTTTATGACTAATCTATGAAAATCTCATCAAGGTTTTAATTCCATGAACCTAAAGAAATATTGTGTGACACATAGACACCTGTATTCTGGATTTCCTGGCAAAAAGCCTTCGGGCTAAGGTAAGCATTTCGCATAAATCCCGTGGGACTAGTTATGCTTACCTGGGGATTTCTGGGATGAGTGATAAACTATGGTCAATATACACAAGTTTCTAAGGCAATTGGAGTTAACTCACCTTGACGTGTCAACATTTCCAAATGGTAATGCGTACCAAATGAATCATTCCATGTGTGTTTTACAAGTCTTGAAAAATCTTTGTTGATTTACTATCTTCTACCTCCAAATTTCTGTGACTAACTTATTTTATATCCAGCATGTCTCGTCATCATGGAAAGCGTGGTAGCTCCGACCGCAAATTAGCCGCCATGATTGCCCGTCAAATGGCTGCCGTCATTCCGACCATGGTTGCCGAACTGAGTAGCACCTTGATGACCAACGCTAGTAACAACACTAATGGCAATGGGCAAGGAGAGAATAGTGCAAATCAAGGAAGAAACAACCAACCCTGCACGTTTAAGCACTTCAACTCGTGCAAACCCACTAGCTTTAGTGGGAAGGAAGGAGCCACTGGACTTCTCGAGTGGTTTGAAAGCATGGAGAACACCTTCATCAACTGTGAGTGTCCCGAGGCACTCAAAGTCCGTTATGCCACAAGTGTTCTTCAACAAAGAGCACTTACGTGGTGGAATAGTGAGAAGAGGAATCGTGGTGCTGATGCTGTGTTGGCACTCACTTGGGAAGAATTCAAGAACATTGCCATCCAAAAGTTCTGCCCGAGAAGTGAGCTGCAAAAGTGGAGGAGGAGTTTTGGAATCTCAAACAAGATGGTGGAGATCATTTGGCCTATTCAACTAGGCATCACGAGTTGAGCATCCTGTTGCCTCACATGGTTGACACTGTTCCTAGGAACATTGAGAAGTTCATCAAGGGGGTGCCACCTCAAATCCAAGATGCCGTGGTGGGAAGTAGACCCACAACTTTGGAAGATGCCATTACCATCACCGCTCAACTTACTGAAAACCATATTCGAGCGGGCACCTTGTCTGTCAAAGGGGCTAAAAAGACTGAAAAGGCGGTCCCTGAAGCAGCTAAGGAGAATAAGAATGAACCGTCTTACAACAACAAGAAACGCAAGTTCACACCGGCGCGTAATTTCGCTGTGGCTACACCCAAGGTACCTCAAAGACAACCCGCTCCTGGTACACAAGCACCTGCTGCTAGAACCTATGCTGGTCCTCTACCATTGTGCAATGTCTGTAAGTATCATCATGCGGGTAATACCCCGTGCCGTATCTGTACACTGTGTGGTAAGTATGGACACTTGGTGGCTACTTGTCACCGTGCACCAAACAATGCTGCGTTAGTTGCTAATCGTGCTTGCTACAACTGTGGGGAACCTGGTCATTTTCGCCCACAATGCCCTCGTCTTGCGGGTAACGTACCACAAGCCCGAGGACGTGCCTTCAACATCAATGCAAACCAAGCACAAGCAAACAACGATGTGGTGAACGGTATGTTCCTTATTAATAATTCTTATGTCTACGTTCTGTTTGACTCTGGAGCCGATAAGAGTTTTGTCTCGATAGAATTTGAGCCTATACTTGCTAAGCCACATACGAAACTAGAAAGACCTCTTACTGTCGAAGTCGCCGATGGAGAACCCATCACCGTTGATGTCGTTATTCGTGATTGCATTTTGAGCCTAAACGAGCATGATTTCTTTATCGACCTTATTCCTATGAAACTTGGAAGCTTTGACGTTATCATTGGCATGGATTGGCTAGCCAAACATCATGCTGAAATTATTTGTTTCGAGAAATGCATTCGAATTCCTTTGCCTTCGGGGGATACATTGAAAGTATTCGGCGAAAAATCATCCAAAGGACTCAAACTCATGTCATGTACTCAAGCCCGAAAATGTCTAAGCAAGAATTACATGGCTTTCTTGGCTTACGTGGTCAACACGAAAGTCAAAGGGAATGATCTTAAGGATGTCCCGATTGTACGAGACTTTCCTGAAGTGTTTCCCGATGACCTTAGCGGTTTACCTCCCGTGCGTGAAGTCGAGTTTAAGATCGATTTAATTCCGGGAGCAAACCCTGTGGCTAAATCACCATATCGACTTGCACCGTCAGAATTGCAAGAGCTGGCTAGTCAACTTCAAGAACTGTCCGACAAGGGCTTTATCCGACCTAGCTCATCGCCTTGGGGTGCACCTATTCTGTTCGTGAAGAAGAAAGATGGATCATTTCGTATGTGCATCGATTATCGTGAGCTTAACAAACTTACCATCAAGAACCGCTACCCTCTTCCTCGCATCGATGATCTTTTTGACCAACTTCAAGGAGCTGCTATTTTCTCAAAGATTGACTTACGTTCTGGCTATCATCAATTACGAGTTCATGATGATGATATCCCAAAAACTGCGTTCCGTACCCGATATGGACACTATGAGTTCATGGTGATGCCCTTTGGTTTAACGAATGCTCCTGCTGTCTTTATGGATCTCATGAATCGAGTATGCAAGCCGTATCTAGACAAGTTCGTGATTGTCTTTATTGACGACATACTTATCTACTCCAAGTCCAAAACTGATCACGAACATCACCTGCGACAAGTTCTTGAGCTATTGAAGAAAGAACAACTATACGCAAAGTTCTCAAAGTGCGAATTTTGGCTTGAGAAGGTCCAATTTCTAGGACACGTGGTGAATAGTCAAGGAATTCACGTTGACCCTGCAAAGGTGGAAGCTGTGAAAAATTGGTGTGTTCCCACAACTCCAACCGAGGTTCGTTCTTTCCTTGGTCTTGCTGGCTATTATCGACGTTTCATTGCCAACTTCTCTCGAATCGCGAAACCGCTTACTTCCTTGACCCAAAAGAATAAACCATTCGAATGGGGGTCTGAACAAGAGGGAGCCTTTGAATCCTTAAAGCACAAGTTGTGTAATGCTCCTATCTTGACTCTTCCCGATGGAAACGAAGATTTCACAGTATATTGTGATGCATCTAAACAAGGCCTTGGTTGTGTTCTCATGCAACGAGGAAAGGTCATAGCATATGCATCGAGACAATTGAAGGTCCATGAGGTGAATTATACGACACATGATCTTGAACTTGGTGCTGTGGTTTTTGCCTTAAAGATTTGGAGGCATTACCTTTATGGGACACAATGTATAGTCTACACCGATCACAAAAGCCTACAACATGTCTTCAATCAAAAGGATCTCAACATGAGACAACGACGTTGGATCGAGTTGATTAGTGATTATGATTGTGACATTCGTTACCACCCTGGAAAGGCAAATGTCGTAGCCGATGCACTAAGTCGTAAGATTCATAATAAGATGGTCTCGTTTCAAGAAATTCGCGATCGACGACAATGGTTTGATATCTTGGGAGAATTTGATACTGAGATTCGTCTGGATGTTAACGAGACTACGGTGCTGCTACAAAATTTGAGGATTGAGAATGACATCGAGACTTGTATCATGGAGGCTCAACAAGCAGCAAGAAGGAGGAAAAATGGGAGAGGAATTGGAGTACAACCTTCGAGCTCAACTAGAAACGAAAGCCAATGGGTTGATGTATTTCTTGAATCGAATTTGGGTTCCAAACCGTGATAATCTTCGTACCTTTATCATGAATGAAGCTCATCAAACTCGTTACTCAATTCATCCTGGTTCCGATAAGATGTATATGGATCTGCGTGGTCAATACTGGTGGCCTGGAATGAAGAAAGACATAGCAACTTACGTAGCTAAGTGTCTTACGTGTACAAAGGTTAAAGCTGAACATCAACGTCCTAGTGGATTGCTTGAACAACCCGAGATTCCCATGTGGAAATGGGAACACATATCCATGGACTTCATAACCAAACTACCTCGCACCTCTCGTGGTCATGATAGCATATGGGTGATTGTTGACCGATTGACCAAGTCGGCACATTTCATACCCATACGTGACACTTACAAAACGTCAAGGTTAGCTCGTATATACATTGATGAGATTGTGAGTCGTCATGGCGTACCTTTGCATATCATATCCGACCGCGACGCTCGTTTCACTTCGCACTTTTGGTCGTCTATGCAAGAACTTTTGGGTACACAACTGGATTTAAGCACGGCTTACCATCCTCAAACGGACGGTCAAACCGAGCGAACTATTCAAACCCTAGAGGATTTGCTACGTCTTTGTGTCCTTGACTTTGGTGGTGACTGGGATACGCATTTACCTCTCGCGGAATTTTCATATAATAATAGTTACCACTCGAGTATCAAAATGGCACCTTTTGAAGCACTCTATGGTCGTAAATGTCGTTCCCCGATCTGCTGGACTGACATTGGGGAAAATTTCATCACTGGTCCTGAGCTCATACAAGAAACAACCGATAAAGTTTCCATGATTCGCAAGAACCTTGAAGTGGCTAGAAGTCGACAAAAAAGTTATGCCGATAAACGACGCAAGCCGTTGGAATTCCAAGTTGGGGATATGGTTCTTCTTAAAGTCTCACCATGGAAGGGAGTCGTTCGCTTTGGGAAGAAGGGTAAATTAGCTCCACGATTTGTAGGACCTTTCAATATCCTGAAAAGGATTGGGAAAGTGGCTTATAAACTGGAACTACCTTCCGATCTTAGCGGGGTTCATCCTGTTTTTCATGTCTCAAATTTGAGAAAATGTTTGGCTGATGAAAGTCCGTATGTCCCATTAGATGACATCCAGATCGACGAGTCATTACATTTTGTTGAGAAACCCCGTTGAAGTCATGGACCGCATTATGAAGAAGACTAGGACCACTACTACCCAATCGTCAAGGTTCGTTGGGAGAATAAGCGTGGACTGAGTTTACTTGGGAGCGTGAGGAGCATATGAAGAAGAAATACCCGTATTTGTTCGTTTAGTTCATTCTTAATTTCGGGACGAAATTCTTAAAAGTTGGGGAGACTGTAACCTTTCGGGTTTTCGTTAATTAATAGTTAACCCTGTTATGTTCTTGTAAGGACTATTTATGTCATTTAAGAAACTATATGGGTTGTTTATGAATGTTCCTCTTGTTGTGTATTAATTCATTAATTTAAGAGTTAATAAGTTATTTTTACTATAATAAACATAATAATAATAGTCAAAATAAAATAAAATAATAATAATAATTTGTAAAAGTTAAATAATTAATAAGTTAGAATAATGTTTAAAAACTTAAAAGTTTAATTAAGTTGAGGGGGCCTTAGTGATAAATTTGAAAGTTTTAAGCATAAATTAATAAAAGCTAAAACTGCAGGGACCAAACGTGTAACTTTTAATAAATCAACCCAAACCACCCCCCCCCCTCACCGTCGACCCAACTCCGGCCACCCCTTGGCCGACTCTCCGGCGAGGCCAAAACCCCTGGAATCCTTCGTATTTCGACATCAAACTGTCCCAATCGGTTCGTGTGCATGATTCGAAACCGTTTTAGAACCTTAATCGCCTTTAAACAACGGATATGAACTCGAAAGACCCGAGTAACCGTCGCCATTATCAACAGAGCCGTTCGGCATTCAAGACTCAATAATAATCCAATTAATTAAACTTGAACAATCGTTTAACTATCCCTAATCTATCACCACTTGCAATTTCATCTGAGAAACACACAAACCCCGCATTCGATCCCCACTTCCATCGTGAACTGCAACCGTAGTGTTCTTCAACCTTCAGTCGTTCTTAATTAAAATTGATAAAGGGCTTTCAATCACCGAGACCAGTAGAAGCTATCTATGCAACGAATTTGATTATTAACATCATTTGCAACCTGAACCAATCTCGACATAGCCGCGACTTGTTCTTCGTCTTGCTCACCATCGATTCGACTTTGATCTGGGTAAGTATACATATTATCATGTTCGTATGATCATTACAAACAAAAGCCCTAAGTTTAATTCGGCTGAAACATACGAATTATCGATCAATTTGATGAAATCCGAAGTTAGGGTTCATGGGATTTGGGGGTTTCGAGTAGTTAATGCTTTTAACAATTAAAAACCACTTTCTGTCAGGCGCCCTAGCCTAATGGTAAACCACTCCCATGTCATCCTTGAGGTCCCGGGTTCGAACCCGGGCAGCCTCAAACATTTTTTTTAAGGCTTTTCAGCCTTTAAATAAATTATGGAAAATTTTTAATAATTATAAAAATTATTCTTGTAAACTTTAAATATTTTTAAGGACGCCAAATTATTTTCTGTAAATTTGTTACTTTAATATTTTTATAAAATATTTTTAACACATGTTATACTTAGTTTATTTTTATAAAAATAAACTTTAAGTAATAGTTTAAATCACTAAATTATTATTGGTTAACACGTTATCTTTAATAATAGTTTAATCATGATAATTATAAAATTTATTTACATTTTATAATTTAACTTTACAAATTATTATAAATGATTTTATTTCCTCTCCATATTAAATTACCTAAATTGTATTTTCTTTCATTGGATTAAAAAATATATATATATGATTTTCATAGTTAACCTTATTTGTAAAACCCCAAATTCCTATTGAAACCCTTGTTCACGTTTAATCGTTAATATTACCTCTAATCTTAACCTTGAAATATATACGTTAGGTAACTTGAAAAAGAATCGTTGGAGCACCGTTTATTTATTGTTATCATCCTATATATATATATCATGTGAGTTTTTCCATGCCCCTCTTTTACTTTATTTCACACCTTTTGGGGTGAAACATGTTAACTATATAAACTTGCACTTGTAAACATCGTGATACTTGTAAACGCACATGCAATTCATCTTTACTTTTGTCATGGTTATTTGTAATATTGTGAGCCTTATATGATGAACATTATATGTTGACAATCATTAACTATTGCTAGCCTGGCGACGTCATAGATCTATGGGCCTGACAAGCCTATTTGGTGCTAAAGCCGAGGTTATTGCCGGCTCCTGATGACGTATGCTTGTTCATCATGGGAACCAAGTACACTTAGCTAATCGTTAAACTTGTAAATGATATTCTTGGTCAAGGTTTGATTGTAGCGATATGTTATCTATAAACTTGCTTTATTCGTAACCATTGACATGAATTGCTACTTGTAAACTTTTATATATATATATGTATGCTTAACCCATGGAAACTCACCAACTTTTAAAGTTGACCCTTTTATTTTTAACATGTTTCAGGAAATGCACAAGGTTGATGATTATCTTTTGAAGCATGCTTACACCTAGGATTTGGACCTAGGAAAAATAAATAAAATAACTTGAGACTTGAAAGTTGAACTTTGTTCATTTTTGTTTGTTGAGACATTTGGTTGTAATGTTTATTTCAACTTATGAATTTCTATATTTACAATTTATGGTAGTGTTATGTGGCTGTGAACAATCTTAACCCTCACATCTAGACGTTTCCGCCGTTAAGGTTGGGGTGTGACATTACGCACATTGCCTCGGTGACAAAATGTATGAAGTTGGTACATTTTGTTTTTGGTGACTGAAATTTTTGAAAACGTGCTTTTTGAAAAAATATATATAAATATATAGTAATTAAATGTAGAAAAAAATACGTGGCTTTTGGAAAAAAATTAAAAAAGTAAAAAAGAAAAAAAAAGTATTTTTGATTAAAAAACAAAAAAGAAAAACTGAAAATGAAAGTTACTGAGCGCGGAATTCGAACCAAAGAAGCCATCAATGCTCCAACCACTACGCCAACTATGACTCTATGATTGCAGCTAATAAAGATATTGAGTTAATTATATGAAAGACTCTATGTTTAGGTCTTATTTCATTTTTGGTCATTAGGTTTGGAATAGTATAAGATCAGTCTAAATGTTTGACAAAACGTATCAAAAAAGGTCCCAAGCTAGGATGGTTGTTAAAAAAAATCCGTTACGCACATGTGAAATGACCAAAGTGCCCCTAATTGTTAAAAAATAAAGTTAATTATATGGTGGAACCCACCCACCACTTCATCTTCAACATTCACCATCTCTAATAACCCTACTAATCCTCTACCACTACCTTCTACCGCCAGCACCACCTCCTACCACTAACACCTTCCACCATCGTCACCAGTCTGTTACCACCACAAGTTTGCAAGTCCTGCCGTCAACACCTGCCATCATGGTTGCTTTCTCACGCCTCTGAACCACCATCACCACCACCACCTCTGATCCAACACCACCACCACCAACACCTCTGATCCAACACCACCACCACCAAACAAGCAGCACCACCACACAAGCAGCACCACCTTCTGATCCACCATCAACACACAAGCACCACCACCTACGATCCACTATCACCAACACACGAGCACCACCACCACACAAGAATCACCGCCTTCGATCCACCACCACCATCACACACACCACCATCTTCGATCCCCCACCACCTCTCTCTCTCTCTCTCTCTCTCTCTCTCCTCGTTCATCCCTCTATCTCTCTCTCCCTTTCTTTCTCTTTTAACTTAAAAGGGCATTTTAGTCATTTTTTAAAGTTTAATAGAAAAATAAATGTTCATCCACGTTAGGGACCTTTCTTGTTACGTTTTGATAAACGTTTGAACCGACCTTGTAATTTCTCAAACCTAATGACTAAAAGTGAAATCAGGCCTAAACACAGGGACTTTTCATGTAATTAACTCAAAGACATTACATAACCTCTAAGAAAACACGTACAAAGAAAATAAATAAATAAATGACGTGGACCTGTAGAAAAAGTTCACATGGCGTGCTGGGGGGAGTCCCACCAACACTTGCAAATAGGTTATATTTAATATAATATGAAAACTCAATAAGAGAATAAAAATAACAAAAATAAATACTCAAAATAAATTTTAAGGGCTCGTGACTAAAAAGGTTTTGAAGACTAGTAGGTAATTGTTCGTTTTCAGTTGCCTTTTAATATATACATATGATTTATAATATAATCATACGATTGTTAGAGAATATAATAATTTAAGTGTGTTAGATTTATCATTGAAATTGAAATAAATGGAAACTTAAAATTTGTGATATGTTATGTTCATAATGCAATTATGTTTGAATTGTAAATATGTATAAAGAGTTGGAATGTGGTAGTGATGGTGCCAGCACAATGATAGTGATGTTAGATATGCTACAGTGGTAGGGGGTGGTGGTGTGTCGGTGTAGGTGATGATGGAATCAACAATGATGTTTGCGAATACAGCATCGAAAACGATAATGATGCGATGATGACGGTGGTGGTGGTGCTAGCGCTCGTGGTGGTGACAATGCTTTTGATGATTTTTATCACTTTTAGATAAATATTAAGTCATTTGCTTAAAGTGATCCAATGTGATTCATTCTGATTCTTATTCCTCACCCAAATATGATATTCCTTTTAAACGTACTTTAGTTCCAACAAGATTTTCGAACAAAACTAATAAGGAATAAAATTAAGACTTCAACTCCTTAAACTCTGACTCACTGGTACAGATAGTGTTCATCCTTAGTTATAAGTATACACATAATAATATTAGCCTATTATGTGATGCTATCAATTAACATGGTAGAGTTCTAATTTTCACGTCTTGTGAGAATATATCGTATGTCACACACACTTACATTAAGTATGGAAGTTGTTGGTTATTGTTTCGATCATAGTTACATGGTTCGCTTGACTGCCTGCGATTTTCGATCTGGATCATCCGTACCACAACGTGGTACGAACGTGTTCCGGGATTGTGTTTCCGGTATTAAATCAGCAATCCAAAAGTGAAGCTTATGAGCTTCTTGTATGGTCGATTTTCTAGGTTGGAAATGAATGAAATACACATGATAGAGATGCAAATGTGTTAAGATCTAGAAGATAGAATGTAGCTTCGTTAAGATCAAAAGATGAATAGCCATATGGATAGATGAAATGGTGATAAAGATGAGTACACAACAGGATATAATGAAGATGACGGCTGGAAATTTGTTTAGGGTTTCATCAACTATTTACATCCCTTTACTACTTTTTGTTTTTTAATTAAATGACATTTTTCATCCTTAATGTTTTAGTTTATATCAAATTTAAACCTAAAATTTTAAGTTTGTTTATTTTTAATTATCGAGTTTTAACTGGTACATCGTACCAAAGCGATCCGAAATGAGCCTACCCCCACTCGTACCGAATTTTAGGGACCTAGCGAATTGCAATCTTGTTCCACGTTTCCATACCAGAGCGTACCGCGAACCATGTGACTATGGTTTCGATTGGCTTAAATGAATAGCTTGTTAGTTTTACTTCAACACAAGAGTTACACTTGAATTTTGAATTAATGTGAAATATTGATATGCATTACGACTTTATTTTTTATTAAGAGGAGATTAGTTTGCGTGACTATGACAATCATGCTACACATTTGAAAACTCAAGCGTAAAACATTAACTGGTGTCTATTTATTCATCTCATTCTTAACAACAATTACATCAATCTTGTGATTCTATATATCATACGATTGCTACTTAGGGCTGATAATTGTCGACTTGTTTATGACACCACTGAACCTGTTTAATAGTAAAAGTATTTTTTAATTTTTTACATTTAAAAAAAAATTAAAATCAAAAGGCTAAACTTCATTATTTCACATCCTTGGTTCATAAAAACATATAAAAAGATTATAGACATAATATATAGGTAGTTAAACAAGTCTTTTGCATGTTTGCTACGTGAGCTACGCGCGTCATCTTTAACCTGCTAAACACGATAAAACTTGTTTTACCAGTCCAAGCTTTTTTTTGAAATTCATCTCCAATGTCACACTTGTTCTCCCTTGATATGCGTGGCAGTTAAATCTCCAATGGACCACTTTTTAAGTATTTGTTGCTTATTTAAATGAAGTAAAATAAATTGTAAGGAAAAATGAGAAGCGGCATATGTGTCAACCTATCATTTTTTATGGTTGTAACGCACCAAGTTAATATTCAAAATCACAGTAGTGATGTCGTGTAGTATAACTAACAAGTTCATGTTATTCTCCATTAGACATACATGCCATGCATTTTCATGCATACGCATCTTGTAGTCCCAACGCAACCGACTCAATCACGACTTTAAATGTTATTATATAGTTATTTTCTTTCGTTTGTGTTTTATATAGTTTTTACAGTCTTCCCAACTCAGTGACAACATCTCAATCATCGTTATAGCCTAAGAAGTTTCACCAAATGCATACCCCCGACATGATGTTGCGTAATATAGTGTGGTTGATCAAAATCATTTAATCTAGGCCCGTTGATTTTGCCGTACCAGATTAACTTGCCCGATTCGATCTCACCGTACCTAAAGAAACTCGTCCCGAAAAAACCCGTTACCCGAAAACCGATTGTTATTCGGGTTGGGTTTCAGATAGACTTTATAACCTAAAAAACCCGAATAAACCCAACCGGTTAACCTGAATGCCGAATTACCCGATCAACACCCATTACAATAAAACAAATTGTTTGTATACAACTGTTTAGATTGTCCAAATTAAACAAATTGTTGGTATACAATCATATATTTGAGAATATTATATAACAATATGTCTTCTAAAAAAGAATTCAAATGAGTTCGGATTATTAAAGAAAATTTGTAACGATATATGATATAACAAAATTATAAATTGGTATTCAAATTAAGAAATTGCATAACACTTTTTTTTTATCAATCAATCAAATCACTTTTAGAAGGCGTTGAAACAATTTTATAAGAATGGCTAAGAACTGCAGAAAAACCCGAGCCCAGTGGGCATACCTAAAACCTTAAATATACAGGGTATACCCAAAGCTTGACGGATATTGGGTCGGGTATGAGATTACTTTTAAAAATTTTTGCGGGTATGAGAGCAAAATGAACTAACTTTTTTGGATATTAGATATGTATTTTAGATATAAAACTTTATTATATGAAAAATACTTGTTGCTAACTTGTTATGACTATTTTTTATGAGAAATTTTAAAACACTTATATGTTTTAGTTGTTTTAGAATATTGATAAGAAAGTTTAAACAACTTGTTATTTTTAATATTAAATTTACCAAATGAATATGTGAATGTAGTTTTTATTACACTAAATTTTATAATGATGATCATATTTAATATTTAAAATGGGTTATTTAAACATGTAAAAATAAAAATTGTATAAATATACCTGATAGCCGACAAGGACTGGTTAATACCTGCGGGTATGCCCGTAACTCGATGCTAACGGATATACTTAATGCCCGCGGGTATGCCCGATACACGACGGGTAATAGGCCAGATATGAGATAAGATTTCAGAACCGAGTATGGGCTTGAGATTTCCAATATCCGACCCGAACCTGACCCGTGACCATCTTTACGGACGACTCATCCTTTATGCATGTTAAATGTTTTAATCACTTGATATAGAAATGACCCTTGTCGTCTTTTATCACAAAAACAAATATTATTGGTGTAACACCCCATCCCAAAATGACTAATGTGTCATGATTCCATATATCAAATCAAAAACTAATCCATAATATTAAAGGGACGGTCCAAAGTCATACATTTAAACAAACAAACTAATTCAAAGGAACCTAGTTATGATGTTTATTACATCAGTTAAAACAAACAAACTAATAAGAAAACATTACAAAAGAAATACGATTGAGCCAAAAATCGCTCGGTGGCGAAAAGACGCAATAGTAGTGATGATGTAACGATAAAATGTATTATCAAACTTCTACACACGAAACTGATATGAAACTGATCATATGATACTGAAAACTAAAAATACGACTCTAACATATAATACTGATGTCTGATGCTAAACTGAACATTTAATACTGAAAATGAAACTGAACTGATCTACACGTCAAGTAAATACAAATAAAATAAGTTGTGTAATATATGAAGTACTCAATGCCAATACTAAACTGACAGATACATAGCTCGCTAGCCTATGCACCAAAATGAGATGGTGTGTGGGTGTACACACATGGTTCCATCCCCCTAAACTGAATTGGATCAATTGGAATTGAACCGGGATCGATCCATCAGTCTCCCAAATTTATATGATCTAAGTACTACTTGAGTCCTAATGTGTTGACGGAGACGTCATGAATTTTTTATAAATCTGTCACGAAAAGTGTCATGTCATTGACGGCACAATGACATGTCAGACATGCTCGGGTAACATGGTATTAATCAAAGGGTAGTACAACTATCTAACATATAACATATCAACAAGCTTCACCGTATTATATATGAAAACATGCAATAATGAGCATAATTTATATAAGTCTATTGCACGCTACAAATCTTGATAACTAAGGCTAACAAGTCAAACGGGTTAGAAAACAACAAAACTAAATAAATAATAAATAATTGTTTTCTAAACGACGCCTAAATGCCGAATCATATAAGCGGAACTAAGGTATCAAAAAATTTGTACCGCAAAGTAACGGAAAATAGGATTTATACTAAGATAGAAAGAACAAAGAATCCGTACCTTAACCCAAATGCAAAAACAAGCAACGTCGACGTCGTCTCAAGTCGTATTAGATCATAGTATATATATATATATATATATATATATATATAGAGAGAGAGAGAGAGAGAGAGAGAACAAAGATCTTAAGAAAACTACAATGTTACGTGAAAACCAGAGAAAACCAATGAAACCGGTCACATAATTTACAAATTTGTTATCACCACCCTTTATATTTGCGTATGCGTATATATAAATAAAGGTATGAATCAAATGAAAAATGGTTTTACATGTACGTCACATATAGGTTACGTATGCATAACTGTTTTTCATTCGACATAGCGTTACGTATACTTAAAACAATTCATTCTCGTATTTATGTTCAACATATATGTAACAAAAGCTTAAATAACCTTTTAACAATTAAAATAATAAAAAAATTATGAATTATGTTATTGGTTTCCGTAATTTTATTTGATTTTCATATAACTATTGGTTTTTCAAAAACCCTCTCTTATATCTTAATGTTTTTATTTGGTTTTCACATAATTATTTTTTTTTTTCAGGAACCCCCATATATCTAAATGTTTATTATTCTACGTGGCTAGCCAATAAATAAAAATATATAATTTTTTCTTATATCCTTTCTCACATTACTATTACGTTAGTTTTACAACAATACTTATCATTTTATCACACACACATGACACACCTAATGCATTAATTGTAATGTTTTCACGATAACACATCAAAAACCATATATATATATATACTGTGTGTATGCGTAGAAACGGCAGTCAAACACATCTTCCTTGCTTCTTTACATCGTCTTTCTTCTAGATCGTTCGACGACGAATCTTCAGGAAGTCAAGCAACCCTATTCGCCGGCATTCAATCATCGATTCCGTAAGTTTTCTTCTCAAATTAACCCTTGCTGCAACTCACAAGGATCTGTAAGCTCAGCTCCGTTATAGGTTTCCGATTGTATCATCTATTGACGTTTTCCCCACGTCAATCGAGTGAGTTCACGCTTTCATCGCTCATTTCATGCAGAAAGTTCGATTTGTTGTTGAATAGATCCAATTCTTTGATTTGATTGCAAATTTGCAGTGTTTGCTGAAATCTGAAGTGTATGCGCTGATTAGATTCGATAAAATCCCCAAATACTGGTTGTATGATTGAAAGTCGAAACCTAAAATCCGGATGCTATCTTTTTTTTGTGAAGCTGTATGGTTTCATTTTTTTGAAGTACTGGATGTGGATGTTGATGTATTAGGATAACTTAGAAAGTTGGAATCATTTGGGATTTGTTGTTTCGTGGTTGATTTCTTTTGCCATTACATTTTTACGTCTCTTGGGCTGCACTATAATGATTGAAATCTCTTTTATGTATCTGATAGTTGATGTATGCAAAAGCATATTATTTGAAGTATGGTTAGAAGGATACCAAATGAATTTTGTAGTAATAAACTAATAATACGCTATTAGTTGCTACTGGCTAGCTGGAAGCTTCTGATCAACATTATAGTATTACATCTATCTCATAATCTCATTGTACATTGAGAGAGGAATATTTAACTTACAAAGTCAAGAATCTGGTAATGAATGATATTACCACCAATAAGACACTTCTACAATTTTCATGTTAAAAGGATGCATTCTTGTGTACACTAACTAGTTGTGTATCTTCAAGTTCTTTTTTTTCTCCTTTTTCTTTTGATTGGGGAATGAAAGTTACATGTCCAGTAGTCTGGTTTTATCCAGAATGAGAAGTAACTAAACTCACTACAACTTTGCTAACTTTCAAGAAGTCAGGGTCAAGTAATAATAATGTAACCCGAAATCAGTGGATATCTATTGATTGGAAATTTTTATAAAAAGTTAAAATGTTCATTTTTTTGAAGCTGAATGTGTAGTTCTTGTTACCTCCCCTTTAACTTCCACGCATCGCCGTCATCGGTTTTGCCTGATAAATGCATCAACATCATATTGCTTTTTTATTGTAATGAAGATAGCAGGTTCAAAACATCTGTTCCCAATCATTGACATCCAGTGATTTTGTATTTATGTTATTTTACTTAACTTCTTGATAGTTAGCAAACCTGTAAGAGTTTTGTAGCGTTTCATTATGGAAAGAACCAAACTACTCGTAGTTTTATTTTTGATCCACAGTTTCTAGGTCATATTGTTGTTCTTACAATGTGTTCGGGTCCTTGTTTCAGATTCAACCATCCCATGGCAGATGAACATGTGAGTATGAGCAATGTTGCTGGTGAAAGTTCTGAATCCACAGTGGAGATCCATATCAAGACACTTGATTCACAGTCATTCCATTTTCGTGTCGATAAAAATGTATCCCCTTCTCTCTCAATATCTTTTTCCTTTAATTTTATCCTAGATTTTTATCACCTTTGCATGGTAAACCTAGATATCTCTAACGTCCCTCTAAATTTTTTCCCGCCCTGATTAGCAGTACATAATACCACTAATGATAATCACCGTGATTATATTGTATGCTCCTGAAATACTTAAAGTACCATTATAGGTTTTTTTCTTAACATGTTACGTACTAAAAGATATCGATGCTTGATATATTTCAATTAACATTTGGAAGCAAGGGATCAGGAGGTGGAAACTATGTTGCTTTTGGTGTTCTTTAGTTGGAAAACAAGTTGTCATATCAAACGATAAATGTTGTTTTATCTAATCATCAAAGCACATGAAAAGCGTTCGACAATGTACTACAATTAGAAATTTAAAGACGGTCTACAACACAGCCCTTTTATTTTGTTATATATGCTCCTATTTGTGACCATAATTTTCATGTATGCTTTTGGAAATCAGCTAGAATATTTCACGAAGCATTTTTATTCTTATGAACTTTATTTTAGAAATAGGGTATACGTGGCTCATGTATGCATGGATGATAAGAAGTCAAGAACAAAGTAAGAATTTAGATTTATGAAGTAAACATGACAAAAACTCCTTTTCAATCATATCTTTTTTGTCTTACACATGGAACCGGTTCTATAGACACTATTAACGTGTACATATATATCTTTAGATATTATGTTTAGATATTATTTGATGTATTTAAATTAGGAGATAAATTTTTTGTATTTGGTAGTTATCTTTTCCCTGAATATTTCATTCGGTTGTATTGTATTTATACCCCTTTCTACGGAATGGATATCATGGAAGATTCAACCCTTTACAGACACATGCATACACATGTAATTCATATGGTTGAGTTTTGCATCTCCTTATCTATTTTTATTTAAACCAAAACTATGTCTTTATTACATAAAGTATATAAGTGACTTGGAGACATGCTTTCTTGTACTATTGTATCAAAAGTAGCCTTGAGATAGAGTGACTGTTTCATAGTTCATATTTGTATCCACAGGTTACTTTTAAATTATAATATAGTCACATATAATTATTTTTGTCAGTCAATTTGCTCATTTGAATTCTTCTATACTCTTCTCAAAACTTCAGATGCTAGTTTCAGCATTCAAGGAGAAAATTGCTAATGATGTTGGGCTCCCAGTTGGACAACAACGACTGATCTTTAGGGGCAAGGTTTTGAAAGATGAACTTTGTCTTTCCGAGTATCGTATCCTATGTCCCCGGTGGATACATATGTTTCAAAGCACACATCAGCTTTACATAGATTTACTTCATTTAAATAGATTTAATCAGTTTTGCTTAATAAAAATAACTAATTACTTTACCGGTTAAAAGTGAAGATCATATGTTCACACTTGAAAACCTTAACAGCGTATAGACATTGAAAGTGGAGACACATTGCATCTTGTGGCTAGACAGCCTTCTGAATCACAGCCTTCATCTGGTTCTTCCACCAATACAACAACTACAAATGGTAGTAAAACATGTGTGATTATCTCTTTACGCATTTAAGCACAAAATGTCATTTTACGCAATTGCTGCAAGAGCCATACATATAATGTGCATGTGCCAACTTTTATAGTTATAACGTCAATGTCACATTTTGTTACAGGACAAGATGCTAATGCTGCTGGTTCACGTCCACGCGTCGCCCATGTTTCACATAGTGTTGTCCTTGGAACCTTCGGTGGTGGGGACCAGAATGTTGGTGGTGCTCATGATATTAGTCGGGTGTGTTATTTTGGGTTTCTGTAGTTTGTTGTCTCAACTGATGGTATTTATCTTTTATTATGGTTCTTGTAGTTTTTAATTCTGGTTCTACTGTTCTAGGTTATATCGGCTGTTTTAGATTCATTTGGAGTTAGGGACGCTAGTGTGACAGTGCCACCGCCAAATATGCAGGTGCGTTTTTCTCTTTTGTCCTTATGTAATAATGTTCCATATTGCCCTTGTAAGAAGTTTTTTTTTTCATAGTATATAACAAAAACAAGTGTCTTTCATAAATATTTGGTTTGTTTAAAGACTCAAGTTTAATTATATAGTTATGGATGGTGTCCTTTACATGTAAGAACAATGTTGCATATGGCCAATGTGATTTACGTGTATGTTCTACCTAAATAGATACCAAAGAGAGCAAGTGGGATTTTATTGATATTTCTTGGTTATCTACCTGTTTACAGTTCAACATTCCTAGGCAAGCTGCCCAAGGAAATGAAGCCGGAGTTAATGTCAACAATCAAGGTCAAGGTCAACCGGGAAACCCTGGTCAGCCTGTCCCTCAAGGGATGCAAATTCCTTTAGGAGCAGGAATAGCCATACCCACACTTGCTACGGTAGTAATAAATCAGAATATTTATGTTACAGACTTACAGTCAAATATTTTGGAACTTATTTGCAACTTTTCTATATTGTTTTATGTGACATAGTTGGTTTCATGGTTTTCTGTCTGTATTTCAGCCAATTCCCAATTCATTACACACACTTTCTGAGTTTATAAATCACATGGAGCAGGCGTTGTCACAGAATGGTATCGACTTAGAAACTAATGCTTTGCTTTTCTATCTATTGAATTATAATTTATCTGAAAAATTTTCTTTTGGGGATCTTTACTAGGATATCAACCAAATCAACCTTTAAATGGCGCTGAACGTTCACCACCTGTAGACTTGCCTTCTAGTCCTCGTGGCGTGCCATTACCTGCAGCTCTGGCTGTTGTTATGCGACATGCACAGCGGCTTCTAAGTGGACCTGCAATTGACTCTCTATCCGTACCTACTAGTTTCCTAACTTGATTTTAGCATTACTTTATGGGGTTTTTGTTCTCTTAAGAGTCTGATTATGTGTTAATTGTAATATGCTGCAACTTGTAGCATACTGCAGGCCGACTAGAGGAAGAGGAGAGTATCACTGACCCCACAGTTAGAACCCAAATTCAGTCAGAAGCAATGCAATCTGGGCTTGCTATGCAACATTTAGGGGCTCTTCTGCTTGAGCTTGGTCGTACAATGTTGACTCTGCGTATTGGACAGTCTCCTGTATGTATTATTTTTTTTTCTTCTTTTTTCCATTGCTATTATCTTCAGATGAAGTTTTGTTTTACAATAGATTAGGGTTTGCATGTTGTAGGCTGAGTCATCTGTACATGCTGGACCTGCTGTTTATATATCCCCATCAGGGCCTAATCCTATAATGGTTCAGGTTTGTTATTAGAGCTCTCTCTCTCTCTCCCTCCCCCCTCCCCAGTTCCCCCCCCCTTCTCTCTCTCTGTACACTTGTTAGTGAAATTTACTGCTTTCATGCAGCCCTTTCCTCTACAAACTAATTCATTGTTTGGCGGTAGTGCTACTGCTACCAATTCTACGGGGTTTGGCCCTGTTGGCATTGGTGCTGTTCCAAGACACATAAATGTTCATATCCATGCAGGTATGTAAATTAATTTTCTTTTAATTTCCCAAACGTCTTTGTTACAAACGTCCCTCACATCATGTAAGTTTTTCCTAGGAATTGGTCAAAGGGGAACAAATGTCGAGTCAAACCAAGGAGAACGTGTTAGTGGAACAGGTAAAGTACTAACGTCACTGCATCTCTTCCCATTGTAAACCAGTATTTCTGCATTATGCCAGTTGACAAAAGTCTGACTATGCTTTATTATCAATAATTGACTAATTGTAGCTACAACTGGAGTTAATTTGCAATCTAGGGGGGTTGATGATAGCACAAGGATAGAAAATCAGGCTTCTGCAGGTATTATGTCTATGCATGTTATGTTCAATTGGTGTTCTTGCTACGCTGTAGCTTATATGAAGCTTACTATTTTGTGAATCCAGGCCAACCAGAAGGAAGTGTGTCTAAAACCGAGGAGCAGAAGGTATCTTTTGTACATATTTTCAGGATTTTCTTAGTTTCATAAGTGGAAGAATTTCATTAACTGGTTAACCTAATGTTGTGCAGGATACAGAAGGCAAAGAAAGCACGACTTCCAGTAGCAGTGCCATAAAATCTACAAATGATGCAGAAGGGCTTCATCATCATCGAATTCGGTTACTGATAACTCGGGAAATGCCTCAACTGTTCCTCTTGGACTTGGCTTAGGAGGGTTACAACCCAAGGTTTGCTCTTGCTCCATTTTTATCTATCGGGTAAAACTGGTCAAAAGTCCATGAAAGTGTATTTTAACGCATATGAGATATAATGTTGGTTCCTGAAAGAGAAAGTGCTAGCTCACGTACATGGGGTTCCTGATATTCAAGTATTACTTTTAAATTAAATATGCTTGAGAAATTAAAAGAAAAACTAATAACAGTTCACAAAATTTACACAGTTAATTAAAAGTAATACCATTCCACAAGCATAATAAAGAACCTAACACAGTTAGCAACTTGATTCATCCAATTAATACAAAAAATAACAATAGTTCACAGAAAAAGTTGGTAGTTTTAGTTTCATCAATCATTTTATTTAATTGAAATTCACACCAGACCAAAGGGACTTTAGCTTAGGTTTTAATACGTGTTTGGAGGTGCAGAGTGCACACTTAGCGAAAGATATGATATTTATAGTCATAGTTAATACAAAATTTTGGACAAAAATTTTTTTTTCTTCAACCCAACCCATAAATTTTTGTACCTGTTTTAACTTATTATCGTAGCTGCTATGCCACCTCTAGTCTGTGTTAAGATTTGATCTGTGCCATTTTTACAAGTTATATGTATGCTAAAGATATATAATTTTTTATAAATGTGATCTAGAGACGAAGTAGGCAGACAAAACCAGAGGCCACTAGTGGTAGCGTGCCTCCTGCTAATGCACCTGCTTCTAATCCTGCTGGTGGCCAGCCGAATCCTGCTGCAATCATGAACGAAGTTATTGCTAATCCTGCTCTAGATGGTTTGTTGTCTGGAGTATCAAACCAAACTGGGATCGGGTCGCCAGATGTCTTGAGAAATATGTTGGGTCAACTAACTCAGAATCCTGCAATGATGAACACAGTTAATCAAATTGCTCAGCAGATTGACAGCAATCAAGATATGAGTAACATGTTTGCCGGTATGGGTGGACCTCGTGGCGGTAGTAGTGGGGGCGGTAGCGGCAGTGGTGGTTTTGATCTGTCAAGTATGATTCAACAGATGATGCCAATTGTTGCACAAGCTTTTGGTGGTGGAGGTTCAGGCTCAAATATGTTTCAACAACCACCTCCCACAAATCGTGAACGTCAACCCACAACCATTCAAGAGATTACATGTGATTCTCAGGTCTGTTTTTGACCCAATAAACAATAGATGCTTAAAAACACTAAAAGTTTTGATCTTGAACTTAATAACCGAACTTTTTTTTTTTTGGTAGACTAACCTTCAAGATTTGGTTGAGAAGATTGAACAGCAGGAGTCACCAGAAGTAGTTTTTTCATCTGTTGTTGAAACTGCTGCTCACTTGAACGACAATGGTGACAATGCCGAAGAGATTTCTGAGATATGTATCGAAGAGGGTCTTACTCATGTTAGTATCTTTTTTTTCCTTCTTTTTTTTCTATTTTGACTTGTGGGATCTTGAAGTTATGCGGATTTAATCGTGTAATTGTGCAGGAATTTATGGAGATGTTGAAGCGTGATATATCTCGAAGAGTCGAAGAAGAGGGAGAATGATGGGTTTGTTTGTTGCTTCTTGTTTCATGATGATTGCTTTATTAGACAGGCTCGAGATTTATTTCCTGAAATTGAAATTTGATTTTCATGGGTTCCATTTGGATATTATAGTTAAAAGAAGGGTATAATGATAATACTATAAATTATGTTCGGGTAAATATGAAATTTTAAGTTGTTTGAATGGTTATATATGATGTTGGTTCTTTTATCGGTTAAATATGGCATTATACCATTTTCATAAAACCATTCCTCCTTTAGCTTTTTCATAACTATATCATCAAAGAAGTTCTACTTCTCATACATCATCAACCGCTAACCAATGGTCATTTGCAAGTGCATCACTTGTATAGAAACATGACAAGCGATTGACCTTTTAATCTGAAAGGCCTCAAACATTACGTTAGTGGTTTCCACATCTGATTTTAATTTGGTATTCTCCTTAACAAACCTCACACATCATGATCTCTCTTACATATGCATGTGTGTATGTGTGCATGTTCAATGTATATCAGGTTAATTGATGATAGTGTCTTCATAATTCATGCCTCTATAGCAAATAAATGTCTGCCATCACCGATACACAAGACCAGAATGGCCTGTGCACGATACATGTACCTATGTCTTAATGGGTATTAATGCGATACACGAACGAAAAGTTCATAGACAGCTTTGATATCACATAGGCCATAGTTATAAACATAATCTCTGCTTGACATAAATGTTAGGGGCTGTTTGCCAACATCTGAATCAGCCTCTTAATAGTTCAGATGTCTGAATGGTTCAGCACTTAATGGTTCGGACTGTTTGTTTCGCGAGCAAATGTCTGAATAGTTCAAACATTTGCCTCCGAATGGTTAAGATGTCTAATGCTGAATGGTTAAAATCTTTTATCTGAATTGGTCTGACATTTGCCTTTGAATGGTAAGCGATATACTAGCTCTTAATGGTTCAAACCTCTTAATGGTTCAGCACTCTCTTAATGGTTCAGCACTTAATGGTTCAGGCCTCTTATTGGTTCATCACTTAATCATTCAGAAATTACCAAACAACCCATTAATATATTACACACCCAGAAAAATTACCTACTGTCATAGTTGCTCTTTAAAATTTGTTATTGTAAATGTCATGTAAAACGAAAACATGCAAATAAAAAAACCGTATTTAACTTAAGCAAAATATTATAAAATATAAAACTAAATTTTACAAAATAAACAATAAGCAATCTATATTTTACAGCTATTTGCAGTATATCGTTCTCTTGCTACTATTTGGTTTCTCCAATAACAAATATCTAAGCTATTTGGATTCTTGAACACAAGGAGGAAACTGATAGCAAAACTGAAGGAAAGCCTCAAGATCTTAACAAAACCCAGGCTTGATCCATGCCACCAAGCTTAAAGCTTCATCAGAAATCAAGACTTCCACATGCTTTGCTCTGTAAATTCTTCGCGCTGATTTGTTGATCGTCTTTTTGACGTTCACCGTTTACCCCTCGAGTTCTCCCAATCCCAAGTTTTGGCAAACCCCGATTTAGCCCCTCCAGCAAAACACATGCTTTACACCATTTCTGCGAGTTCAGAAAAAACACAATGCTAACTAAAACACGTACCAAATGATGCTGAAAGAAGGCAGCGAACAACGTTGGTTGGGCAAGTTGCAGGTCAAATCTGGTTTGGGTCAAAATGAGTAACTTTTCTGTAAGGCCGACCGATGGTTGACCACCAGCTAACATTTTTTGCCCATTTTAAAATTTTATTTGATTAACATGTGAGACATGACTATAAAAACTATATCATATTATGATACTAATCTAGTTATCAAATATAGTGATTTACATTTTATTCTTTTAAGTTCATTTTGGCACTAAATTTGTTAATTTGACCCGTTGAAATAATACACAACCATATCAATCCATGTTCAAATAGTCAAACATGTTGAAGACTGCCTCCTACATGTTTACTTCTAAAAGTTAACGAACAAACTTACCTGGCTAGAAATATAGCCACATCGTTGACAATTTCCCTGCTCCGGCATCTTTGTAGATGTTGCAATCCTAAAATCCTCGCCTGATCTGATGATGTCAAGTATTGCTCGCGGCCTATATGGTGAAATAATTCAGATCAACCAAACTAATGATTTTATTCAATTCTAAGTCAAATATCATCACTTTTTAATAATATTATATCTATCCAAACAGACCACCATTATTGGCAAAATGAAATGGAAAAACACCACTTTACAATTGCAAGGCAAGATACTTATAAAAAAGGCAATTTCAACCCATTTACTATAAATGGGTTGCTTCAGGCTATGCTTATCTCTGGGAGGTTAAATAAATAAAACAGCTTATAAGGAAACTGTTCTGGTTAAACGGGTCAAAAGTCACCCACAAGTGTATTTTTAATGCACGGAACCTCTTAAATCATTTTGAAATCACATCACACTAATTACCTATAAAGATGGGAGAGAAAGTGTTTCCATTTCAACCTGAACAAAAGAAAAACACCCATTTCCCACCTTATCTCATATTTATAGGTTTACACTTTTATTTTATTTTATTTTTTTTAATTTTTTGCATCTTCACAAGAGATCATAAACCAGAGAAGACGGTTAGAAAGGTTTATCACTCCATGCACAATCAGGAAATAACCTTATTCTCTCCAGATCTTTAATGAACTCCCGGGCAAACCCACGATAAGCATTTGGTGAATATATGCCTGCATTTTAATAAACAAAGCTCTTTAAGAAAAAAGAAGAAAATTATGTACTCCATTTTGTCTGTTTTCAGTTCAATTTATTCATCTTCCATTCTCTCATTCCCATGATATAGTTCAAAAGATATTATAAATGTAAATCAATTCTCTATTACTCGTTTAATTAATGGGAATTAATTGATAAAATCAAGATAGCCAAATAAAAACACATGATAAAAACATTGCAGCTAAACAAAATATTTGAAAATAAAAAACGGTTGTCACTATTATGGACGGGTGAATTACTGGACTACATGAGATCATAGTAATTGATAAAGGACAAGCCAATGGGTATATGACAAACTTACATTCTGTTGAAAAGTAGTCCAATTTCTTGAAGTATGCATACGTAACCAATAGTCAAGGGTTTGCAACAACTCTCAATAAATAGAAGAGAATGTACCACCAAAACCAAAAGAGAAAAAGAACACTTAACAAAGCAAGGAGAGTTAAGATGAAGGATATATAACAATTTCCTTCTCATATGTGTACTTAAATGGCTTGCATCTAGGAATCGGTCCATCTTCACCAGTAATTATAGATGTGCATCTGCTTAATCTATAATCATAACCACCAAGTAGATTAATAATCACATTGAAACATAGTTATACAACTAGAAACAAAACAATTTAAGATATCACGCAAGTTACCTAGCAATGTCACCTCGCAAAATATTCAGGAGAACTGTTTCGGCAATATCATCGGCATTATGCCCAGTAGCTAACTTGTCTACTTTTAACAAGGCAGCACCACGATCAAGAGCCTTAAGAAAAAAAATTGAATCACCAATAATCAGATTCAAAAATAAAAAAAAAAAAAGAAAAAACAGCAAATTTAACCACTATGCATTTGACATTCAAAAATACCAATTAATTTTAAGTCCCAATTGTGCCCGGATGATAAAATCCCAATGCAAATTATATATATATATATATTCAAATTTAACTACAAACGCCTCACCTGGCGGCGAAAAACACCACAAAATGTGCAATTGTTCTTTAGACCAATCATCTTCACAATCTCATCCATCGTCCATCCATACAGATCCTTATATGAAACAACTTTAAGCGGCAGACCGTACTGTAAATCAAAGAATAAAATAGAAATTTGCAAAGTAAATATATAAATTATAAACAGTGTAAGAACAAGACCGTCACTCCTTTTCTTAGGAATAATGCTATTTGGTTTATCAGTTTAAATTTTCATTTTTATGAACAATATGATTTACAGTTATTACTGTAATTATTGAAGATATAAGCATGGTTTTTTTTTACCTGAACCTCATTTCTTTTAACAGTTTCAAGTGAGTCGTCCCTGTAGCCTGTGATCCCTTCATCAACCGATAGAAGGAAGAGATCCAAACCATAGTTGTGGCGGCGGTTTAACTCTGACATTACATATGCAAGAACTGTAGAATCTGCAAGAAACCCAAAAGGGAATGAAATGAGGAATCAATTAAATACTCCCTTTATGTACCAATATATTTGTAGCTCATGACTAGCCACATAGATCAATTGTTCAACTACTAATTATAAATTTGTTTCCTCCCTTAATATAACAAAATAAAAGGGCCTCTTGTGGTGGCAGAATCAATAATTGATAATTTGTTGTGATTACTCAAAAGGAAAGAAAGAAATATTCGCTTGAAGTTTTTAATAAGTAAGAAAAAATTGCATCTATCTTGGTGTGTCACAAAAAAGACATTTACATTTAGGTAAAGAAAGTTGAAAAAAAATTGTAACAATTTATAAGCATGACCATTCTGACCTTCAATCCATAGCTAATACCAAATAATCCTGCAGCCATTCATAATAAGTTTCAGAGCTTTTATGGACTAGTTGAAAGAAAAAATCAGAGCTTTTATGACTACTTCTCTAGAATCAAGTTTGCCTAAACCAAATTATAGTATGAATTTAAGCTTTCAAACATTAAATCTTAAGTTCACTAATGTCTGGTGCCCTGCCAAAACAAAACATGCTTAAGGCAAGTAAAAACATTATATAATAAAATTTTACCTTTTCCACCAGAAGCTCCAATGGCGATGCGCTCCCCCGGCTTAAAGAGCTTGTTGTCCACAATCACCCTATGAATCTCTTCCTCAAACACCACATAAAAACATTCCCTGCAAATCTTAAAAAAACCAAAACAAACAACTTCAAATCCTCAAATACCACTACAAATTCAAATCAACAGTTCATTTACTAGTTCTTCCCTTTCAAATTTCTTGCAATCATTTCAACTTCTCACTCCCCTAAATTCAAATCAACATAAGCACATGTCTCCTCCAGCTACTCCTAATGTTTTTCAAGTTCACACAATTGCAGTATTGCACAAGAGCTCCACCTAACTTCCGTTAAGTCACAAACTCAAGATTGATCGACACTTAACATTATCTCAAAACACAGCGCAATTTCTATAAAACTCTAAATAACCTTTCATCAATTACGCAACCAATGATCATATCTGCTTGACCTCCACACAGATTTCCTAATTCCTAACCCTAAATCATCAATCGTAAGCCAAAAACCTTCGTGCGTAACAATTTCCACAGTGTAGAGTACTTAATTGAACAATTAAATTCACACGCATATATATAAAACAATCGATCATATAGCACAAAAGCAGATGTATGAATGAAGTGTTACTTGTTGAAGTGTTTTAGGTCGTTTGAGAGCAGGTCGTCGTTGGTTGCAGATGCTACACATGCGACCTCTGCTCCTCTCGCCGCCGGTCGATTCCTCCATTGATTTTGTAAGCACAGAGGATCGCACTTTGGTTTTTTATAGTTATTGTATGCCCTAGTTTTTGATTCTCTGAAAATTGTTGTTTTTTTTTTCGGTAATATTTGTTATTATTCAAATTCAAAAACTAATACGAAAGAGGTTCAAATACAAAATGTATTTTTGTTACAAAGTGTGAAAAGACACAATGAGTCAAAAAAATCATAATGAGTAAAAAAAAATCACAAAAAGAGTTATATCTCACAATCTAAATCGAATTTTAAAAATATAATTCCGAGCTTTTGTTCCCTTAGCCGTCCTCACTAAGAAAAAAAATAAACGAAAAATAAAAAAATTAACGTTTTTTTATTGTGTCATTTATGAAAGATACAATGACATTATTGTGTCATTATAAAAGACATAATGACGTCATTGTGTCATAAAGACACAATGAAAAAAATTTTATTTATTATTATTTTTTTTTTAAAAGAGGACGACGAGAGGAACAGAGACTTCCAAAGTACTTGTTTGAAATTCGATTTAGATTGTGAGATATAATTTTTTTGTGACTTTTTTAGCCTTATTGTGTAAAAATACACTTTGTAGAATAACTTCACTCAACTAATATATAGAAGATGATCTTAAATAAATAAAGTAAAAAACAGCTTCAAATGATGGGTGCAACTAGAAAATGATACATGCGGTTATAGTAGTTTTATGTTGGAGTGTCTGGAATGCGAGAACCGAAGTTATTTTTAGTCAAAAGAAAGTATTTGTGCAGAAGATTGTTGAGGATATCATTATATCAAGATTCTTTTTATGTTGTGGATATAGTCTAGAATGAAGACAGGTTATTGTTGTGTGTGAGAGAGAGTAGTGTACGAGTGAATGAATCATACCTTATGCATGATCTTTTGTATATAATGTTGGACGTCATTGTTTGTTGTAATAGTATGAGTCTCTATCTCTTATTTCTATTGGTGTTATTATGACGTGGGTCAGTCACTATTTATCGTTGTCTCAATACCACTTACATATGTGTTTTTTAACAGGAACTTATTTTATTTTGTGTTTAACTTTCCATTATAAATTTTTTAGTAACAAACCTCTTCAACTTATCTTCCTAATCATGATCTTGTATATTTTGCCACCTCAAAAAAGTGCACCAACGTTAATAATATGTGTATTGTTTTTATTGTAAATACACAATGATCATATATGTTATATAGAAAATAAAGGGGTTATGTGTAACTATTTCCTAATTATTCTTGAAATTCTTGATTCCCAATTCACCAAGACATGCATACAGCTCCACCCTTGATGCCAAAACAATCTCCGCCAATCAATTACACGATTTTATATTTTAAATCATTTATAATGAAAAAAAAAACATAAAAACAATTTCTAGGTCGTTTCTCCATCTGAGTTTTGGTTTCTTTCTTAAAATGTCATTCAGCGGGACAATACAAAAATGTAGGGCTTGCGATAAAACTGTTCATTTTGTTGAAATGATTTCTGCTGATGGAGTCCCGTATCATAAAACGTGTTTTAGATGCCTCCAATGCAATGGAAAACTCGTGGTATGTATCCTGTTTCATTTATTCAGTTTTGAAATATTAGAATGAAATTCTAGATGATCATATCAGATCATGGCTTATTAGTATTCTTCAAAGCCTCATTCAAATGCAAAATTTGTGGTTTATTTAATGCATTCATTTTGACGATCGGTGTCAAAGATTTTCATCTCCCTCGTTCTGTTAAAAGATTAGAAGAATGGATAATCGATAAACTATTCATTGCTATATTTAACATTCTAGTTTTAGTTTATCAGATTTATCTTGATCACTATGATTGAATAACATCATAGGCCTATATCGTAGGTTTTTGATCATTTCTTTTTAAAAATAACACATAGCCTTTTGCGAAAGCATAATATGGCTTTTCATTTTCTCTAACAAACGCTCATAGTCTCTTTAGTTTTTTTCATTGACCACTTTACCAATATTATTAAAAGGAACAAATATAAACATATCATTATAACATAACGTGACTTGTTAGACTACATATCAGACAATTTGTCAAACACCTTGACTGCAGTATAACAAACGATTATACAAATGTTCAATTTATTTGGATCTTAAATCTTGCTCATTTTTTACTCTTAAACCGAATTTACAAGTAAAAACTGTTCAACAAACACAGCCATTGATTTAAAATGCACACGTGGACCACACTCTATGTTCGCAAAAGTTTTATTGTTTGTTAGTGAAAAAGCAAAACATGTTACTAATTAGTAAAAAAATAATTAAGAATACATATTAGTTTGAAAAGAATATAACTTTCAATGTGGCTATACCATGTTAATCATTCGTGTACCTACGTCATACATTCAAATTCACTAAGACAAGTCTTTATTTAATTCTTTCAACATTATCAAATTAAATAAACAAAAATCTTTAAGTTGTTAGAAGTTAATATTAATTTTTTAAATGTTTGTGTTAGATGAGTAGCTATTTTCAGTTGGATGGATCACTCTATTGCAAACCTCACTTCGATCAAAAGTTCAAGGAGATTGGAGGCGTCTCCAGAATGCCATGTCAGTTTTCTCTATACAAATAATTATAATCATTACCATCGTAATAACAATTAATACATATTTTAGACCATTATTAATTAATAATGCTACTGTAAAATGAAAATTAACTAGGTTGGCTAAACGTATCTCTAGTAAGTAAAGTAGGAAATATATCTAACTAATTTAAAAGGTTCAATCTGTATGAGTAAAGTATAAAGTAACGTGATTAATTTAATAGAAGAATTATATGTTTAACACAAGCCTTAAAACACAGTTGTAGTATACATAAAGCAATATATCACCAAAAACAAACAAATAAATATGACTTGTAATAATTTAAATCTTAGTGATTCTTTAGGACGAAAAAAGTGGATATTATTGATTTATTAGACCCCGGCCCTTTTATTATATATTATTTTTTGATTGCTTATTATTGTTGTCAATGTTTTTTACTGACTCAAATTTTTATTATTTTCAGCCACCAACAGAACAAATGAAGTGGTATGTAAAATTGCCTTATCCTGTATCTTCTCGGTTCATTCATTGATACATACAACAGATCTATACATAATAAAAACATATATTTATAAAGTTCTGATTGATATAGAACCAACTTTAAGTAGTTTAGTGTGAAAACAGTATATTGATTATAATAAAAAAAACCCGGTTATGTAACCATATAACCGTCTCTTTTTCTCTCCCTATAACTGATTCGATATTAAACGCACAATGTCTTTGTATAAATATTGATATATATGTAACCATATAATCATCTCTTTTTTCTCTCTCTAAAATTAATTCATATTAAACGCACGATCTGTCTATACATATTAAAATTTGAACCTTCTTTTAATAGGGAAAGAGCCCTAGTAAACTTGCTAGCAAACTCTCCGCCATGTTCTCTGGAACTCAGGAAAAATGTGCAGTTTGTCAGAAAACTGTGTATCCACTAGAAAAGGTTTCATTCTTTTACTTCTACTCCAAGCTTTTTCGGGAAAGATTTACTTGAACCCTTTTGGTTTCAAGACATGTACAACCGATCCCTAATGTTTTGTGATTTCATAGTAACTAAATGTATATCTAAGTTTTCAATATGATCGATTCGTAGGTGACTGTGGAGGGAGAATTTTACCATAAACAATGCTTCAAATGCGCACAGGGAGGTTGCAAACTAAATCCGTCTAACTACGCGGCTCTAGATGGGAATTTGTTTTGCAAGGCACATTTTGCTCAGTTATTTAAAGAGAAGGGTAACTATGCCGACTTCTCAAAAACAGCCTCGGTGAAAAAGAACCTTGAACCCGAAGAGGGAGAACCAGAACCTGCATCTAAATAAAGTTGTTAAAAAGTAACATCATCAACCGACTCGACTCAGTTTTTTGGTTACATGTATTTGTTCGTGTCTTTGTTGTCTGACTAAAAACCTTAGTTAAAAAGTCAGAAATTTAAACTACTACATACACAATATATACTTCTAGTTATGGGTTAAATTGATTACTTGGATATTTGAGCATATTCATTTGGGAGTGATTCAAAGTTTAAAAGCATCGTAGCGTGTTTATTTATGCATAAGAATTGAGATTCATCGAGTTAAAAAAGTTAACCTATTTGAGCTTTTATGCATAGTGTTGCTTTAAATTCTTTACCTAGATGCGAGCCAAAGAAAAATCACTGCAAGAGAGTGCCTTATCCGGTTCAATTTTGTCTCACGGGTAATGTAGGCTCGTTGTCCTCTTCTAAAACATATATACTGCAACCACAAGAAACTCGTTAGAGGGCTCTAGAGCTTGAGCGGTACTCTAATGCTCAAGTCTATGTTTATGAAATGTATTGATCATAAGCATAAATAGATAAGACTAAGAATAAGGATTATATGTGTTAGAGGGTTGGGCTAAAAGATAATAAGCAGAGTATATTAAAGTAGAAAAATCAAGATGACGTTTAGCTGTTGTGAATGGTGGTATTTATAGTGTTGTTATTGTGAAACATTGGACAATGATTTTATTTTAGGTAGTTTGTAGTCAATTATTGAAATTTTTGCTCTCTTGACTAGAGAGTTATATATTTCTTTTATGCAAGGGGTTTATAGTTAAGTATTCAAGTCTGAACTCTCCATCACGTACCACAATCACTGACGCCTCCTATAGCACCGTCACCATGGTTGTTGATGCCATCATCTCCACCGTATTTGTCACCTCCTCCCATTTTCACTAACCACCATAAAAGCACATAGCGGGTGATCCCATCTTGATATATTTTTTTTCTAAAACTAATCATTTCAACCTAAGTTCATTTTAGTTTACCCAAACCAAGTTTACCAATAAATGTTCAACCCTAAATCTGTTACCGTACTAGCTTGTTTTGATAGACTAATGTCAAAGTACTTATACATTGCGCTTGTTTTTTATTACTCGAATAGAAACTTCTTCGTATGTCACCTACTCACCCATCATGATTTGCTCGCACTCTAACAGACTTAACTGTGAAGTTTTTCATTTCATCCACTCTTAATACACCGAAAACATGTTAAAATTCCAAGCAAGATATTCTTAGGTCCGATGTCTCTCTTGACATAATAAAATAACGTGGGATTTGCCTAAGATTTCAGACATTCTCTTTCTTCACTCATTCCAATGATATGTGATGATTAGGAGATGGTATCGCCCGATTATAAAACCATGCCATGGTTCATGTGATGTGCTCATGTAGGTACTTAGTAGCTCAACAATAACCGAACCAACCAAAAATTGAGTACTATGATAGATATTTACGCGATGCCTTTAGACAGTTTGTTAGCCTCATTTTACACGGTTAAACTTTGATAATGAAAATGTTTGTGTTACTAGAAAAGTATCAACAAGTTAATGTTAAATATGTATAATCAACGTAAAACTTTTTACTAAATTAGCTTCTAATATAATCACCTAAATGCAGTCGCTTAAATGTGAGTCATGCCATCATCTCTTACATTTCACGTTAGCCCAACTCATCCATCGTGAGATATGAACATTCTAACGCCACTTCCTCTCCATTTACAACAATACGTGCATGGCTTTATTTGTTTGGTTCGGTTTCTTGTAGTAAACGGTGGATAGAAAGGTTCACATTAAACTAATTGATTTATTTACCAAAGTAAATAATTTATTTTTTACATTTTACTTTTTACGTCTTTTCCATCCGTAAAAATAAGATAACTGACATGTGTTATATTATTTTTCTCATTTCATATCTTATTTTTATTTTATTCTTCTTCTTATTATCATTATAATCACATTATTAAGAATACAATTGAGTTATATAACGGTAAATTTGTGACGAATTATGGTAAGTTGATGAAGTTACATATAAATCAATAGAAAAAAACTATTAAATCGTAAGAGTTAACTAGAGAATCTAATATTAAAAACGAACGGTAGATATTAATTATGTTTAATTATGATTAAATCGTCGGTGAAAGATGGCCTATATTCAGTTAAACCAGTAAAACACTCATGACTTTAGTCATGTTTGCGAGGAATCACGAGCCACGTTCCGGTACAATGTATATTCTTCGTTATGATACTTTCTAATTAAATAGGGTATAAATATATATGATTTACATCACTTTATGTCAGCTCTTAAAATTGTTATTTATTATTGAAAATATATTGTTATTTTTATTAAAAAATATTTTTTATACATTTTTCATATAATTTATTTCGTATTTGAAGAATACAAGTGGGTACGGCTCAACTCCATTGAGTCGTCACCATCCTTCAACAAACCCCAAATCATTAGCGTCGTGTTCCGAGTTTAATAAACGAAAGAAAAAAAAAGTAAAAGGAAATTAACGAGATAAAAAAAATGAAGAGAAAAAAACTTGAGGATAGAAAAGAAAATACAAATTAAAATTTCGTGTTCCAAAGTTCAGAAAAAAAGAAAAAAAAAGTAGGAATTTTAGGTGTTTCATTTATTTCCTTTTCACTTCCATCCTTTAAAAAACTTGGGAACGCAATTTTTTATCGTTTACTTTCATTTCTCTCATTAAAAAAACTTAGAAACACTTTTCTCTCTTTAAAAAACTCGGGAACACAACGTAAGGATGGATGTGTGGTTAGCGGGTAAATGATCATGTTCCGCTACATTCTCGGGTAAACCCAAGGGGTAAAGTTCGTCAATTAACCCTTATAAATTTTGCCTATGTGTTTCTTTGTTGAGAGGTGTGTGGATTCATGGGAGCACAACCCTCTCCTTTGTGAGTAGTTGTTAGTTAATTTGGGTTAAAATTAACGTCATCTTCTAATTAGATGGTGCGCATGGGTTCATGAGTACTACCCCACCCCTTCATCTTAAGGTTATGTGTTATAATATCACTGCACCCACAACATTGATGCCATGTCCGATGGGAGGTCGGGAGCTAGTGGGAACACATCCCTCTCCGGTGAAGTCACACTTCGCAAAAATGAGGTGGATTTTCATCGTACATGCCACCACCCTCCCGCAACACCTTCTTTGAACGTCGAGTGTATAAACCGTTGTACAACATTCATAACTGAAAAAACAGTGTTTTCTAGTTAAATATTCACATTTATCCTTTACATAAATGGCCTTTAACCATTAATATTTTCACACAACAATCTGTGAAATTTATATTCTTTCTCATTGTAAAAAATTGTGAAGATAGTCTCATCATCATCACCGTAGAGTGACGGCAAATCGGTTTTCAACAATATATAATCGTAATTGCAACCAAAATTTCAAATGATGTAGTTGAGAGTTCATGGTTGGGAACAAGAAAAGCTTGTAAATACAGATCATGAAGCTACACATAATCTGTGTCATATCTTAGGTTTGGGACACCCCGGTCCATGTGAACCAATCGGGATAGTTTGATTATTTTATTAAAAAAAATATTTTTAATGATTTATTGACAACAAAAGTTTATTTGTAAACAATATCATAATATTATGTTGTAAATCAAATCAAACTTTAATACTGAATCATATTTTGACTTATAATATCGTTTTACAAAGATCATCTGTGTATTTATAAGCTACATGATTTCAAAACTAAAGATGTGTCTCTCTCTTCTTCCGGCTTGTATAACTTGGATATTGATGTTAACACATAACCAGGGGTTGCGCCCCTTAGACCCCGCTTTCAGGGGTTGCCGCCCCCGAACTCCCAGCGTCTAACGAATGCTTTTGGGTTTGGATTTCAGTAGTGTTACAATCTGATCGATGACTATTATGCCAAGAATGACGATACCCCTATCTACACAACAAAATATCTAGATGACATTTCTAAACAAGCAGAAAATTATTCCAATGAATAGTTAATAATTTAAAGAGAGAAGTGTTATTTTCCAAGCTGATGTTAGATGCTATTGATAGGACCATCCCCAATAAAGGGTTTGTGGTCATTTTTTTTGCCTATGTGGTTTTTTGTCAGCACTCCTATTGGGGTATTTATTTTTTGATGCAAAAGTTCATCATCATGAACTTTAAAAAATAATAATGATTGGCTACTAGTAGATGAATTGTACTTTTTTTATATATATAATAAATAGAAAGAGAAAATAATGGATGAAAATAAAAAATGTAGTGATGATATAGCAAAATTTTTGAATGTTTATATGTCTTCTTTTTGGGAATGTTTTTTAAGATTTTGAAGAACTAATATTTTTCTAATGTTGCAGTTAATTAGTTATATTTTTTAGTGTTTTTCTGATTCCCTGTTAGTGATGCTCTAAATGAAGTTTTTACTCGTTTACAAAATAACACACTCATCATCCACCAACTAGCATAGAAGACCTCATCTAACTCATGTGATGAGCATTTAATACTTCTGACAAAACTTCATGAGGTTGTGTTTATAAGTTCTTTAAAGGTGTCATGAAACTATATAGGCAACAATATTCACAAAACACGTGTAGTGATATTTAACAACTATATAAGACACATGAAGTGAGAATTGAATTCCTAGACATACTTAACAGCACTGATTTTATGCATTGAGATTAAGAAAATTATTCTAACACTTAACGAGATCAATACACAAACCTAAACAAAATGTATTTACATAATCTTCTAGAACAAAGAACGTTAAAACAAACATATAAGTTATATAAAATAAACATATAACAATAAGATATCTAACATGCGTTGTTATCTTAAAACATTTAATAATACACCTAAAAAGATTCGAGTAACGAGAGCACCACTTTTGACTAAATCTTGGAGTTCTCTATTTCCTAAAAATAAAATTGTCTCGTTGGATTTTGTGGGTTCCACACTTTCTTGATCAAACAAACGACCTTAACATCAACAATCACAAAACCCATGACTCACTGAGTCACAGGTGAGTCCCAAAGCTCACACTCAATGCTTCATCTTTGTCCCACTCAACCCTCCATTGTTGCTTTGCCGCTTCATTTTGCTTCATGTGCAAGTCATAATCTCCTTCGAATTTGTGTCTTCTTTCTTATTGTGGCTTCTTATTAGGTCTAGAAGACTAAAGTTGAAAGAAATAGGGTTTTTTTTGTGGAGAATATGAGTACAGGAACAAGCACATTTGTTATCAGATGGGTTAATTTTCTGTCTATGGTATGTCCCTAAAAGTTTCAGTCTTTTTGATTCTTTGAATCCATGGTGAAAGACCCATTTTGATGTTTTTGTTTTGTGTTAGTTTGAATGAATCTTTAGTGTTTGGTGAAATGCTTGAGTGAATGTTAATGTGAGCGGTGGGATTTATTTTTTTGTCTCTGAGGTGTTGGTTATTGTGGGTCTGAGTATGCTTAACTTCTTGATGGATATTCAGTGTTGTATAAGTGTATTTGATTTTAGATATTTTAATGATACTATAAGTTTTTGGAGTTGTAGTAGTGTTTAAGAAATAACTAGATCTGTTTGTTAAGTTTTTGGGTATGTTTGCAGCACCATTTCCAAATGAACCCATGTGGTTTTAGGCTTTTTTGCACATACTTCATTTGCTCCAAATGGACCCTTGAGCTTTTTTGTGTCTTAACTAGTATCAATTATCAACTTCGCGTTCAACGGTTCGTTTTTACTGTTTTAGCTAGTAGCTGTGGTGGTCATAGGATATGGAGTGTGGATGAGCACTCGTCACGATGATTGTCATAAGTCCCTCACGCTTCCAGTTATGGGCCTTGGCACCATAATCTTTCTAATGTAAGTTATCCTATCACCTCTGCATTAAAAACTAGTTAGTTTGTTTGATTCAAAGCTGAAGAATATAAACTTGATACTACAATAAAGCTTTTACCGTTGATATCAACTTATACTTGCTTTTGGAAATGCATGCAAATAGACAAGCTTTAGTAGTTCATACATGCTCTCAGACTTTGTGTTTGCAATTTTCCAGATCTGTCATTGGGTTTCTTGGAGCACTAAAGAACAGCTCTATATTGTTATGGGCGGTAAATTTCGTGCACCAAAGTTCTTAAAGGATTATGATTTGATCACATCCTCGTAATTGTTTTGTGATATTTATAACTTAATTGCAGTATTTGCTCATGCTATGCTTGGTTTTGGTGGGGATTCTTGTCTTTACAGTCTTGGTGTAAGTGTACTTGGTAGATACATAAACTCTATATACATGGTGATTTCGGGATTGAAATTCTACTAACTTATATTGTTATTAGGTTTATTGTAACAAATAATGCTTCTGGCCACAACGTTGCAGGTTTGAGGTAAGATCCAAGCGATGATTCTGTATGTTCTTGTATTTTGCTCTTTACACACCATTATAACCATTAATATGTTTCTATGATTAGATACAAGGAATATCAACTTCAGGATTATGGTTCTTGGTTTATAAAAAAAGTAAGGGTAAACTGTGTAATTCCTTTAAACGAGTCAAAAAGTTATCCAGTTTATATAATAACCATCCACATTTGTTTCTTGTTTAACTTTTCAGTTGAACGACACCCATAACTGGAAACACCTTCGAAGTTGTTTTGTGAAAACCAAGGGTTGCAACAGCCTGCCTAGAAGATACAGAGTATGTGTTCCATCTCTATCTATATTCCAATTAAAATGTAAATATGACGTGCTTTGTGTCAACCGTTTAATCAAATTAAAAGGTTCCTATGGTGTCCTTATTGCAGACTCTCAAACAATACAAATTGGCACACTTAACTCCCATTGAAGCCGGATGTTGTAGACCACCCTCTCAGTAGGCTTCCTAAACTCATTCATTCCCTTTTGTTAGCTAGATGTGGTATATCACTATATTGACCCATTTATCATTAAAATTGGTCAATTTGGGTTGTTATTTTATCTCTAAAGGGTCAAATGGGTATGCTTGAAAAACTTTAGCTACAAAAGAAATTACTTGAATAGATCAAACAGGTTAAAGATCACTTTATTAAGAAAAGTTGGATTGCTATTTAATAATATAGTTACTTATAATCACCATCAATACGTTTGTTATTCATGAAGTTATAAAATGGACAAAATAGGTGTAAGTGAACAACCTGACCTGATCTTACCTGTTTGACTCGATGCTGTTTCTAACTGTTAGCCAGTTTACCATTTGTTTGGCAATTGTCATCTCTCTAACTTAAAGTTTCGATTGTGCATCAGGTGTGGTTATCCTGCTGTTAATGCATCTTACTATGATCTGAGCTTTCATCCAGTGAGCTCTAACAAGGACTGCAAACTTTACAAGAACTCGAAAGCAATCAAGTGCTATAATTGTGATTCGTGCAAGTAAAGCATCATTTCCCCACATTATCATTCTATGTTCTATGCTTCTTCTGTTACTTAAGATTAACTGTATTGTGATTAGGGCTGGAGTGGCACAATACATAAAGACCGAATGGCGGGTGGTTGCTATCTTTAACGTGATTTTGTTTGTGATCTTGGTATGTTACTCTGAACTATTTACACAATGATTACATCAAATTATATCAAGTGATAGTAGAAAGATTTAATTTTTGTTATGAGGATCTTGAATTTGTGACATTTTAGAACCATGTGTGACTTCCATTGTGCGTTACTGCAGTCGATGATCTATTTCGTGGGATGTTATGCAAGACGAAATGCTACGAGAATGGGCTCCAAAGTTTAAAAGATCACAAAAATGTTATTTCAATTTATTTGAATGTCTTTGTTTATTTTATTCCAATTCTTCTAATGTTAGCTAGAATATCATGTGTTGTTTTGGGTAGAATTGATGGTGGAAACGGGTGGGTTGTTTAACTGTTGAGAAACATGTTAATGTGGAAACATGTTGGTTTAATGCTGGTTGAAACGGGTTGGGTCAACTGACCCCAGAAATTTTTTGTATCAGTAACAAATTTTCACACTTTTATAACTTAATAGATCACAACTTTTCGCCTATGAACAAACTTTTGGATTTAACATATAGTACGATTGTAAATCTATACCATAAAATTAAAAACAATTACTTTATTAAATGCATAAGATACAACCAATTTTGAGGGTAAAATAGTATTTTTAACATTATTTACAGATTATTCCTTACAATTAGTTACATAATAACTTTACACTTACTAACACTTACATAAAATTTTATACTATTTACCCATAAACCAAAAAAACTTAATTTGTTTTAAGATTTCAGTTATTTTTTTTTAATATATCATGTTTAAAAACTTTTTGAGGCTACAATTGTAACTTGTGTTTATTTTTAAACGTTTTGATGTAAACTTTTTGCTGAACCGATCTATATTTTGTGAGGTACAATAAGTTAATACGTAAATGTACAAGTCGTTATGCAGAACTTATTTATTTGATGCTTTACATTTTAGCTTACAAAAAACATGATAGGCTTTTGTAAAAATACTACAAGAACAACATGTCGAATGTAAAATGTCGCCCTGCCGCATTGCACGGGCACCCTTCTAGTCTCTTTAAATGTGTAAATGACATGAGTTTATAAATGACGTGTATCAGCTTTTTAAAGCGCTCGTTGCTCGTTTGGAATGTGTTTGAAAAATGCTTGTTCGAACTTCTTCTAAGTTGTAAACGAGCCGGTTTGTAAACGAACCAACTACGAGTAAAGGTTCACTCTGTTTGATACGGCTCATATTATTTTTTATTATTTATATAAATAGTTTATACATAGCATTTTAGTATATTAACCCACTATATACAAATATACAATTATATGTATACATACTAAATCTATCAACTAATAAAAAATTTAACACTAAACATATAAGTGAAATCATAAGTTGCTAGAATGCAATTTTTGACCTTGCTCTTGCCCTTACTCTTAGTCGATCATCTCCGCTATCACGTATCGTTCTCTACAATATGCTTCCTGGCTCATTGACTACGACCTTAGCATCATCGTCAGTCATAATGTATTGTTATTCATAGAAATGTTATGTTATGAAATGTGGTTGTTTTTTAAGTCATTAAAACCTAAAACCCAACATTATCACTGTCTCTCTTTGTAATATAAATCGTATGACACATTAGATAATTGAGTTGTACAAACTGTTCGCCGATCGTTTGCGTTCGCTCGACGCTCAATCGGAAAAAAACGCTCGAAAATGCTCGTTTGATTTTCGCTAGGTTGTAAACAGCCGATCGCCTCGGTTCATTTTGAAAACGAATCAAACACGAGCAAAGATCCGTTCAATTCGGTTTGGAAAAAGTCAAACACAAAAAAATGTCTGCTCAACAGCCCAAATCCCAATCAATGGGTCTGTATAAATAAAAAATCAGTTTTAAATGCCAAAATGTGTACTTGTGCATAAACGAGTGAATATGGGCAAAACAAAAGCCTTGTGGTATCTTAACTTTTAAGAGTCAACATGTAAATGGAACGAAAATATAGTTTAAACCATTAAAATAATGGCTATATCATGTAACTCTTTACTGTATCATGTTAAGTGTTTGCTCTAGAACGAAAAATAAATTTCGGGTTTGTTTCCAGTCGAACTATTCCTTCAACTTGTGGAATTTCTAATCATCTAACGTGTGGTTTATCTTAAATTTTACTATGATTTCATATAAAAATTTTAAAAATATAATACTTTACTATGATTTTACATAGATATTTTATAATATTTAACACTTTCATAATTTCTATAAATTTAAACGCGCATCCAAACTAATATAACACTTCACTATGATTCACATAGAAGTAAAGTCCTATTAATCCTTTTATTGTACACGGTTTGAAGCAACCAGTATTAAAGGTTATCGTCACATGAGTTCAAGCCGTGATACATAACTTCTTCCAGAAGCACAGATAAGGTTTTCTCAAAAATAAAAACTAAAAAATTGTTTGATAACCTGATAATAATCATTAAAAAACTACATCTCTTAATAATTAAGAGATGAATTTAAAATTTAATGATTAAAAAATATTATTAAAAAATTACCTTTTAACCATTTAAAATTAGAGTCATCTGTAAAAAAAACTCACCTATTACAACCCGGAACATGACTCTTTTATAATACTATCGTATTAGTTCCATAACATTAATCAAACTTCTTTCTCAATCACCTTACAACTAAAACATTCCATCCATGATCCACCATCAACTTATTACACTCCCCCGAAAACCCTAACCTAACAAGTCTTGGTGCAGAAGCATCGTCCTCGAAACCCACGGCAATTACCACCGGAAAACCCTTCATTCCGGCAAACCAGACCACAGTTATGGTCACTTACGCACCTCCCCTTGAACCCATGGCTCTGCGACTCACACGTCCTAGCCTCCGCCACCATCACCACCACCGATTCACCGCTTTCATCTTCAACTGCACATTCCACAAATCAATCAAACAATCGACCATAACTCTGATTTCCGAGGGGAGAAGTTGCGACTTACATTGAACGAGGAGGAGGAGGAGGATGAAGAAGACGCTGTAGATGCTGATTTTCGCCATTGATGTGTTCAGGTGTGTGGAAACTAACTGTGCTCACATGTTGATTTATTACTAATGCGATTCTCGTGAGTGAAGAACGTTGAGAGTGATGATGTTGACACGTGTTACTCGCTCTCTACACGTTTCAATTTCGTCTGTTGAAGACTCGAAACTCGAAAGCTACTTGCTTATCGTTTTCATAAGCTTAACTTATTTTTTTAGACTTACATGAAAGATCCATGCGTCTAGACTCTAGAATTATTTTGTTTTCGGTCTCTAAATTTGAAAGATTAAGGGTTGGTTTAAGTGACGTTAATCGCAGTTAATTTTTTTCATTAACTAGCTTGTAAAATGATTAAAATCTCTTTAACTATTAAATATTTTGTGATACATTTTGTTAAACGTTTGAAACAACTTTGTAATTTTCTAACCGCAGAGAACAAAAGTGGAATTAGACTTAAGCATAAAGAATTTTCATGTAATTAACTATTTTTAAAAAAAATATATAATTTAAATCTTTACTTGTTAAAGACTCGATTTAAACTTCATATTTTTAAAACTATAATCTCCCACCAACAAGAATCGCATGCACTAGTTTCATATTTGATTTTTAACTTTTAAAATTGTATTATTAGTATTTCATTATTTTTAAAATAATGATAGATTATGTTCTCAATGGTTAATTGCAGTGAAGTTGTGAATTGGTTATAATGATAGTTCGAAACCAGTTACAATTTTAAGTTTACTATTATAATGTTGTGTCATATTTATATAAGTCAAACATATAAAAATATATGATTACAATGATATGTTTAACTCATTATAATAGTACGTGCAAAGTTTGCGCGTCAACGCTATCCTAAAATACAAGCTACAATTTTTTGAAAAAGTAATGTGTTTCTCTTTATCTATGAAGAGACCCTATATATACTTGATAAAAGTTTTACCATCTATCCTTAGTTACAAATTTTAGCTAATCCATGTATGGAGATCATTATTTGCTTTCTTTGTTATATTTATTATGTAGCGTAATAAAGTTTTGAATTCAGTTGTTTCGTCTCCACTTTGAATGGTCGGTTTCATATCATGCTCATTTGAATGTCATATTGTCGTGTTATATTCATATTGTATTGTTTTTGTTTATTTTGTAACTTAAGTTATATAGTATGTCATATTTTTAATCAAAGACTATTTTTTATATTTTTGTATTTTAATTTTATTTACTTATATTTCAAAATCCGGTTTATTTCATTGAAAAATAGCAAGTAAAGATGACAAAAACACTTTAAGATCAAATCGTTCAATTAGGATTATAGGTTCAATTTATATCCAAGGGAACGAAACAAGTATTAGGTAAAAATAATAAATGATACGGTGTCTACAAACACGACCATCCCCAAGGGTGTCACTTCGACGTTTTTGTCTTCTATAACAGTCGTGAACAACGTAAGCTAATCAAACGTAAGCTAATCAAACAGCATAAACTATTTTCTTCTTATACTTTTAAGTGATCTCACAAATGTAACTTTTTAAAATCCCAAATGAACTCAGTTAAAATGATCACTAACCTAAGCTCTCATTTAAACGGTTAGAAACACTACAAAGGTATCGACTTTGGTTACATTCTAGGGGCAAGCAAAGATAACTGATAACCCACAAAACCTACCCATATACAAGTGACATAACCGATGGTTCGGTTTTAGGCTTTGGGAATAACAGTTAGCTCGAAATCCATTCGGTCAAACCGAAACAATCTGAAGTAACAAAAGAAGAAATTCACATAAAATTCACTGACTGTCAACCAGCCATAAATAGGCAACCATAGTGCATTTCAAGATGAAGACTACCCCTACTGACGAAATAAGCTTCCCTAAAGCTAGTTCCAAATAAAAAATGCTCAGACTATTGTCGTTACAAATACGTTAGCCCGTTAACCCAATCTATAATCTACAAATAAAACGACATAAGGAGGCTAATAATACTCTTAAAAGAACATCAGATCTCTGTTTCCTGCAAGGTCATTTACAACAACACGCCTATACAGAGACAGACACCCAGTCATCCACGGGTCAGGTCAATCTCCGTATGGGGGTTTCTCGTTTCAGCTTGTGAATCTTGTGGCCATGTAATTGCCTGGCTAGGAACCGGGCTAGTCTCATTGAGCTGAACGCGTGGACTCTTCTCATCTGCTGAGGGTGTGTCGGTTTTGGTCTTTTTAGAATTGTTACCACCATACACAAAACTGCATGCCACCACCTGAAAAGAAGATACATATTATGAACATACAGGTTCTTTAAAGATTGCAGTTACAGTTCCTTTAAATAATAAAACCTGTTATGGGATCTGATTAGAATATTACTGCAATTGTAAGCAGAAGGGTTTCTTTAAAGAAAGAACTTTTTAAAAGTCCGTAAAGATTGCAACTTTTTACGGGTCCTCTAAAGATTGAATCTTTTAATGGGTTCTTTTAAGAATCAAGATTGTGACTTGTTATCTTTAGAGACTCAAACCTTTTATGGTTCTTTTCCAAAATTGAAACTTGTTAGGGGTTTCTTTAAAAATTGACAGTTGTGAATCTTTATAAGATTAAAACTTGAAGGGGGTGCAAGAAAGATACCTGAACGAGGCTGGATGCAATGAGCCTCCCACCAATTGCGCCACCAATGACATGACCGTCAGAGCTGCAAATTGATATGCTGAGCCCCCCAGTTCGGTTGTTGGGTGCACCAGTTTCAGGGAGGAGATAAGAACCTGATAAGGATAGTATGTGGAAACGGCCCTACAAAATATCAACTGAATCTAGTAAGATTAACCCATGACAATGAAAGCACTAGAAAATCATAATAAAATATGTTCCATTCATATACTGAATAAGTATAATACCCTAAACATCTCGTGGCATAAAGTGACAACATCAAACTATTTGCAATCATCATAATGAGTAGAGGTGGCACAATGGACTGGTTGGATTGGATTGGTTGCCGGGTCAGGATAGGTTTGGGTTAAGATGGATTTAGGTTAGGATGGCTTGATTTTAGAAAAAGATCAAGATGGGTTCGGGTTAAGATGGGTTCGGGTCAAGATGGGTTCGGGTCATGATGGGTTCGGGTCATGATGGGTTCGGGTCAATATAGGCTAAAAATTTATATTAATTATTTACACGCAAACACACATTTACACCTCGGCATACACACTGCTCTCTGAACATTTTTGGGGTTATCTTTTCTTTCTTATACATCAAGAGCAAATCTCAAGAAAAAAGTGAAGCATTCATTGATGCTTTAATTCAGTAGAGTTGCTATTAGAGGCCAAATGAGTTTTGTTTATGTAACTCAGTGAGGATATTTGGCGATGGAGTATGAACAAGTGAAAACCCACAATTTTAGAGATCAGAGAAGCATTCATCAAAGTTCAAAACAACTAAACCCGAATCAAATTGCAGGTTGTGCAATTGATTTAAAAGACATCGATGGTTTTCAACGAAGATGATGACAACAAGCAGCAAAATCAATCGAAGACCATCTAAACAGATCAATACAGCTCGTAAATGAGTTGTAAATTATCGATTCTACATTGAAACCACACTTATAAAATCAGTTTCGGACAAAGAAGAAGATGACAACAATTCAGTCTCACAGATGAAGATGTTCCACATAAACGAACATGTCGATGGTTTTCTATGCAACAATTCTGTCTTTCAACCGCCGGTTGTGGTTCGTCCTTCGCGATTAGTCGCCGGAGGTGGAAATGATGTAGTCTGTGCCCTGTGGATTGTGGATTGTGAAGAAGAAGGGTCATGAGAAAACCTAACTCAACCCATCCTGCCCGTACCCCTATTTTTGTATAACCCATCTCGACCCATTGACCATTTTTTCAAATGTTAAAGTTTACCCTTGACCTCCTAAAAAATATAGTTTAACCCAACTCAACCCATTAGTTTATATTTATTACCCAAATCAATCCATGTTTACCCGCTTGGGTCAAAACTGCCAGGTCTAATAATGAGCATGTATGTGATTTTAGCAAGCCAATAGCGATAAAATACATATATACACAAATTTTAATGTGACATCCCATAAAGGACGTTGTAATTTCATGTGATCCAGGAGCATCTTCAGCAAACAATAATTGAAATTTACAACCCAAAAGGGAAAGTTTTGAACTTCTCATGAAACAGAACAAAAATTCTGACGATTGACATCAAATTGGAAAGACATTTACCCACTCTACATGATTATTCTAGCAAACAATGTGACGTAGTTATAAATTTGAACTCTAAAGACTATGACACGAATTCAAGTAGCAATAAAGGCAACCAAACCACAATAATATATATTTTAACTAAACAGAATCTGGGGTGACAATTGGTCTAACCTCATACGTCACTGTGCCACCAGAAGATGCAAATTGGCGTAGTTGCACTTCAGAGACTGAACCATTGCCTGACATTATGCATAGGGCTCTTGGCCTTTGTTGTGCAAATGCTTGTATCTTTGTCCGCAACATCCTGCAACATTTAACCTTACATAGTTAACTTACCAAAATAGTACAGAAATGATCAAATAGTAAACTAACAATTTAAAGATGCGTTCAAACCATGTGATATCAATTTATTAGATTCACTTCAAAGTCAAGATGGTACTCCTACTGAATGCAGGATACAATTTAGTGATGTCATATACAAGAGGAAACCAATTACCTCTCCAATATCAACATGGATAATGTGAGGAGTAAAAGCCAATCCTGCTGAAGCACTCATCCACTCACCTGATGAAAACATGAACATGAATTATACATGAAACGAGAGAGCAGAAACGGAATCAATGTTTCAAGAAATCAAAATGTAACGTGCAAGGTTTAAAAGTACGGAATCGAGCCTCGAGGCGTTTTCCCTTCGCCTCACGAGGCATAAGCCTCGAGGCGAACCGAGGCGTAAGGCCGAGGCGGAATTAAAAAATAAATATAAAAATTATATATCTTATAAAAAATAAAATACAGACTAATTTCATCATAGGATTCATCAAAAACATCAAAAAACACACATTAAAAAGTCAAAAACATCAAAAACAAAGTGAAAACCCCTGAGGCGCACATGAGGGTACCCGAGGCGCACCTGAGGCGCACGCCTCAGTCATATGAGGCGCACGTACAAAACTATCCCCTGAGGCGGCGCCTCAGACTCGTTTTCTGGGCGCCTCGCCTCGAGGCGCACGCCTCGATCGTTTTTTAAAACCATGGTAACGTGTCACAGTTTAAAAGGTTCAACACTTCCAGCATATAACAAAAACAAAGACACCAACAGACCAAACAGAGAAAATAGATACTTGAACGGAGAGCATCAGAACTTTGAGAATGGAATTGATACAATGATAAAGACACAAACTTTCTTTATATGTTTAATAGGTAATATGGTTTGAGAGAATACCACACGCATTGATTTTCTCATATACTAATATACAGAATCTTTTTATATTCGTTGTTTTCATTATCTGTGTCATATTTTTTTCTCATTGCATCAAATAAGCATGAATGTAGAAACCCACAACGAAAAACGTTCAACGGAAAGTTTTGAGCTTCTGGTTAGTGGTTACTGATAGCTCTTGATTACCAAGAAAAATTTCCAATTTGAGAAACCTAATGATCATGAAAACTAAACCTTTTATCATCAACTTGTTAACCCATAAAACTTATCTTAACATTACACTTCACAGACTGGTTTTACATAAACTCTTCTTAACAACTCATGAAGCAAATCAAGAATATTATATTACATCCAAGAATCATGAACAAGATTGAAGATTCTTAAATTTGCTTCAACCTTTTCACTAAAATTATGTAGAATGTAGGCACATAAAACATGAAATCAACATCTAATGATATATAGACCAAATTATACATGAATTAATCCCATCCATGGTTCACTATGACTAACAAATACTAACAAACACAAAACTAACAAAAATATAGAAAATTTTCATATAATCAGCTAATCCACTCTGTTATAATGAATTGATGACAACTATGAGAAAACACACAAATTAACAACATAACTAAATCAAGCTATTTGGTAACTAAACATACCAGCATTTGCAAGTCTTTGCTTCCTACCACTACCAGGAGGCCTCCCCCTGTTCTTCTTATCGGTCGGTGTACCCGAACCCGGAGACCCACACACAGATGATGCAGGTGTGAGTGCTAGAGCCATATGTGACCCATCACCATACTTCCTGGGCCTACCTCTCTTCTTCTTCATAATACACTCAGACCCACTTCTAGGGGTAGTAATGGAGGTTGCAACACCACTGCCACCACCCCCACCACCACCACCACTCATGTTGATGTCATGAGGAAAATTGGGTGATGGGCTTTGTTCCACTGGGTATGTTGAACCCATGGGACCAACCCTCATGTTAGGGTTTGCTTGGGTCTTGAACCCAGTGGGGAATTGCAACCCACCACTCTGCGAACCCGACCCGGTATTAGAACCCGACCCGGCAACCCCTCTGTTGAGGTAAAACGATGGCATTCCCTCTCTTCCATCCATGCATTACCCACTAAAATTGAGAATCAAACAGACGATAACGAAGACAGATGAAAGAAAACCCCACTGAAATTGAACAAAAATCACTAAACTTTACGAAGGGTTTCAAGGGTTTGTCGAGTAACAACGTAATAATGGATTCAACACATGTAATGTGAAGGAATTAAGGTAAAAATTGAACCTTTATGCTGAAAGATTAGAGCTTTGGTGTGAAACTTGAAGATACCAACAGATTAAACACACGAAAAAGGGGATGAAATTTCAAAAGAATCTCGAAATGGAAAAAATTTCCCCATATAAACCTCTGCAAACTGTTGTGGTTTATATTTATGGGGAGAAATTGGGAAACCCTAGATTTGATAATGAAGATTGAAGATGAAATTAAGAAGAGAAAGGGGGGTTGAAGTGTTTAAAACTGTTTCAGGAAAGAGAGGATGAGGGTAGAGACAAAAGTGAAATAATAATATTATAAAAAATAGCTTTTGTGAATTAAAAAATCGAGAATGACATTCACTATTAAAAAAAAAATTAAAGAACAAAAGTGACAATTAATTATTAGCAAAATAATTCTTTAGCTAATATTTTTTGTATTTTTTAAACTATAGCATTCTAGCAATGAGCTATAAGCAAAAATACCCACACGACAGTACAAGAAAATCAATTGCAACTATGTCTAGAAAACGACATCAAAGAATAAGGCACAGAGTGGCGGAGAACTTACCGCCTCGGTTCAGCTGGAAACAGAAAGCCGACGGACAACCTCCTTCGTCCCTCTGGTTTCCCACAAATCCAATCTCTCTTTATAAAAAAAAAGTAAAGCCAACAACAAAGCTTAAATAAAAACATATGTCACAGATTATGTCACATGCATAAATAGAAAGAATCACTGTTCATTTAGTTTGTTTTTAAACATATAAGATAATTTACATGAAAACAATAAAATTACATATTTGATTTCATTCTAGTGCGGCTCCTTTTGAGCAATTATTCAACCAAATAAAGAACCAGCTCTTGATTTTCTTCACGAATGTTGGCCACCACAATACATTTATTATTGAACACTTGGTCATTTCTTGATGTACATATGCACTAACATATCATATAAATGGCTATCTGCACCAACTTTTTCCTTACATTGCTTCCCAAGTTGATTTTGTGCACTTTGCATAAGCCTTTTGCATTGAATGCATAAATGGGAGTAGTTCCAATCCACACACTAATGAAATTTCTAATTTGATTTGCAAACATACAAGGCTATATGTTTGGTAGACTCAACCTCTTCCCCATGAAAAGGGCAATAATGGTGGTAACACTAATATTTCTTCTATACAAAACGTGAGTAGTTGGAATTATATCTCTTATTAATCTTCAAAAAAAATATTTACTATGATAAGTATTCAATTGTTTCATTTTAAATTAAAAGTTTGTTGGTTTCCGCCTCATTCATCCACCTTTTCTCTTATGTTTTTTAACCAATAATAAACCTGTTTTATTGTCGGCCTAGATTCGTTTGTCTCGACCAACAGAAATCGTTGCTTTGGTAAGAATAATTAAATTACCAGTATTATTAACAGTTAATCAATTGTACCATTATTCTTGTAAGTTTGATAATTACTATATTATTTATATGATACTAGCATGCATCTTATATATACTTCACTTTTTATTAAGCTCGAATCTTAACCTATTAAAAATTATTATCATTTAAAACAGAAACATTTGCTAGTTTGAAAACTATTCAGAAGATATTGATATACTAGTGTCGAATAATTCAAGGACGACACAAAAAAAGTTCTTAAATCCAATAACTTCTATTAATAATAGAGTTCACTAGAAAGTTAGTTTTGGATCAAAATATGTTTTTATGTCATTACTCAACGATAAAGTTGTATTGAATGAACATATTGGATCCAAAAAATAATGGTACCCCTATCCTTTATATATAGGGTATAGACCCCTACGAAAGGGTCATCATGTACTTGAAAAAAGTGTATCGTGCAGAAGTGGGGACAGAACAAGTCAAATTAATTTTTGAAAACAAAGAAGTAAAGTGTAAAAGCGAAAGTGAAAGGTCGGTGGGTTCTGCTTTCTATTTGGTTTGTATTTATTTTATTTTTGTGTTTATAATTAAATGTTTATAATTTAAAAAAGTCTTTAATACAGGGTGTTAGACCACTCCCATTGGAAGTTTTTTGGTTGGTTGGCTGGGTAATTTGTAATTAAAAGAAAATAAAAAATCAATAAAGGGTGGCGACTTGTTCGGTGGAGCAACAGTTAGTCGGTCGTGGGAATGCAGCAACACACAATTTCTTTGTTATTTTATTTTAATTCTTTTGCACTTGTTCATTTATAACTGATTGAATGTATATATTTTATATAAAACTTATAATCTGAGAACTATATCTAACTATTAACAATCTATATCTAAATTCATAAATTTTTTTTCTTATAGTTATTATAATGTATAACTAAATTAGAACATGTGTGATACACAGTCTGGATAAATAAGAAAATATGAAATGAAAAAATATTATAATTTATAAATCTTTAAATTATATTATGTATACAACATTTTATGTTGTATTTATAATATTGCCATCTCTATCTAAGATTAATAAGTTTAATGTCTTTACTTTATATTGTATTACTAGGTTAGAACCCGTGTGTTACACGATTAGTTTAAACAATTATACGTTATTAGTTCATTGAAGAGACAATGTATATATCATCATAAACAAAAACGTTACTTTCGATGTTTAATAATAGAAATCCAATTACATTGATAGGTGAAAACATTTCCTATAAATCTCTACAAATCTCTTGCACACCACATAACTTGTCTCATTAGTAAGTTTACTATTATCATATAATAGTAGTAATTTCACTCTCTCTACAATCTTTATGTTTGATAATGTAACATATAACTGACTTTGAGTAAAAAAATACATACAACATTGAATGTTGAACTTCTTATATCATGTACAATTGTCCATTGACTCAAAAGCAAACCTACCATGGAAAGTAATAGTCCTTTTTGTATTAATTGTTATTGCAAAATATACAGATAATAAAAATTGTCATTCTTTAAATTTTGAAAGAAATACATTTGTATGATAGAATCAAATAACTTCATTATCCTCTAAAACAAAATATAATTCACACTAAGTTAGGAAAGAATTTAATTCATTTGTCTAATAAACATCACACAAATAAAACAAAATATTATTTACCGATATCATCTAAAACTTAAAAGTAGTGTTTGATCATAGTAAATAAAAGATTCATGCCAATAAACACCTATAGAAAAAGCAATTTCAATTACCTATAATTTTAATTTTCCTCATAAAGAAATGATGCAGAATTCACAATTCATCTCAATCACCAGAAAGACAATCCCAATTTGTTATTTGATTTTCTTGGTAAATTCCCATATCAAATGAACAAACATGTACCAAATGCCAACCTTAAATCAAATACAAAACTAAAAACCAAAAATAAAATGTCTCTCTATATTCTAAAAGGCAAAGTAAATGCTAAACTTGTAAACTCATTATCAAATAAGGAAGATACCAACTCAAAATCACTAAACATGAAACAACTTTTAACTATAAAATAAGGAAGATGCGAACTCAATATAATCAGAGATTGAAATCTAACTAATCGTGAGTATGAATTGTAAAATCGATCATATGGAATGATGTTTTTCATTGAAATATTGTGTAACATTGTAACACAGTATTACAATTATCTTAAAAAAATCAATTGTACACAATCTCATATTTGTAACACTACACAATTTGTTTCATTGAAAATGGGGCTTTGTTGTGTGCATAATTTAAAGCAATGAAGGCATACTTAAAAGTAATGTATTACCTAGGTTTACTCTTCCTGCCTTCGTCCGTTACATGTTTAAGAATAATCAAAAGAAAGAGTTAGGTTTTGAGTGAATACGTATTGCATAATAAAGTTATGGCAAACATATTTTTTGACTTTATCAGTATCGGATCATGTTTGATGAAAATAAGGCTCATCCTCAACAATCATGTTTAGACAAATAGAAATATCAGACCATTGGTAATAGATAAAAGGTTGTTTATGTAAAGCGAACCCAGCTTAAGTGAAAAAAAAATTACTTGAAGACAAATAAAGACTCTACAAATCACGTGATAATGTTAGAAAATGGTAAGACATTTTTTTAGTAACAAAAAAACTCAACCATCCAAATATCAATATCGATGAAAACAAACTATTTGTAATCTTTTCAAAAGAAGGGGCACATTCTAACCAACATGAAGAGTAGTAAGTTTAAAAAATGATGAAACAATAAACCACATATGAGCAGTTATAGAACTTGATTTATGATAACAGATTCATGAATCGTGTTATGTTGTGATCGTGTATCACACAGGTTGAATAAAAAAATATTAAATCAAATATTAAAATTGTTAGTAATAAAGATTTAGTAATTAAAAAGTAAAGATAGGAAAATAAACTTATTTATTATATAAAAAAAGAAGCGAGAAATGTAGAGAAAAGTAATAAGGATTTAAAAATAATGTAAAAGAAGCAAGAAAGATACATATTTTTTTACATGCTTTAAGGATATCTTTTACCATGAACCAAAAGCAAAAATCCATCATATTAAACAAAATTTTCAAATGTCAAACTGTTCACGTTTCATTCAAGAATTAAGACCCTTTTATGATACTCTTCTTGTAGAGACTAATATATACTTTACTTGCTTTTCTCTATTTAATAATAAGAATAAAGAGATAAGAAAAAAAATTAAATATTGCGATAGCCAACAGATCGAGAGTTCAATAACAAATATAATGACATAATAACTTACAGAAAGTTACCAATAGTCCAATAATTGAAACTTATTTTGAACTTACTTTTTCAACTCAAAGCATCAAATAGGCTTCATGATCCAAGCCATCGTATAATATCACTATCTTTATGGACATATTACCTCCAAGCCATTGTATAACATCACATCAATACTCAGATTGTTCCAACTCTAGTGTTATTTCTACCAATTCAGCACAATAGTTTTAAATAAATTCATCGATTTCCACATATGCACAGAAGTTGGGTATACCTGAACTAAATTGAGACCGGCTATCTTGAAGATTAAAACAATTATAATCAATGTGTAGATCACTGCAAAAACAAGATATGTTAACTCCTGTTGGATATGAATATTTAATGCACAAACAACAACTACCTAGGGTTGGTATCATTTGCTAAGACATTCTCGCTGCTTCTGATTTTTAATATATACTTGTTCTCAACCCTACATACTCATCTTTTCACATCTGTAATCCTGCACATATAATCATACCACTTGTTAATTAACCCTTAACTATCCTTTCTCTTTGTGTGTCTATACATATACATATACATATACATATACATATACATATACATATACATATACATATACATATACATATACATATACATATACATATACATATACATATACATATACATATACATATACATATACATATACATATACATATACATATACATATACACACACATATACACAAAGTCACACTATATAATATGATATGTGCATAGGTTTATATCATACAGCTACGCATTATAACTTGAGTATTAAGTAATTTAGGCCAACAGTAGGACCATACTTGAACAATAATGAAGCATTTAACACAAGTAAAAATGAGAAAAAAAATAGATCATGTCTATGTTGATTGACGAATAACTCCCTCATGTGCGACCAAATTCTCCATGCTACACCACAAATTCACCAAATACCTATCATGATGAGGCTATCCACTTACCCTTCTAATTTAGGTTTTTTTCGTAGCAATGCGAACGATGTTTACAAATTACAAATATTACTATGATCCTTGACAAAATGCTCAAAGATGTTAGAAGCGTATTTATACCTTTGATTTCCATGGCCCTTTGTAAGCTGGATTTGGTATTTTTGGTAAGGTTGGTACAAATTGTTAAGTAACTGTATATGAAAGATTAAGAGTCAAACACAATATAAAAATATCCAAATATCTTTCTTGTGTAGAAGGCTTTAAAAAACCTATGTTTTAACATAAGTGTACTTACTACTTAGTGAACTTCTTTATGAGAAACAACAAAGCCTAAGCCATGAAGATCAATCGAGTTCTACCTTTGTTATCTGAAAACACATAAAAGAAATATACATGTAAAATCAGTTATGATAGAACATACCAAGAGATGTAGTTATTCCTCCTCCTTAGCAAACTGTCATAATTACTGGTCATTTCCTATAGAAATATAAGCATTAATACTAATTAACAAACTAAAAACATATAAACATAAAGATGCATAAGATCTCAAGATCATTTATTCACAAACCTGAATTCAAGTTTAAGAAAGATCATTCATTTCACAATCCTAAATCCTTTTTTCATCTCAGGCTCTTCTTCAAAGCATCCTATAAAGTATCGATAAGAAAGAGTTGAAAAATCATTGAAAACTACGCTCTAAATTGCACCAAAATAGTTTTAGTGAACTTCATTTTCATTATATGAAGTATTTTGCGGTATAAAAATATTTAAATTTTGTACAACATCCTGAGGCAATTATTTGTTACGAAAGTTGTACATTTTATTATACAACTAATTAGTATGTTAGATCAAGCAACATGAAATACAAAGTTCAGCCCTGCTCTTTCTCCATCCAACCAACCTGTTTGACCCACAAAAAATATAGATTAAGACCCATTACATGTGCCTGACCCATAGTTTGTCAACCTCTAATCAGGAAAATTAGTTAACCATGTGAAAATAGGTATGAAATTTGAAAATACTAACACCATCCACGACAATGCAAAATGGGCCACCAAAGCGGTGTGTCTTGCAACATTATTTGATCCTATTTTGTTCATTAAGTTCTTGAATGTGAACACAATATGTTGATTTTTCTTCTAATGCGATAAAAACAAAAGCAAACCCACTTGCAGGAACATCAAATGGTCATATTCAAATGTTGAAAACCAAAGTAATAGTAAAAACAAACAAATTCAATCAAGGAAAAAAAACCCTCTGTGCATCACATTATCTTTGTTAAAGGGGGGTGCAATTTCTTCCCATATAGCAGCATCAATAACCTAACAAAAGTCAAAACAGAAAAATTATAATCAATTAAAAATATACATGAACAATAAAACTGAAGTAACATATACGCTAGTGTGGGGTTTCAGATTGACAAAGAAACAATAAATCAATGGCCTAAACAACAGTTAAGAAGATGATGTAGAAAATAAAACGAAATCAAACTTCAGCCTAAGGAACAGAGTAGATGTTGATTCAGATTGAGAGTTCTGGTTTAGGAAGAAGATTGAGAGATTTAGGGAAGAAACTAAGCTGGTCTTCGATCAATTGGGGATGAGCGACGATGGAAGGGGGTGTTTGGGATTGCTTCCGAAACAACTTATTAACTTATTAACTTTTCCAATAAGTTAATAAGTTAGTATGGACTGACTTATTAACTTATTTTCCTCATAATCATCACATTGCCAAACACTATAAAATAATTTTTTGACTTTTTAAAAGTTAATAAGTCAATAAGTTGTTTTGATAAGCAATCCCAAACACCCCCGAAGATGGTGATTTTGATTTAGGGTTTTGGTTTAGAAAGAAGAAAAGCGAATGGGAGCAACCGGGCATTATCCAACATACAAAGATCCGCGTGATACATAAAACCGGGTCAAGATTGTAAGCGGGAATAGCAAACAGATATGGGCTAAGAGAATGACACGTGACAGATAGATTGTTTAAGAGAAAGACATATGGCTCAAATAACATTTTTTATTAGAGTCTATAAATATGAATTTCAAATATAATTAGAAAATTTTACTAAAATCACAAAATGCTTCAATGTAAAAACATTTACCAATTGATAATTAAAATTATAAAAAAAATAATTATTATCGAGCTTGTAAAACATTTGTAATAACTTCAATATGTGAAATCAATTAGTTAGTGTAAAATTTTTATTTAGAAAGTTAAATATGGCAATACATGTAAATTTCAAAAATATTAGAAATTTTTAATTTAATCAACTATAAAATTTTAAAGTTAACTTATGTATATTATGTTTTAATTTTTTTTAATCTCAAATCAGGATTGAATTAAGAAAATTGAAGAAAACGAATGCCATAAACGTATGACTTTACTTAATTAATTGTATTTAAAAAAGATTTTAAAACCAATCATGTAACATGATTTTGGCGGGAAAATAAGTTAGGATGTGCTCTAAAAATATGTCCCCTGGCACATAAGTTATTTCTTTATTATATAGTTTAGATATTGACATAATTTTATATCCATTTTAATGTGTTTTTGGATTTTTTTTATTTCAACCATGGGTTGTAATTTTTATTTCAATCTTGTTATTTATCTTATATTTTAAAAAAATAATTTAATTTTTAGAAATAAAATAATTATTTCCAGTTAGTTTTTTAAAAGGATAAAAATTAATCATAAATAAAATAATTATTTGATTGGTTGGGTTGCTAATGAGAGTAAAAAAGTTGAATTTAGTTGAGTTATATAGGTGTAAGAGAGAGGAATTAGTTTTTAATGAATTTTTTGGTTGGGTTAGATTGTGAATGGAAATAATCATAGAGCATTCATATCAAATTCTCGTATTTATTTATATCTCTAAATTTTACAAAAAAATAAATAAAAATATATGTAATATTATGCGCTTTAACTCCTATCATATAGTAAAAAGACATAGGCAGTAATCGTTGTAGCTTTTTAGTTAAATTAGAACCAAAAGAAAATGGAGAGTCATCGGAATACTACAGAGGGTAGCCGGAATACGGGGGAATGGGAAGAAGTGCACAGGAAGAACAGGAAGAAAGCGGGGGAGTTGGGGAATGGATCACTGGGAGTAGTGGAAACACTTTTTATGTGCACAATTTACCGGAGGAAATCACAAGTGCTGGATTATGGAATGCGTTCAAGAGTTTTGGTTCTCTGGTAGATGCATTTGTGCCTAAAAAAGAGATAGATGGGGGAATGTCTTTGGATTTATCAGATACAAGGGGATTGAGGACGCCTCTAGGATGGTTCCAATGTTGAATTCAGTCAAAATGAATGGAGCAAAGGTGGGTGTGAATGTTGCCAAGTTTCAGAGAGCTAGGAAGACCTCTAGCCCTCGATGTAAGGAACATGGTGTATCATGGGGGAATGTTAAACCGGTAAGTGTCAAGAGGTATATGGGGGCTAACGTTAAAGGATTTTCGTACAAAGATGCTCTTACAGGTAAAACGGTTTCTCCTGGTCATAAAGAAACGGACATCTGGATACATAATCCAGAAACAAATGCGATGAAATGTTGGCGGAATTGTTCATTGGTTGGAGAAGTTGTAGATCTGGATGGTTTGTGCAATTTACAAAATAGTTGCTTAAATCTAATCTTGCGACGACAAGTGTTAGATACATTGGGGGGTTGTGTGTTATTATCTCCTTCACATGCTAGCTTGCTCGTGATGATTTTCTCTACAACAAGCAGGATCATTGGAGTGCTTGGTTTTCAAAATTATCCAACTGGGATGGGCAACCTATGGAATATAATAGGATTGCATGGATACGAATATATGGGGTTCCAATTTATTTATGGGATAAGGAGGTGTTTAATAATATTGCAGGCAAGTATGGGAAAGTGATCTACTCATCATCAGCTTCCATTGATGATGGTAATTTGACATTTGATAGAGTGGGTGTTTTGGTAAGTTTTGGAATAATAATTGAGGAGGAACTACAATTAAAATGGAGGAGCTCGGAGGTTAAGATCTGGGTGAGTGAAGACTCTGAAGATTGGGTACCAGATTTCCTTTCCGACGAGAATGCGGCCTCTAGGTTGCCGGAGAAGACTAAAAGTCGCCGGTCTGGAAGAAATGAAGAGTCATCCAATAATATTGTTGGTTCTCGATGCAGGGGGAAGTCTCGCTCCATGCATGCACATGCAGAAGGAATGGCCATAAATGGTGGGTCTACTTTTGGGCCCACGTCCCTTGGGTTGGAAAATCTTAATTTTGTCACTGGGCTAATGGATAGACAAAAGTCCAAGAAGAGGCGTAGGGTGCATTCACCTTGGGCCTCCCCAAGTGGAGTACATTTCAATGATTCGGACCCCTTCAATTTGGAGCCCATTATCCTTCATCACTCCCGTAAAATCCCTGATTTAAATAATTTGTTACACTTGATGGAAACCCTAAGGGATACTCTAGCCACAAAAGAGCATGGTGCTGTTGATATTGACTATCGCAGCCCGAGTCAATCGGCTTGTGAGTCTTCCTCTCCTGAGGATCGTGTTGACGAAATAGAAATAAATCATAATCAAGTCTCTACCCAAGTTCTATGACCTTCTATGGAGCTGCAGAATAATCTGCTCCTCGGCAGATTCCTGACCATACCGTGTCTGATTCCACGGATATAGCAGATGCTACGAATATAGAGAATCAAGAGGTCTTGGACACAATAAAGGTTAATCAATGTGTCGGTATTGAATTGGGAGGATATGTGGATAGGGTGAGAACTCTAATCCAAGAAGAGGGGGTAAAAGAAGTTCCCAAATGAATTTTCTTACAATAAATTTAAGGGGAGTGGGTGACCCAAGGAAAGCTTTCTGGATCAGGAAAGTGAAGTCTTCTCATGATATTCATTTTATTGCGGTTCAAGAGACACAAATGGCCGACTCTCTTAAAATTAAGCCACATACGTTTTGGGGGAGAACAAAATTCCAAAGTGCCTTTGCTGATGCTGTGGGTTGCTCGGGTGGATTGATGTGTTTATGGGATTCTTTAGTATTTGTTTCTAGCTATTCTAATATTTCTCGTAACTATCTCCGGGTCTCTGGTTGCTTGGTTAAAACTAACATCCAGCTTAATATTCTGAATGTCTACGCCCCGCAAACTACTGCTGCAAAAAGAAATTTATGGAAAGAATTATTGAATCTACGGGTATCATCCCCTGGTTTATGGATAATGCTTGGTGATTTTAATGCAGTGAGATCCCATGATGAAAGATTGAATTCTGACTTTTGCCCTTCATCCACTATGGATTTTAATAACTTCATCTATGCGGCTGATTTGATAGAATATTGTATGGGTGGTCAACGCTTCACTTACCTATCGGATAGAGGAGATAAGATGAGTAAGATTGATAGAATATTGGGTTGCAGGAATTTTATGGATCGATGGCCTGGGGCTGATTTGCTTGCATTACCAAAGGAGGTCTCTAACCACTTCCTTTGATTCTCAAAGTAGTTCCAAGTGACTTTGGTCCTTTTCCCTTTCGTTTCTTCAATTCTTGGATTTATAAGGAGGGATTTAAGGACTTAATTATCAATCTAGCATCTGCTTTTACCTTTCATGGCCCCGCAGATAAAAGAATAATGGTGAATCTTAAATTTCTTAAGGAAGGAATAAGGAAATGGTTGGCGGTGGACAAGCAAAAGGTAAAGTCTCGTCGAGACTCAACCGTGGATCAGCTTATGATCTTTGAAGCTAAGGCGGAGGCAGGTTGTCTTAGTGAGGAGGATATCAACGCTAGAATGGAAAACAAGAAGATTTTAGTTGAACTTGACCATTTGGCCCTTATTGATCTCCATCAAAAATCAAGGATTCAGTGGGCTATTGAGGGTGATGAAAATACCCGCTTCTTTCATGGGATCATTAATAGCAACACTTCAAATAATAGAATTAATGGCCTGGTCATAAATGGGGAATTGTGTTCGAAGCCTACTGAGATTAAAGACGAGGTATTTCGATATTTTTCTAATAGATTCATTGAATCCAATCATGATCGCCCCACCTTAATCTGCTCTAGTCTTAATATGCTGTCTATAAAAGAATCTGACCTTCTTATTTCTCCTTTCTCTCTGGAAGAAATAAAAGCTGTTGTTTGGGAATTTGAGGGGAATAAAGCGCCTGGTCCTGATGGTTTTAATTTTACCTTCATAAGGCAATTTTGGGATTTTTTTAAGCATGATTTTTTTTTTTATCTTTGTTCACAGTTCCATAAGGAAGGTATTATTCGTCCTGGCTGCTTCTCATCCTTTATCACTCTAGTCCCAAAATGCAGAGACCCTATGACACTGGGTGACTTCCGGCCAATTAGTCTTATTGGCATTATCAACAAAGTATTATCAAATGTGTTGGTGAATAGACTTAAAAAGGTGTTTGGGGGCACTAATAACTGAGGAGCAGTTTGCTTTTTTATCAAATAGAAGTATTCTTGACAGCCCCTTAATTCTCAATGAGTTGCTAGCTTGGCTGAAATCATCCAAGAGGAAAGGTATGTTGTTCAAAGTTGACATCGAGAAGGCTCTTGACTCTCTCAATTGGTCTTTCCTTGATTCTGTATTGCTTCAAATGGGATTCCCTGCTATGTCGCATCGTTGGGTTAATGGGATCATCTTATCTGCTCGTGCTTCTGTCTTGGTAAATGGCAGTCCTACGAGTGAGTTTCAATTTTCTCGTGGCCTACGTCAAGGGGACCCTCTTTCCTCATTTTTCTTTATTCTTGCCTTGGATGCTTTATCCTATGTTATTAAGCGGGCTGCCAGTATGGGTCTATACAGTGGTATCTCTTTCCCTCATGATGGACCATTGTTAACGCTCTTCATGTATGCTGATGACGTTATATTTGTTGGGGAATGGGAGTCTTCCAATTTTGTTAATTTGCGTAGAATTTTACGTGGATTTTATCTAGTATCGGGTCTTAAAATAAATTTATCTAAAAGCTCGTTATTTGGAGTTGGAGTGGTAGATGGGGAAAAGCAAAGTATGTCATCTTATCTTCATTGCCAAGTTGGTGCAATTCCATTCTCATACTTAGGATTGCAAGTGGGGGCTACTATGAATGTCTCTCGGAACTGGAACCCGATTGTGGAAGCCTTTAAATCAAAGTTGACCGTATGGAAAGCTAAGACCCTCTCCTTCGCGGGTCGGGTAACTCTTATTCGATCAGTTTTAAATGCTCTTCCTTTATATTATTTCTCATTATATCGAGCTCCCAATAATGTATTGCAATCCCTAGAAAACATTAGACGTAATTTTTTGTGGGGAGGAGGGGAAGAGAAGAACAAAATCAAGTGGGTCTCCTGGGATAGGATAACCTTACCCAAAGAACAAGGTGGGCTAGGGATGAACCCTTAAAACCTCTAATATAGGGCTGTTGGCTAGGTGGTGGGGAGATATAACGTTGAAGAAAACAAACTCCGGAGGAAAGTATTAAAGTCTCTGCATCATAATTCAAAGAACTGGAATATCATTCCTGTTAAAAAGTCATGTGCAGGGGTATGAAGGAATATTTTTAAAATTGAGATGGATTTGATGGGTTACAATATTCAATTAAGTAATTTGATTATTGGAAGGATTGGATGTGGTAATTCAATTAATTTTTGGCTCGATCGTTGGTTGGGGGAAACGTCTCTTAAGCATAGATTCCCGAATTTGTTTGCCAATGAGCTATGAGGTTTCTAATCATTGATGTTATAATGTCAATGATGGTCATATTCAGTGGCATTGGAGGTGGAGACAAGGCCTGGAGGATAACGTGCTGTTGAATGAATTTAATGATCTAATTCTAGCCTTTGAGAATGTTTATTATAAGCCTAAATAAATGGTAATGGAGGGGTCCAAGTCTAACTCTTTTTCCAGGTAAAAGATATTAAGGAATTGATGGTTCATAGCGTCCGTAATAATATCTTTTCAGGGTTATTGGAATAATGGGTGCCTTCTAAGGTTAGTCTTTTTAATTGGAGAGCGGAAAATGGATCGCATTCCTACTCTTCAAGCGCTTGCCAAAGGAATGTTCCTGTCTTTCCACTATTTGCGTGATGTGTGGTGATGGTATTGAATCAGCGGAACATGTATTTATAAATTGTGCGGTTTGCAGATTATTAGTGTGGTCCAACCTCACAGTGGTGTAGGATTCCTCCTATATTGCCTCTCTCTTTTAGAGACTTGATGGAGTTATACAAAATGATTCAGGAGATGAAAAAGGAAAGAAGATGATCAACGCTGTCATCCAAGTTACTTGTTGGTGTATTTGGAGATCAAGGAATGAAGTAGTCTTCAATCAGACAAAGCCTAGTGCTGTTAGATTGTGGAGGATGCAAAAGTTCTATGTTCACTATGGGTTAAGGCTCGGATGAAGGAAAAGTCTATCCATTGGTTCTTATGGCCATCCAAGACTAGAAGTTGATTTGTATTGGTGTTGTATTTTCTTATGTTTGGGTGTCATGTAGTGTATTATGGTTGTTTTTCCTGGGCTTTAGTTTCTTGCTAGCCCGTTTTTTTATTAATGAAAAGTTTTTCTTTGCTGTTCAAAAAAAAAAAAGATGAAACAATCATGATTTCTTTTATTTAAGAGTCACTATCAATCACTCATATTTAACATTTTAAATATTTTTTTTGGGCGGTTGTGTGTGGAATAAAAATAATTTTAATTTAAATATTACTAATTATCAATTTATTTATGCATTAATTGTTGTACCATGTGCATATAAAGTTGTATATTTCTTTATTTTTCTTTTAACTTTGTGTTCTAAACACAATATTTTTACATATTTTATAATTTAAATCCTATAATTTTTTACTTTCAAATTTAGTCCCTAATACTGTCATTTTTTATAAAATTTTCAATTTACAGTCTAAATATTGTAACTTGCACGTGTGGTTCAACGTTGTTACGCTTATTTTTTCCATTTTTTAAATCCCGTCGTAACGTGCGGGCCCTAGATCAACTTAGTTCTTGTTTTTAATGTTTTACATTGTACGTCTGTGGTTCAACGTTTTTTACGTCTACTTTTCGTTTAGTTTTATTTTTTTTCTATTTCTTTTTTAATACGAGTTTTTCCAATGTTGATAATCACTGACGGTGATATGACATTAGTGTTATTTGACATGATTTTGCACCCTCCATCGCAACGTGAGGGGCTTAATACTAGTATTTATTAAAATAAAAATAGACATGAAGAAGCTAATGTGGGACGCTTTTGAAAAATAAACAAGATTTTAAAGGGATTATGAGTTTTTGTTCGACATATATGAGAAAGTTGAATGCTCTTAATCATGTAAGTTTATTGAGTGAATTCTGCAACATAACCACGCTGATATACTTATTGTATTGTCTCGAACTTGTAAGATGGAAAATATTGAATGTTATTGAATATGAAGTCCTATAACATATAGAAATCACAAGCAAACCTTATTTAACCTAATAGATCGGTGGGATCATTACCAAAAACTTCAATTAATTTATTCCAATAGAACGCATTTAAGTTATGTCGTGTCGCGAATCATACTGAAATTGACCAGTTATATAATCATATATAAATAATAGTATGTCACTGGTGGTGTGTTATGAGCGTGAGTTGGCATTCTATCACATCGGGCACACCACCCTGAGGATGATATGTGTTGCTCGTGAAGCCCTCGACAGTTGTTAATAAAAAAAATTGGACTTTGAGGTCGTGCGTTTTCCAAAAAAAAAACTAGTCTTTGGCTGGTTAATAAAAAAAGTTACCTCAAAAATTCACCACAAGTATCTTTTTTTAGTTAAAAAATCACCCTCAAAATATACTTATTTTTCTATACTAAAAAGACTTCTACTCTAAAAATACTCAATGTAAATTATTTCAACAATTCCTTTGGATTCAACTCCTAAACTCTGTTAACCCAAACGAATTGAACCACAACTTTATAATATTTTCGCACCAAACAATTGTTATCGGACAAAATACGAATATTCAATCAAGAATGATAGACAAAAATCAACTGATATAAAACTATTCCATGCAAATAGATACTTGTATTTATTTTCCGACTAAAGAGACGTTAAGTTACATGGGTGTTCATATTGCAGGCAGTGAATGTTCATTATAATTTGAAAAAATGACTACATCCAGCACCTGCCTTTTGAGTGTCCATTTGCTGACCGGGTTTGCGCAGGGATTTAACGGTGGTGTCGAGGTACATGGACGACAGGAGCTACCTCGGTGAGAAAAAGCCTAACAGATGTGCTAAATATGAATGCAACAAAGACGATTAAGCAGACACTATACACGATAGCAGTTACAACCTTATGGTTCATATATAAAGCGCGGAACGACATTGCGCGCTTCCAATTCGAACTCCATATTGGTATCTATAGTGGTTGAAGAAGTAATCCATAACTCATTCTTATGGATCAAAACATAGAGGTGGACCTAAGGAGTTAGATTGACAAAATTGATGTATGTTTAACTTTATGTAATTTGTGTTTGCTATTGTAATTTCGTCTGAGCCTTAGCGTCTTGCCAATACCTTTCTTTTAATATAATTATGGTCATTCAAAAAAAATTATGTGTTCACAGAATTCATTTTATGTAATGATTTCAAGTAAAGATGTGTTCATAAAATTCTTTTAATATAATATGCTTTTAAAAATGCTTTTAATTAATTTACACTCATGCTTTCGATTTTGCTTTAAATTAACGTCTTTAAAAACTTTATTTTTTTGGTCATGTATCTAGAGGTGTAAATGAGTTGAGGCAAACATAAGCTTCGTTGGTTTTGACCTAAGAGTGATCGAGCTCATGCTCGGATCATTTAGAGCTTTATTTCTAAAGCTTGTATCAGTGAAAAACTTTATGGATCTAAGTAGTGATGTAAACAAGTTAGACCAGCTCATGATGTAACACTAGGACCAACATGTCACTTTTACAAACATTAGATCACATACATCATTCCATAAATATTTAAATTCTTACATAATAAAAGGAAGCTAGTACAAGATTATTTCCAGTACATTTACTATTTTATAGATATCTTTTAACTTTTGTACCCCTTTTACATCTTGTCCCTTGTCCCCGATTGTCTCAATAACCTACGTATAAGAAGAAAACACACAAAATTGCATGCACAAATCAACAAAAACAATGAAACTACATCAACAGTGATGCTAAACTTTATGGTCATTACTAATGTGAGATGATTAAATTAGTTCCACCGATACAGTAAATTTGATCATAAACTTGAGTAATACTCGAGTAAATTTTATGGTTTGGAAAAGAGAAGTAACACATCTAATGGACAATATACAACCATAATACATCAATAAAAAGGTTAACAAACTTGTTTTTCTATGGCAACACAAAACATTAATAGGCGCCAACTTTCATGCATGTATATATAGCAATGTAATTTGTGATTAGTGTAGAATCAATCTCCAAAAATAGGAGATTCTCTGTTTATTATATATTGACGTTTGTGAATGAAAGGAGGGCAAGCAATTACTCATTACCTTACATGGTATCACCCTCACGATCCTCCTAATCCCTGTCCAAAATTCCCACTCTTCTTCTCCAATGGCCGATCAAAAACTTCATCCCGCCGTCACCGTTTCCACATCCGAACCTTTGTTCCTATCACCTTAGACAATGAAGCTGCCGACTACAACACATGGTCGGAGCTATTCCGGATCCATTGCACGGCGTTCCTTGTGGCCGACCATCTTGAACCCCGTCCTTCCCCCGTTGCTACATCCTCCGCTGATAAGGAAAAGAAAACGGCTCCCCCTCCTACCGACTCGTGGGAAGTGACTTGACGCCATTGTCCTCCAATGGATTATGGCACCATCTCTACGGTCTTCTTAAAACCGTGATAAAAAGAGCACCATGCCTATGATGCTTGGAAAGCAATCGAGAACCTTTTTCAAGACAACAAAGCCACTCGAGCCCTACTTCTCAACAAAATTCGCCAACACTCGTCTTGAAAACTACTCCTCCATGCACGAATATTGTCAAGACTTAAAGTTTTGGCCGATCAGTTGACCAATGTTGATGCCCCGGTTGCTGAACAAGATCTTGTCTTGCAAACCATAGCCGGTCTTACCGAACAATACGAAACCGTTGGAACCATACTTCAAACACCAAACCTCTACCTCCTTCATTGAGGTTCGTTGCGGGCCATATGTATGAATGAAAACACAAAGCCAACCAAGCACTTCACTCCTCCCAACAAGCCGCAACCGCCCTTCATGTTCAAAAGCCAAACCCGTTCTTCCACCAACACCAACTTCACCCCTCAGAACACCTCTGACTCTACTCGTGGTCGCGGCGGTTCTCGTGGACGCGGGTAGAGGCCGTTCACCACTCAACAACCCGCTCCAGGGGACAAACCCACCAACCCAATCACTCGGCCCAATCCCAACATCCCTACATCATTTTTCCTAACCTGGGCACTAACCAGTGGGCCTCCCTTCTCAACAGCACCACAATCAAGTCCAACACCACCCTGCCCTTACCCATCTATCCCTCGACCCAACAGTTCCTCAAGGCATTCTGGGCCCACGTCCAGCACAGGCCACATGGCAACTTACAACCCAACTCCAACGACATTGCTCAGGCCCTCTACACTTGTCTATGAGTCAACCTTCTGAACCCATCGGCTACATGGACACCGGCGCTTCTGGACACATGGA